>VWZD01013405.1:0-16347 GCA_013396695.1 Sakesphorus luctuosus | reverse complement strand
AGACTAATAGCACAATTACTTTTGGAAGAAGTTCTTATTTTGCTGAATTAACAGAAACTGGTAGATGTACAATTTAATATGCAAATTGAAAAAGCGAGTTGTAGAATTCTGGCAAGAATTCCCCTTTTATTTGTGTGTGCTCATTATTTTAAAAGTAATCTAGATACTTTTCTTCAACTTAACTAGCTCCTNGGTAGACTAATAGCACAATTACTTTTGGAAGAAGTTCTTATTTTGCTGAATTAACAGAAACTGGTAGATGTACAATNTGTCACCTGGATTTTAATAAACCTATTAAAGGACTTGAAAGCATTTATGAAATGTTTCATATTAAAAAAAAATTATTTGGATTTTTTGGTAAAAAGAAATTGCCATCTAAGAGGTTCAAATTCTTTGGGCAGTTCTTATACCTGGATGTCTGATGAAGACTTACAGTATTACAACATGTCTTTAGAATGTTTTAAAATATTTATATATATTAAAAACAACTGAGGTAAGCATAATCTTTTTCATGCTATATGACACATAGTATGTCAAAACAGACTTCAGGTCCACTGTAAGATTTTTTTTTTTCATTTGAAAAGGATTTTAAGAATTTTGAGCTGTATTTTTACTGTGTATGAATGAAAAAAAAAACAAAGCACATGAAATAGTTTCACAGACATGCAATTGTGCTGAGATGACTTTGGAGATCAAGAGTTACTTTATGCTTAGAAATAAATTGTTACCTGAGATATGACAGTCAGAATCCCGTTTGGGGATTTTCATTCAAGCATTTTTTTCATATTTGATCTTACTCTGCCAGGTAGAAGTGCACTGTAATTTGTACTTCCAAAACTTTCAAGAAGTAGTAACACTGTAGTTCCCCCATGCCTGCCTCCAGGTGTGTGCTACATATCCTACTGCCTTTCTGCAGACTCATCATCATGTAGTTAATAGAAAGGTAATGAAGCCATGAGAATTTAAGAATGAAACTGGTAATAATCCTAGATATCCATGGAGATCTAATAGTGCTTAGCAACATCAGGCATTTCATGACATTGTGGATAGCTAATGGATGGCAAATTTAAAATTTACTATCTGTTGCGAAAAACATTTCCAAGGTTTGCAGTTTTTCAGTAATACTATGCTTAGATGTTTTTCCTTTTTCTTGTTTTTAGTATGTATTTTACTTCTTGACTTCACTATGACCTGATCCTGCTGAATGGATACTTTCCATCCGAAATGACAATAGGTGCAAAACTCCTCCTCAAACTTTTTCCTAGTGTTTTCAGTTGTCATAGGACCATGCCTTGGGAAACAAATATTATGGTACCACATATTCTTAGGTGTCAAAGGCCTAGATCCTAAAAAACAGGTCTCATTAAATAAGTCTAAAAATCTGAATTTCTGAAAATAATTCATATTGTTGGTAGCTTTCAGCAGGTGAACAGATACATCTACAAGGATACCTACAAAGAGACCTCATCTCCCTCTCTGACCATTTTTTATGCTGATTGACCATAAAATAGCTTGGAATTGGAAGTCATAGGACTTTGTTAGTGGTCATAGGACTGTATTATTGCATTGCCACTATTCAGCTAATTCGCCCTACTAAGCACCTTGAGTACTGTCCAAGCATAAATCACTGGAAATACTTATTCCATATGAAAACATTAGTATGTACAATAAAAAAATAATCACTTTAACATGTCACAGAGTGTTCTTTTATAAAAAAACCTTTATTGTTGTCATCAAGTTCAGGCTCCTTTTGCTGAGATCATATCTATTACCTAAGTACAGCCAGGGAGTGCCAGCTACTTCATGTATTAGTAGCAATCTAAGAAGTAATGTTCTTGTCAGTAGGAACAGCAGCTCAATTCATCTTACTATGCCCAATCACAACCTTGTATAATAATGTTGTGCTCCCCCAGAGAGGAACAGAATGTTTCCTTTTGTCTTCATTCAGTGTTTGCCATTTCCCCTTTATAAATAATATGCTGCAGTTAGGAATCCTCATGCTGCTAAAATTAAAACATTGTTTTCATTTTGGCATCCAGGGATTTGCAAGACAACATGAAGAACTAGTGCATGTGACCCTTTCCAACAAGAAAAAGTTGAAAAGCTGCAGTTTAGGCTTGGCTCCTAATTTGCCTTTTAACAAATGGCACATTCGTCTTTTACCGCACATGCACTATTCCTTGCTCCAGTGATGTCCCTGCAATATCTATGGGGAACCTACAGCCAGGGAAGAGGGAACTTTATGATAATCTATCTTACTCTGAGTATGCAAAGCTGCAAAGAGGGCTGCTGCAACCCTGGCAGCCTCCAAGGAAATATTATTCATTATGTATTTACAGTTATTGGATTAAAACTTTGTAATGTGCTCTGTTCAATTAATAATAATATAGAGTGGAATGAGCTATGAAATGCATTGGGCCTTTTAAAAGATCTAATATAAGGAAAGACAAGCAGTTTGTCCTAATGAATGCATCTAATTGGTTCACTTTATTATAAAACACTGGAACAGCATTTTTCACCAGGCAGTTCTATTTGTAACAGGCTGTCTCCAGCACGTCAGGGTGTAATAAATGTGCTGCAGACTAGAACTGCTGATTAGTATTTCTGGAAGCCCAGGAAGTTAGTAGAACTTATTTGCCATTGCAGAAAGACCTTACAAATCCTTATGGAGGGACCCACAGCACGGTGATTCATTAGGGATCAACCTTCTGGAGATCTTGCTCGCAGGATGTGTGTGCAGCTATGGCACCTGAATAGCCAAAACCAACTAAGAATTGCTGGGACTTTGCTGTACCCCTGGTGACTTTCACAGTACTGATACACGAAAGGGGCTTTCAATAAATAGTGTCTTCAACACAGCTTTCACAGCAATAGCCTGAGACAGACATATGGTTTATGTATGACTGTAACTCACTGTCCACATCATTCTTTGTTCATTTTTGATTAATGTAAAGAGGAAGAAAGAAAGGATGCACATGCAAGATCTCTTTTGAGGTATGAGAAGAAACAAAAAGCCCTAGAGGTACTTCTGAAAATACACCTTAAAGTCTTAGAGGAAAACAGTCAATAGGCAATATTCCTTTGGCAGGACCCACATAGAGAATGACATGACAGCGTTCAAGCAAAATAGTTTAGATAATACCAAATCTATGCAAAAATCAAATCTATGCTGAAGAAATAAAAGACTATGAAAGGAGTGACCTTTGACCCAGAATTCTTTTGTTTCCACTCTCAATAGCTAAAAAGAAGCTTTTCAGGCCTTTATTTCCCAGAAAGTTGTACCAGTAAATTCAGCCAATTTTACTTTCATGTTTTTGAAATAAAGGCTATCCAAGAATGCTTCTCTTGGAAAAATAAAGATCCTTTCAGGTGCAGGAGATACTTTAGTCCTTATATTTGGATGTCCTTCAGTCTCAGCAGTACCTTCAGTTCCCTTGCTATTCACTGCTGAAAGATGCACCCCACACTCCTTGCTGGGACTGGCAGTCCATTAGCTTGAACCTAGGAACGTCTCCTAGCTTTATGATGTTATTCAGCCTAACAGTATTAATCTGCCTTAATACAATTTCCTATAATAAGATGGATCCACCCCATTACTTTTACTAATTTATCTGAAAGAACAAAGGCTTCTACACTGGTTGTTTGGGCACTGCCCTGGTATCTATAGTGTTCAAAAAACTGCTGATTCTCTGTAATGTAAAAGAATAAGTGATACAGCCATACAGGGAGAGTATGACAGTATATTTACCTTCATTAATACTCCTGTCCCTGAGAAAGCCAACTTTATGATGCGGGAGTAGTACAAATGAGGTCATGGGTTACAAGTAAACACACTTTGTATATGTATTTCTCTTGAGAGTCTAAGACAGAATAACAGAATACTCCAAGTTTGAAGGGAAGAGACCCACAGGGATCATCGAGTCCAGCTCTTAGCCCTGCACAGGACCATTCCCAAGAGTCACACCATAAGCCTGAAACAGGAATGTTCAAATGAGATAAAAGAAGAAAATAGGCATCAAGTGAACATAATCAGGCTACTACACCCCTTCTATCACACAATATACAAACTCACACTGATTGGCCTCAATCACATCATACCATTTTCACATCAATCAATGTAAGACTAAACCACAGGGAAGTAGAGTGTCAGTTCTGAATTAATACACCTCCCAGGACAGGGTTGTGCTGCTCACTGCCAGTGGTGCCAAGGCTTGTGTGTGCGTATGATGTACAAAATGATACAAAGTGTGACTGTTTACTCAACTCCTCCTCAGATTTTGGCTAAGCTGTCTCATGCAAAGACCTGATGTTATGCTGAGAGCAGCAGCATTAGGTGGAAGTGAGAGTACTAAGTAGGCAGGATAGGTGGTCAGAAAGCGCTAGACCACCCTTGTTCAGCCACAATCACCTGCAAATTGCCATCTCCAGCAGCCACTATGTTTTGTCTAGCAGTTTCCTCAGAGTCCACTAACTTACAGAAATGGTATAGACTAAACCTCCAAGCTGAAGAGTATAAAACATCTCACTGAAGATGTCCCCACTCATTGCAGAGGGTTGGACTAGATGACCTGTAAAGGTCCCTTTCAACCCAAACCATTCTATGATTCTATGATCTTACCCAAAAAGCTTTTGAAGCCAAGGCTTTCTTGCTTCCTGGTGTGATACAGGAGATGCCTGCACCATGATGGAGGAGGAAGGATTAGCACTTTCACCGTTGGCTAGGCAACCAATTCTTTTCTTTTGCTAGTAGGTGTATGATATCGAGAGTCATGGGTTTATGAAATTTCATGAAATCTTATTCACTTGAATGGTGAATAAGTTGATTATTGTGACAGACTAGTCTGGATAAAAGGGGATAGAGCCTTTCTTTGTTGTGTTTATTACATTGTTTAATAAGCTCAGGAAATAAAGTTGAAATCACAGAGTATGCTGGCTTGTAAATTTAAAAATCTGTATCACTCAGTCCTGGCTGCCCATTCTGATCTCAGGATAAATCAAAATGTAACTGATGATATTACTAGAAAAATGGCAAGGGCTTATATATTTCACAGCATATTTTCTGTACTTCTGCTACCCCTTCCTGCCCAAAGGTGGGTGTTGTGGGAATAATTACGTTGATTAAACAAGTAACCCTGCAGAAGTGAATATACGGGCTTTTGGCCACTCTGTATAGTGTCTGGATCACTGTCTTCTCTCTATTAACTTAATTTTATATCACTCTATTAATAAAATTTTATATGCTGGTGTTTCTGAATATTATTTTCCTTGTCTTTTACCTAATTGTCTATTACATATTTTTCAGTGGTATCTGCTAATGCTGATCCTGCTCTCTTTGTCAGGCAGTCCCGTGGTGCAATGGATAGCACTCTGGACTCTGAATCCCAAGGTCCTGCGTTCGAGTCTCAATGGGGACTGTTCCGTGGCAGTTCAATGCCTCCCTGCCATCCGATCCCGTCAGATCTCAGATGCTCAGCAGGGTCAGCCTCGGTTAGTACCAGGTGCTATAGGCAGACCCGAGGACTTCACTGTCACTGTCCAAGCTTGCTCAGCCATGGCAAATGGAGCCCTAGGACTTAAAACGGTGGCGCCAGTTCTGTGCATGCTGTGCCTCACCTAAAAAATCCACTGAGCAGACTGGAAGGGCACACCCACGTGGGGAGAGCCGTTCTCAAAATCTTTGTTTGCACAGTCTGCCCATACCTACCTGATCCTGCTCTTTATGTCACTGTGGCTCTAGGTGTCTATGGACTTCAGTTCTTCCACCTCAAGCCCTGTTTAGGGGCAGCAGCCACAACATGGTATGCCAGAAGGGTGAATGGGAATAGGTTTGGAAGACTTTCCCTTCCTGCCATTGTCTCTTCATGAGACCCTGGGGCATACATTAAACTCCCAAACACTCCAAACATTATTTCATGCTGTTTCCCCTGTGCTCAGAGTAACACAACAGCCCTTGCAGATGGTTTGGCAGCACAAGCCCCTCAGGAATAATGATTCCATGAGGGAAATAAGTATTTCAAGAAATAAACTCTTCAGGAGAATTCTGAAATTCTTTGGATACTTCAAAACCACAACTGTACAATAGAAAGTGTATGGCCTCTTGACATTCAGGAGGCAGCAAGGCGAAAAGCAAACCAAATCCCACAACAAGAAGAACAAATGCTTTCTCCACAGTGCCTTTAATGACAGGATATAAAAGAAATTGTGAGTTTCCTTCCTAAAAACAGTGGTCCTAATTAGAATTTCTTACATGCTGGAAACAATCTCCTTAACAGGTCATAAATAAATGATAGATCTTCTGCATACACAGTCAAAATACAAACCCGAATTAACTCGGCTTGATGGAAAATATTTGTGTATCTTATAAATCAAACTCTGTCATCTAAAGGCATATTTTACTCTGCATTTTCAATTGATTGAGCCTGAACTGAAATGTTCCCTTTTGGGTCAGAGGCTGGGATTGGCCTTTTAACTTGCTTTGCAAGAGCTTCCAGGCCTGAACTTTCTCAAGCATAAATGTCAATACAGTAGTCAAAATGTTTGGTTTATTCCAGTTAAGACATTTTTTGTGTGTATTTCCATATGTAGGATCACATTAATATTAAAAAAATAATCCCCAAGTTCTGTCTATTATTAGAATATATGCCAACATACAAAATAAATAAAACATACTGAGGAGATTTGTCTACATGTTATCTCTGGAATACACACAGTACTGTAATTTCTCGGAACAAGTATAGAAGGCATAAATATTTCTGATGGTACCTTATGAAAGGGACATGCACGGTGTATGATTATTACAGAATATTTATTTCTGTCTCTGAAAGGTTCATGATAATTTTGCTTTCCTCAGTGTTCCTGAAGAATAGTATGGGATGCCAAAAGGTATCTGAAATACATACAGATAGGTTGAAGATAAAATGGAAAAATATATATGGAAAAGAAACGAGAATTTTTCAGTAAATTATTATTAATTAATATTACTTACATTTCAAATATTTTATTTTCCCTTTGGTTTGAACTCAATTTTGGGTTGTTTTTGCAGCAGAAGGGCTTTCAGAGCCTTCACAAATCTTCTCTAGCTGAACAGAGGGATACATGAGGAACAGAGGTGAGTGTGTGCTCAAATGTCCAAGTCTCTTGTAGTCATCATTTTACCCCAAAACAACTTAGTTAAATTACTGCTCACTAAGCTAGCACTGTGGGTTTATAATGCACCAGCTACTGTACAACAAACTGCTAAAATAACCACTTTGATTAGTAAGAGATACAGGTACCTTTGTGTTTTGGGAAGTGACTTCTCCACATCCCAGGTCTCTTGTTTACTGAAATTGAGTGAATACCTTGTAAAAGAACTGAAAGATCTATTTTCTGGTAGGCTGCAGGCCTTGATTATTTGTAGATTCATGGGTCTTGGTGTTCATTTCTTATAATATCATTTTCCTAATTAGGATTTTTTCCCAGGATCCAAACATGGTCATTTTCTTCTATGTAATGAATGAAAATGAAGGGTTTTATTAAAGAATTTAAACATTTAAAGACAAGAGTACAATTATGTTCTCCTTACATGAGTAGCGAAAACACAAAATATTAAATATACTTCATGGCTAATATATTTTTCTTTTAAAAAGTAAAAGCTGCACTGACTATATCATCATATTATATGACAATATGCATGGGTTATTAAAACAATTTTACAATTTTGGGCTGGCTGGAGTGCAGGGCTAAGGGAGCTTCCCTCTGTTCAGAATACTGGATATAGTTAAGTCCTGTCTGACAGACAGCTTACTTTTGCAAATTTAATTTATACAATGAACTTCCTTGTAAATTATTGTGCAAAAGAAAAATGAAATTCTAAATTTCCCTGATGTCTAAGGGGTTTTGTGTGTATTTTGTAGATTTTTAGAACTTTTAGGATTATGTAGGTTTTCCTGGGTTGCTCACATTTTTAGGTGGTGTTTAGAAATCATTGCATGTTTCTCACACTCTGCCGAGGACATGGTGTTTTGAAGAAACACCTGCAAGAATGCTTCAAGACAAAACAATAGAGAGGGTTCAGATCCCCTCCAAGGGGCAGCCCTGAGAACCTCTATGGGAGAGTACCAAGGGAAATTGGTATCCCCCGGCTGGCTATAGATATCATATAAGCTATTGGCTGGAGGTTATAAAAACTGTAACATCCCTTATCATGCCTGCACATGCTTTGGTTTGCACCTTGGAAACTTCCAATAGAGGCTACTTATTTATCTTTCTCTACTAATTCTGTTTTGAATGCCTTTTTGCAGGAATTTTAGGCCTCATCCCTATCAATTTTGGCACAATTTGGAGACAGAAAACATTCACTTGAAACTGTATGACTGTACATGTAGGGAGATAGTTTGATGTCTTTCAATCTGTGAAAAAATTACCAATTTCTGAGAATTTAAGAGTAGTTTATAAACATGTATGTAAAACTGTCCCCAAAATAGTCAAGCTTCTCACTACTGTCTTCATTAGGTGTTCTAAGGGTTGGTCACATTACAGCATTTCTCCTTTCTGATTCTGTAACCATTTCTGTAGAAACCCAAGTCCAAGTGCCAAGTGTTTGAATGAGGAATACAAGGCTATTTTCATCACACATAGTTTAGTTTGGAAAACAGAGGGATTCCTCAGAAGGATATCAATGTCCAAATAGTTGAGTAGTGGGGATGTGAGTGATTAAAGAGACAAAACAACCAATATTGGTTCATGCTTCCAGCTGTTAACACAGGCTAATGGAACCCAAGGTACACACACATCCCTAAATGCTGTCTTGGTGCTATTTGATCAGTGACACTGGAGGCACATTTGCCCATAAAGAAGCCTGGATTTGTATCAGTAAGCAGTTCAATGTCACCACAGTAGAGTCAACCTTTGCGCTAGGCTTCCAAGTACACCTAGGGCACCTGTCAGAGGTAGGAGTCAGCAATAAGTACCACCTTTGCGAGGCCTTAGTGGCAAAGCTCCAGATACACAGTATGAAAATATAGAAGGCTATAAATAGATATATGAATAGACCCCTGCCTTTTCTATATAGTTATCCATGAAATTGTTGAGAAAGTGATGCTGTAGGCACACATGCTTCTGAATACAGGGGTACATTCCCATACCAGTCAAGCCCATATGTGCCTGAATGGCCAGAGCCAAAAAGCAGATGCTTGAGCCTGCTTTGAAGCCCATGGCCCTTCAGGACTCAGACATTTTCAAAAAGAAATCTCTCCAATACCACATCTACATCCATAATAATGCATGTGAACACAGGAAGGTTGTAAGTGGCAGCCAGGCTCTTTTTGGTGGTGCCCAGCAATAGGAAAAGAGGCAATGTGGAGAAACTGAGGCACGGGACATTCCACCTTAATTTGAGGAAGAACTATACCATGCAGGTAAACAAGCACTGGAACAGATTGCCCAGAGTGTGGAGTCTCCCTCTCTGGAGATGGTCAAGAACTATCTGGATGCAATCCTGTGCCATGTGCTCTGGGATGACCTTGCTTGAGCAGGGAGGTTGCACCAGGTGACCCACTGTGGTCCCTTCCAGCTTGACCCATTCTGTGACTCTGTGATCACACCATAAAGTTCCTAAATCTCAAGCATAAAATTGTACAGTGTCTAACACACTGAGGGTGTCCCCTTAATTGAGCCATAATCCTTAGGGGGGTTGTGATGGCCGCATCCATCTTACTCTGGACTTTGTGGAATGGATGGCAACAAGGTAGCCAAAGGTTGTCTGGAATGGTGCCCCAGACATCTTACTGCTATGCAAATATGACTATAAGTCAATTATGTCACTCCATAAATAGTGAACATCCCAGAGCCTGCTGAGCTCTCCTGCACAGCAGCAGGCTGCATGTCAGGATCTCCCCTCGAGCAGGGACATCTCCCAAGATCACCCCTTGAGGCTGGAAGATTTTTTGCCACAATAGATTCTTTGTAAATGATTAATAGCACATGCTAAGCTTTGAAAACTTAGCTAAGTGATAGAAAGGATTGACTGTGCATACATAATTCTTTAGACATAAACCACTGACCATGTCTGGGACAAGGATTGGACCCAGCTGCACCAAGACTACTCTCTGAGAAGGAGTTTAGAAAGCAAGGGGGTCCTTTCTGAGCCTCCCTGACACCTTTGTCTGACCCCATCCTCCATGCAGTACATAACCAAGTGTGTCTTGCCATCCAATCTAGTCAAACTACTGTCACATTTACCACTGAACTTTAACTCCCTCCTTTATATCAATAATTGTCTCTGTTATGAGTGAAGTGCACAATTTCATCCATGACACAGTCTTTCATTGTTTCTTAGGAGTTCAGAAACTGAAATAACCAGACTATGTCTTCTTCAATTATGTATTTCTCTTCTACAATCACTTCATCTCAAAGGATATGAATGCGATATTACTCAACTGTTTATTCCTCATAAACCATTTTACTACACTTAGGTATGTCAAATCAACATAGAATTCTGTAATAGGCTTATTAAAACAGGTCATTACAGTCATCTTATTGCTCAAGATTGATAACAGGACTGAAAGATAATAAAACATGATGTTTCAAAAGTGAGCAATAAAAAAGTCACGAAAGAACAGAATAAAAATTTTATTATGCAGTGTCAGGAATGTAAACAGTTTCACAAGTGATATTGTCAAGCCTTTTGGGACCCATCTCATGGTGCAGTCTTATCTCAAAAAAGTGAAAATATAAATAACTTCACAGTGCAGACTGATAGGTTATAAAATAAATGTAGACAATACTCCACTCAATAATCTATTTTGAATTAAAGCAGTTTAAGTTCTGGACAGCAATTCTAAAATCATACTATAGAACCAAAATTTGTTCTACCACAGGAATATATAAAATTTGTTACTTTGGGAAGTCACATCCTGCCACTGTTGAAATTATTAGTACATCCATCTACACTCTGAAAACCTTTTTTTTGTTTGGCTTAGTTTTCAGGTCACTAGAAACATTCCTTATCTATAAAAGTAACATACCTATTTTTTTATTGCCTGATTATGTTCCAAGCTTTATTTACAGAAACGTCTTCTGAGCACAAATATTTATGTACGAGATGATGACATTCTGTTTCAAGAATATCTTCTCCATGGGGTAAGAAATGCACTTCCTGGGAATATTTTGGAGAGCTGAGTAAAATTACTTAACTGCTGCATGTCTGTGACATTTCTGGTACCTCTGCATATGTTCCAGCAGAAGTGAATCTGGAACTAAATGAAAATTCCAATGGAAAGGATCTTCTCTATTTTTTTTCTTTTAAATTACTGTCTAAATGCCACTTGCTTTTGGTTTTAGCAATATTATGTGGAAATCTCTACAAATCTCTTATGTAACAGTCAAGGCTGCCACTGCATTTATATTTTCTATGTTTTCCCCATTCTCTTGTAGGCAAAAAATAAGTAAGTGAATTAGGTATGGGTTTTAACACTTATCTTCTACATTATCAGTAATAGAGCAATTGAACTGTCTTTTTTAGCTGCTAATCTGAATAACTCAGTTTTGAAAATTTCTGCATTAAAAATTAATTTTTAGGGAAAATGCACCTTAATTTAGTCAACAGACAATTTCTTGTAGCAAGTAAAATCAATTTTGACATTTTGAAACTGTGCCAAGATTTCTGAAGAAAAACTGGAATTCTTTTGCAAAAGAATATTATTGCAACAAGTGCTGCTTTTTCTACTTGTCCTGCCATCTTGCTTTCCTGCCTCTATGTAAGAATTACTGGAGCCAAAATGGTTGCTCCATAACAGTTCCTACGAATGCAAAGCAATTTGAATGCTGCCATTTCATAACACCCATATGTGAGATGATACATTCTGCTTTGTCTTCAAAGATTAAACTTCATCCTTTGACACAGGCAGGAAGTCATTCAACTTCTCAGAACCAACTATGATAAAGTATTAAATATGTCCCAAAAAGTTAGCAGCGTTCCAATCTGATGCTGAGTTGCTTTAAAACAAGTTTTGTTTCACTGATCTTTGGTTTATGATATCTGGTTGAAAGATGACATATTGTTGGAAGTAGTGATGCATAAGCTCTACGTATGTATCAGAAAGTAAAAATGAATGTGGAAAGTGGGGATTTTGGCTCAAGACAGTAAGTTTTCTGATTAATTAAAAAGGGAGAAAATAGATTCTCTGACAAGGTAGGAATTTAGGGTTTATTTTATCAGTCAGGAATCCACACTTTGCAGGATTAGACAAATACCAATTCTGCAGCTGAATCTGCAATTCATCAATTTTGCAGATAATAGAAAAAGCTAAAGCAGAGTCTCACTGTCTTATTTTTTCCTAACTCCTAGGCCTTCAATTTTTCATCTTGACAATGTTTCTTTAGAGAAATTATACAGTATAAACACACCTTCGGAAGGAATTAAAAGAGGCAAATACTGAGAAGTACCATAGAATTCCTACATTCTTGCCTGAACAGAGAACATCCCACAAATAAAAAGGGAGGTCAGCTTCCAGCTTTTGGATTTTCCAAGTTTCCCTGCTCTAAGAAGCAAAGCAGCCAACAGCAGGAGCAGTGGAGGTGACCAAGTCACAATCAATTAAAATAAAAGGAAGCTGGACCCACATGAAAAGTTTTTTAATAGATATTAAAACCATTTTCTTATGCTGTCTAACTATAATTCAGGCACATCTGATATTATACTAGAATGCAGCACCCTTTATCCGCTGCTTTTAGTGTTCTGTACACATTAAAAGTGCAATTAATAGAATATGTACCAAGCAATTAGATGACTTGTTGTGACCTTTCAATTTACACTGCAAAAAAGACACACACTTGGAATTCACTAGTAGACCATTTTCTAGCATTCATACAGCCAGTTAAATGGAGCTTGGCAATATTTAAATCAAAAGGGGAAAGATGAAAGCTAATTAAGGCCAATATACTAATGCTCAAATAATTTGTATTAATAGAAATCAAAAAGAAAGGGGCAAAAAGAATCAGTATTACTGGGAGTGAACACATTTTTCTCTTCTAATTTAAACACCACTATGGGATAATTTCAGTGTTGGTTTATGCTCATATTGCAAGACTTTTCTTAACATGAATAGGACCACTGAATTTATCTAGATTGGGAAAATGTACCACATTATTTTTTAACACAAATGAAAACAACACAGGCTCTCACTGCATATTTAAGTATCTGAAACACACAGTTAAAACCCTCCCAAATCTCTGCATGGCTCCCTGGTGTCCCAAATACTGTGTTCAAGGTTAAAAATGTCTTCAACTAAGGAGTGAATTGTCATTTTCAGAAGGTGTTGTTTTGCACAAAAGCCCTCTTTTCTGGACTTCATCAGCCCTGGACACCCACAGGCACAGCGAGTGTAGGACTGATGTGCCAGGGATGTGGTCACAGCCACTTCTGCAGGGTCCCTGGGTGCTCTGGGGCTGCCAGCTGGCGGAGCATCAATCCTGCACCATGAGCACTTTGTTCCTCTGCCCATCACCAGACAGAGAAGGGACCTCTCACTGTGCTTCTCCTCTTCACCCTCACCAAAACAAGGGACAATTTCAAGAGAGTCAGTTTGCTTCCTTGGTTCATCTTACCAGGATATTATAAGAAATGAGCATTTTGGTTTCTTGCATAATGGTGCCCTTTTTCAAAATTCTTATACCTGCTTAATAGATGATTTAATCAAAACATTTCATTATGAAGTTTACAAATACATACTGAGGTATATTAAAAATGTCTGTACCATATCCCACTCTCTGATGAGGATATAAAGAAATGTTTCCAATTCTGCTAATTTTGTTTGCAGTTAGATGCTCTTTTCTTAACTGATTTGAAAAATGAATTACAACAATGATAGTAGTAGTAGTAGAACGAAGTAATGTGCCAATTATCACAGCTTCTTCCAGACAAGCCTCCACTTTGCCAAATACATGTGTAAATCATGGGTAACCGAGCAACTGAGATAAGTTTCTATAATCATTTACACTGAGAATTCACCATCTAATTTTCAGTGTCAGAAATTCAATGACATTTATCTTTCTTCTTGTAGTCTCAACACAAATCGGCCTACCTATAAGGACGTGCTTTGCTAAAAAGATATTTTCTTTCTTACCCCAAATACTCCTTTCCAATTAATGTGATTCAGTATTAGTAAGGAAAATTGTGGTAAAAAAAAAGTTATTATTATTCCACAGGCCAATATTTTAATGATAATCTTTAGCAAAAGTTTGGTTTTGAAAACAGATTTACCACGATGTACAATTTATTAAGGAGATCAGAGTCTTACTTCAAAAACCAGCACTGAACCATGTAGTGAAATGAAGAAATGCTTCCCTTTTTATACATTCTGTCTGTCTTGAGTTCACTTAGGGCTTGATTATGCAAGTCACTGACAAAGCTGCCCCTTGACTCTTGTGTTACAAAATCCAGCCTTTGTGACTCCCCTGTTTATATTTCTAACCTAGTTGATATTCCTGTCATGTGCCTGTGAACACTTCCAGGACTGCCTGAGCGTTTTCAAGAAGGAGGTCATTGTTCTTTTAGCATCATCAAACAATCATGAGTGTATCATGAATCAAGATGGAAAACATGAGGGGAATGTTCTCCTGAAAGATAAGAAAACACATAACTTCTGCAGTGCAAGTCAAATGACTCATCCCATAAAGGATCATCATTTTTCTAATGCTGGAATGGCAGCCTGCAGATTTCCATGTGACATTCCTGGTTTTTGCTGAACTTTGATTGACTCAGGACGGCATGAAGTGCTTTTCTTTTATGGCTAAGATCAAGCCAAATATTTCTTGGCATCTGCTTAAATAAAAAGATCTCTTTCGAGACAGATCATCTGTCCTTCAAGAGAACATTGCAAAAGCCAATCCATTGTGAATTTCACAGATTGTACTGTGATATTTATCTGAATCTGTTTAATAGTGTGTTCTGAAAGGTAAAGCTCACATATTGAAGAGTTAGGATAATGGCAGGATAGGGAGAAGACAAGGGACCTGTAGTAATTACTATTTTCTTCTAGGATCTATATTTGCCTTCTCTATCTCAACCAATTTCACACAAGGTTATATAATTGTACTGTTTGAAATATAGTTTGTTCTTTATTAATCTCCTTTTTTCCCTATGAAATTATTTAAACTGAAGTTGTCCAAATAATTAATCTGATAGTAGGGTGCCAAAATTTCTTTAAAGATTGTACATTCTATTGCCCTACAATATTACGTACCCATCCCTGGGGAAAAAAAATGCCTTACCTTGGTCAGATATGTTATTTTGTTCACACATTAACCCTTTAAATGCTTTTAAAATTATGTCTCTCTTTCCAATTAATCAAAATCTAACATTAGATTAAGAATATCATTATTGCAAATTTCAAAGGTGAAAAAATTATTTGACATTCTTATCTTCCTTTTGAACAGAACAGAGTGGACTCCAAAAAGAACCTAGAAACAACAAAAAAAATATTGAAACTCTGAAAAGCCTTGAGAAACAGCAACAATTAAAGAATTTTATGTGTTTGGTCTGCATCGTAACAGTCTGCAGCTATTTAAAGACAGTTTCAGGGGTGGTGGTAATACAATGTTGTGCTTATCTATAATGCAGAGGAGCATCTGCTGTCTGAAAGCAAGAAATACAATGAGTTCTATTTGCAAAAATAGCTGAGCTAGGCATTACAGAAACATCACCCTGATAAGACATAGTAAGATGCTAAAGTAGATTTCAGCGGGCTTATTCCTGGGACATTTTGGAACCTCTGATATTGAAGATTTACGAAGGAAGTTAGACAAGCATCTTGCAGTAGTCTGCCTCTTCAGAAATCACAGAATCACAGAATGGCCTGGGTTGGAAGGGACCTTAGAGATCTAGTTGCAACCACCATGCCATGAGCAGGGACACCTTCCACTAGATCAGCTTGCTCAGTTTCATTCAATCTGGCCTTGAACACTTCCAGGGATGGGAAATCCACAGCTTCTCTGGGGAATCTGTTCCTGTATTTCAACTTCCTCATAGCAAATAATTTCTTCCTAATACCTAATCTAAACCTACTCTCTTTCAGTTTGAATCCATTCCCCCCTGTCCTGTCACTCCATGCTCTTGTAAATAGTCCCTCCCCATCTTGCAGACTCCCTTCAGGTACTGGAAAGCTGCAATTAGGTCATCCCTAAATGCCTTCTCTTTTCCAGGCTTAATAAACTCCATTCTCTTAGCCTTTCCTAACAGAAGAAGTGCCCAGTCCTCCTGGATTAGCTAACCCCATGGCAGCCCCTGCAGCTCTCTCTTGCACTAAGATTTGTATGAAGCATAAAGAGATATCATGAGCCAAAACCTAGAATCATAGAATGACAGAA
>VWZD01013395.1:0-15906 GCA_013396695.1 Sakesphorus luctuosus | reverse complement strand
TGTGATCCCACCCCCCTGCACACACACACCCCCACACACCCCCACACACCCCATGGGACGCACCCTCATGTGCGCGCACTGGGGCCGCAAAGGCACCGATGCCCTCGCGGGGCCCAAAAGCCCCGAAGGCGCCGAAAGGCTCCGGGGGGGTGCGGGGGAAGGCGCCGCCCACGCGGGTCGACTCCTCCACGTGCACCTCGCGCGTGGTCTCCCCGCCGCGCGTCTTGCTGATCTCGGTGCGCTCCGTGCGTGTGTAGGTGTGGCTGCTGCGCGTGAACGTGCGCGTCAGCCGCTCCTGTGCCGACACCATCTGGAACCAGTTCCCTGGGGAATGCCCCGCGGGGACACAGCGGGACAGTGCGGGCACATGGGGACATATGGGGACAACGGACACATGGGGGGAACCACAGGGTGCGGACACCAGATGGGGGAACAGACGGGTGCACAGAAGAGTGTTGGGGACAAGGCAGGACATGGATGGACACAGGGATGGATGTAGGGATGGGTGGAAACACAAACAGGTGGAGACAGGGATGGTCACAGCGATGGAAGTAGGGGTTCATGTGGAGAGGGATGGATATAAGGATGGATGGTTTCAGGGATGTATGGAGCCATGAGAGGATGAAGGCAGGGATGAACATATGGACAAAGGTGTGGATGGAGGTAGCAGTGGGCGGTGACACACCCCGAGGGACACACAGACACAGATGCGCACAGGGACACAGAAACAGAGACACAGATGGGAGAGAAGGAAGAAAGAGGGAGAAGTCAGAGCTGGAATGACTCAGAGGTGTCTCCATCCCCATGGCCCGAGGAGGAGGAGGAGGATGGAGGATGAAGGAGGAGAGAAAGAGAAAGAGGAGAAGGAAGGCCAGTCATACCTGGGATTTTGAGGTTGAGGTCGCAGGTGCTGCCGACGGTGGCAATGGAAGGCGCCTGCCGCCGGCGCGTGATGCTCTCCTTTATCCGGCCCTCACCTGTCACCTTCACTGTGAAGGGGCTCCCTGCAGGGGAAGGTCACCTCAGGGACCTGTCACTCCCATGGGGGTCCCAGTGCCCTGCCCTGCACCCCTGCGCCCCTCCTTGGCCCCCCAGCCCCACCTGGGACATGTTTGTCAGCAAACTTGATGTTGATGATGTAGTTGCCGGGCTCAGTGGGGCAGTAGGTGACCTTGCAGGTGCCGTCCTCCACGTCCTCACAGTTGATGTCCACCTTGCTGGGGCCCTCAATGGACAGGCCCAGCCCACCATAGCCTGGGCAACCACAAGGACACACTCAGAGGTGCCCCATGGCAGCTGTCCCTGTCCTTGCCATGGACATGCCATTGCCACCACCCCACCCTGGCCATGGCCATGTCACGGTCACCACAGCACCACTCTCTCAGTTGTATCGTGGCCGTGGCCAGCACTCCATCCTGGCCATGGTCACACCATGGTCATAATTATGGCCACCACCCCATCCTGTGCTGGCCACCCCCATGGCATGGCCTTAGCCATCTCCCACCTGGGCGTTGGCCATGCCACCACCATGGTCACCACCTCATCCTGACCAAGGTCATGCCATGGCCACCACCCCATCCTGTGCTGGCTGTAGCTGTGTCATGGCTTTGGCCCTCAAATCATCCTGGCTATGGCCACACCACCACCGTAGCCACCACCCAACCCCAGCTCCAGTGACAATCCTGCCTTGGCCATGACCATGGCTACCATCCCTTCCTGGCCATACATGGCCTTGGCCAGCACCTCATGTGGCCTTGGCACACCACAGCTATAACCATGGCTGCTACTCCATCCTGGGGAGGCCAAAACCAATGCATGGTCATGGCCATCATCCCACCCTGGTTGTAGCCACTCCACCCTCTCATCCTGGCCCTGGTCCTAGCCATGGCCACCACCTCCCCCTGGCCCACTTCCCCCATGGTCTCACCAGCGCTGCGTGTGTCCACGATGAACTCAGCCACCTCAAAGGTGTGGCCCTCCAGCAGCCCCTGGCCCCACACCTTGACCCGGCCAGCGTCGCCAATCTCCGACTGCCCCACCAGGATCTTGAAGGGGCTGTTGGTGACATGCTGCCCGCTCTTCCGCACGCTCACCACGTGCTCGCCCACCTCCTTAGGCGTGAATGAGATGCCTGAGGGGACACCACGGTCACACACCACCGTCAATCCATGGCCACCACCACCAACCCCTGGCCATTTCCATCAGTCTCTCATCATCATCCACATCCCCTGACCATGGCCAATAATCCCTGATGCCACAGGGCCACTCAACCCTGTGACTCCACAGCCCCACTGTCCCTTGTCTCGCCATGTCCCCAAGTCCCACATTCCCCTCCCATGTGCCCATGTCCCAGTTTTCCCAAACCCGTGTCCCTGTGTCCCTATGTTCCCCTGGTGTCTCCATGTCCTCACGCACCGATGTGGCGGTTGGGCAGCCTCTTGAGCAGGCAGGGCTCCTCATTTCCGGAGGGCGCACGGATGGTGGCTGCCAACAGGCTCAGGTCTGTCTCTGCAATCTTCAGCGACACATCAGTTGAGGTGCCCACGTTGAGCTGGGACGTGCGCATGGAATCATCCCCTGCAAGATGCCATCAGAGGGAACATCAGCCCAGGGTGGGGGACAGGATCAACTGGGTCCCAAAGGTCATAGGATGGTGTCCCCAGAGCCTCACAAGGCCCCCATGGAGAGGGTCCTCAGAGTTGGGGGTTGCCCAGAGATGTGTAAATAGTCCTCAGATCCATGGATAGGGACCCCAAAAGGTCCACATGGCCATGTGATGTGGTCCTCAAAGCTCCATGAGGTCCTCAAGGCCATGGGATGGAGGATCCTGGTGGCCAGGGATGGACAAGGGAGATTGCAGCTGTTTGATGGGGTCCTGGTGCCCATGGGGAAAGGATTCCCCTGACCCCAGAAGTGTTCCCATGACCACACAGGTTCCCCCATTGTCATGTGAAGGCCCCAAGGACCCCCATGAGCCCCCCAGATGCTGCTGTCTCCCCCATCTCACCAGTGATCTTGGCGGTGAAGGGGCTGCCTGGGATGTGTTTGTCGTCGAAGCGCACGATGATGCTGTAGTCGCCAGGGGCCGTTGGCAGGTAGGACACAGTGCATGTCCCGTCCTTGTTGTCCTGGCAGGTGATCTCTGCCTTAGAGGGACCTTCCACTGCCAGCGACAGCCCACCTGGGTGTGCAGGAAGTGTCAGGAGTCACCAAGGGTCTCCAGCCCCTCCTGGTGGCACAAGGAGGTCCCCATGACCATTCCAGCCCCTCTTGGCCACTACTCACCCTCACCGGCGTCCTTGGTGACAATGGTGAAGGTGCAGGGCTTGTTGACCATCCCATGGCTCAGCCCTGGCCCGTAGGCGCTGACATGGCGCGGGTTGATGGCGTCCACATAGAACTGGAGGGGGCTCCCTTGGGACATGGGCAACAATGGTCAGAGGCTCCACAGGGACATCCCAACCCAAGGGTGACAAACCAAGGACCCCAAAGGGGCACCCCATGGGGGCACCCCACGGGGACACCCCACACCATAGTGGGTGCCCAACTCATCGTTGTCCAACCAGGGATCCAACAAGGACGCCCTGACCCACGGGTGTCCAACCGGGGCATGGTGGTATCAACCTTCCTCTGCCACCTCCCACTGCCCCTCCCGTGTCTGGCAGTGGCCCCAGTGGCTGGTGGCTCACCAGGGATGTGGTTGCCATCGTAGCGGATGTCCATCTCGTGCAGCCCCTTCTCAGAGGGGGCGTAGTGCACCGTCACTGTCCCGTCCTTGTTGTCGGTGATGTTGGGCCGTGCCGTCTTCCCTGAGGGCATCCGCACCTCCCCTGGGGGCACCGTGTCAGCAGGGGCACCAAGGAGGGGGCTGATGCCTCACAGGGTGGCCCCTGTCCCCCTGACCCGCTCTGTACCTGTGATCTCACCCTTCTGCACCGTGAACGGGATGACAAGGTTGAAGGGCCGGAGGTTCTCGGCGGTGGCCGGGGGCTCATCTGTGGCCTGATTGTGGGGCAGAGAGGAGAGTAAGAACTGCATGGTGGGCTCCCAGACCCGGGGTAGCCATAATGGGGGGTCAGAACCCCTGTGGTGGGCTCCCAACCCCAGACTGACCCTCACAGCCTCTAAACCCTACAGCACCCACCATGACCACAGCCCCCCAGAGCCCACCATGACCCTGGCCTCTTGGCACCTGCTGTAGTCACGCAACTCTATGGTGCCCACCCCACCACAGTCTCCCAACTCTTTCATCTCAATAATGGCCATCATGGTCCTGACACTGCCCCACAGTGCCCACCATGGTCCTGCAATTCCATGACTCCCATGACAGTCACCCAACTCTGTGGTGCCTGTTGTGCTCATTATTCCTCGCTGACCAACTCTCTGTCCCTTGGTGTCCCACCATAACCCCAATCCTCTGTCCATTGCTGCCCACCATGATGTTCCATCCCCACCACAGTCTCCCTACTCCATGGCATCACCCTGGACTCCAAAAATCTCTGTCCCATGGTGCCCATTGTACCCTCAGCTCTGCTCCCTGGATCCACCACAGTCTCCCAACTCCATGGCCCCTTCTCTGCCCCATGGCATCCACGGTGCTCTCCCTAATCCATGCCAGAGGTCTTCCAAACTCTGCCCCATGGTGCCCAGCGCACCCCCTCAGACTCATGGAGCCTGCCCTGGTCCCTGACCCACCAGGACGTGGAAGGGGCTGTTGGGGACGTGCTCCCCGCCAAAGCGGATGGTGATGACGTATTTGCCGGGCTCCGGTGCAGTGTAGAAGATGTCAAAGGTGCCATCATGGTTCTCCACCACATCCACGTCCAGCTCAGCACCGTCAGGCGTTGACACCTTGCAGGTGACCTTGCCCTGTCCCGCCGCCTTCGCGTCCACCGTGATCACCGTCTCCTCCCCAATCTGGATCGTGGGGCCCAAGCAGGTGCCTGTGGGGGAGGGTGAGGTCAGGGCCATGGGGGGACCCCAAATCTACCCCTAACTACCCTCCCAGCCCCCCAGCTGCCCCCCCGGCGCCACTTACCCAGTCCATGGCCCCCAATGGATACTGCAAGAGAGANGGCAGCAGTGGGGCAGGTCGGGGTGCTGGGGGCAGTGAGAGCATGCTGGGTAGCAGTAGTGGGGTGGCAGAGGGCAAGGCAGGGGTGTCTGGGGTGGGGTGGGTGCTGTGGGACATCAAGGGAACACTGTGGGTCAACATGTGGATGCCGTGGGGCAGGAGGGGGTGCCATGGGGCAGCATGGGGATACCGTGGGTCAGTGAGGGATGCAGTAGGTCAGCAAAAGGACACTGCAGGGCAGTGAGGGGATGCCATGAGGCAGCTCAGGGACACTGTGGGGCAGTGAGGGGGTGCTGTGGGGCAGTGACGGGATGCTGTGAGTCAGAGAGGGGATGTCATGGGGCAGCAAGGGAATGGCATGGATCAGCATGAGGACACTGTGGGGCAGCCCCACCTGTGACGAGGCATTTGCTGGCATCACCGGCGGGCACGGCAAGGACGCGGAAGGGCGACGCAGGGATCTCGTCCCCCCCGTACTTGACGGTGCTGGTGTAGCGCCCTGGCACGTCAGGCACGTAGGACACCGTGTAGGTGCCGTCCCCGTTGTCCCGGATCGACGCCTTCTTGGGCTGCCCCTCAGGGTCCTGTGGACAACCCCCTTCAGTGCCCTGTGCTGGGGGACTCTGGCAGGCTAAACACCCCAGTGTGTGAGGGAATGGGCACCCCGTGTCTCGTCCTGGCACTGACCAGGATTGGCACCATAAGCAGCCCCTCGCCCACTCCCTGTGCCCACCATGTTCCCCCCCTGCACTGACCAGGATCTGCACAGTGAGGAGCCCCTCGCCAGCATCACGGGCGTCGATGGTGAACTCCACAGGGAGGCTGGCAGGGATCCCCCCTGCACTCAGCCCGGGGCCGCTTGCCCGCACCTTGCTGGCATCGTGGGTTGGCAGTGCCGTCACCTTGAAGGGGCTGAGGGGCAGGGGGGCAGGGGTGAGCCAGGACCCCCAGGCTGAGTGAAGGTCCTGCATCCCCCCACACACTCCAGGTGGGCTCTCACCTGCGCGGCACCTCCTGCCCTCCGTACTTCACGGCCACGGTGTAGGGCCCGTCGGTGGCCGGGGTGTAGGTGACCTTGTGGGTGCCATCACCATTGTCTCGGACCTCCAGTGGCTCCGGCAGCCCTGTAGGGCAGCAGGACATTTGGGGTGGGGATATGTGAGGCAAGAGATGTGTGAGGCAGGGTAACATGGGAGGTATAGAGCAACATGTGGGGCAGGACATCCCTGGGCAGGAAAGTCCCATGGGGCGGGACATCCTATGAGAAGGGCACCTGTGGGGCTGGACAGCCTATGGATCAGAACGCCCATGGGCAGGACACCCTATGAACAGGGTACACCATGGGGCAGGACACCCTACGGAACGTGGGGTCAGACAATCCATGAGGCAGCACATCTACGAGGCAGAACATCCCAAGGAGCGGGACATCTACAGGGTAGGGTTAGGACACCCCAGGAGGCAGGGTCCCCATGTCTCCACGTACCAGCAGGCCCCAGCAGCGTCACCTCGAGGGCCGCGCGCCCTGCGGCGCTGACGTCCACAGTGAAAGTCTGGGGCAGCCGTGCACGGACAGTGGGGCCCAGTCCCGGCCCTGAGCACGTCACCTTCGAGGCGTCCACAGCATCCCGCACCCGCACCCGGAACGGGCTCCCTGCATGCAGAGGGAGTCAGTGCATGGGGGGGCAGTGTGGGAATAGGGTAGTGGGGGCATGGGGGTGGCATGGCCATTAGGTCAGTGTAGGCATGGTGTCAATGTGGGGATGGGGTCATCACGGAGATGGGGGCAGCAGGAAGGCGAGGTCAATACAGCTCTAGGGTCACATATCCATGGGGTCAATGTGGGCAGGTGGACAGCATGGCTGTAGGGTTGGCATGTCCATCATGGGCATGGGCACAATGTAGGGCCAACATACTTATGAGGTTGCCAAAGGGCCAACACATCCATAGGGTCAACATGGTCACGTGTTCAAAATGGGAATGGGGCCAGCATAACCAGAGGGTCAACACGGCCGTGGGGTCAATATATCCATGGAGTCAACGTGGCCATGAGGTCAATGTGAGCCATGGGTTCAACATGTCCATGAGGTCAGTGTGAACCATGGGGACAACATAACTGTGGGGTCAGCATGAGAACAGTGACTGCACGACCATGGGATCCGCGTGGGGAAGGGCTCAGTATGGGCATGGGCACAGTGTGGGGTCACCATGGGCATGGGGTCAGAATGGGAACAAGGACAGCATGGCCATGAAAACAGTGTGTGCAAGGGCTCTGAAGGGGGTCAATGTGTCCACGGGTCAGCGTGGCCATGGGGATACCAAAGCCATGGCCATGGGGACCAAGCAGAGCCAGGGCATAGCTTGAGTATGAGGCTACCATGGTGCCACCACAGCATGGCGTTGTGGCCAACAGATGCCCACCAGGACCCCTCTCCCCCTCCTGCCTGTTCCCATGTCCCTCCGCACCAGGGATGGGGTGGCCACCGAAGGTGATGTTGACGTCGTAGTCGCCGGGTGTGAAGGGGACGTACTCCACAGCGCAGCTCCCGTCCTTGTTGTCCTTGCAGGACATCTTGGCCTCTGAGGGCCCCTCAATGGCCAGGCCAAGCCCGCCGGTGCCCGCACCCCTGGGGACACACCAGCACTCAGGAGGTGACACGGGTGCAGTGGGGCCGTGAGGGACAATCACAGTGGTGGGGAGACGAAGGTGACACGATGGCAGTGTGAGGGAGGTGCCACTTCTATGACAGGGGGATGGGGGTGCCATGCTGGTGGCAGGGAGGTGGAGGTGACATGTTGGTGACCACAGCATGGAGGTGACACACTGGTGACAGGGGCTGGAGGTGGAACGCCAATGGCAGAGAGTGGAGATGCCACATTGGTGACTGAGGTGGCACCTCTGTGGCAGGGGATGGTGATGCAGGTTTGGTGACCTGGGATGGAGGTGGCACATCCACAGGAGGGGATGGAGATGGGGGGTTGGTGGCCTGGGTTGGGGGTGACACCTCTTGGGAGGGGTCTGTGGGTGTGGGGTGGTGGCAGGCTGGGAGTTGGGAGGCTCAGGGTTGGTGCCCACCTCGTCTCCACGGTGAAGCAGTTGGCTGTGCCCACCAGGCCACCCTCCAGGCCGGGGCCATGTGCCCGCACACGTGTGGGGTCACAGCCCTCGGCCACCCCCACGCGGAAGGGGCTCTTGGGGACTGCCACGTCATCGTATGTCACCTCCACTCGGTGCAGCCCTGCAACAGGGACAGTCACACACTGCCCACGCCAGGTGTGTGGGGGGTCTCAGGGGGAAGCTTGGGGCTCTCAGGTGATTTGGGGGTCCCTGGATGGGGTTCTGGGGCATCTTGAGGGGTTTGAGGGGAATTTGGGGTTCCCAGGACAGGGTTTGGGTGGAGGTTGGGGATCCCTTGATGGAGTTTGAGGGGGTTCTTGAGGCGTTTTGGGGGGGTCTTGGGGATTTAGGGGTCCGTGGGTGGGGTTTGGAGGATCTTGGAGCCTTCAGGGATCCCTTGTAGGGGTTCCTGAATGAGGTTTTGGGGGGAGTTTGAGTGTCCTTGGTCAGGGTTTGGATAGGCCTCTGAAGGTCTGGGGGTTCCTTAGTTCTAGGAGTTCAGCGGGGATTGAGGGGGTTCTCCACTTCAATGCGCTTTGGGAAGGTCCCTCTCTTGGGGTCCCCCATGGAGGATGGAGGATGCCTGGCCAGCGTGGGGTCCTGTGGAGGTGTTGGGGTCCTGTGGGGGGTGCAGAGTCCCTGGGGTGGCTAAGGGTCCCTGAGGGTTCCCAGGTAGTGTTTGGGTTCCCTGGGGAGGTGTGGGAGTCTCTGGGGGTTTGGGAGTCCCCTGGGGGTGTCAGGGTTTCCTGAGGGGGTGTGGGGGTCTCCAGGGGTATTGTGTCTCACCCTCCTCGAAGGGCGTGTACTCCACGCGGTAGGTGCCGTCGCCGAGGTCGGTGACAAAGGTGTCGATGGGGGTTCCCGAGGGGTTCAGCACCCGGGCCCGGACGTGGGGCCCCCCCGTGGGGGCCAGAGCCCGGGCATCCACCGTGAACTCAGTGCCCACCTCTCGCAGCACTCCTGGGGGGCACAGGAGGGTCAGGAGGGGCCCAGAGCTCACCCAGGGGTCCCTCTCTGCATCCCCTGAGTGTCCATGGCTCCCTTGGTACACACAGTGGACTCAGAGGACTCAGGGGGGTCCTGGCACACCCCCAGGACCCCCACCCCACACCACCTGCACTCCCAGTGTCCCCCCACCCCACCATGAGAGGTGAGTGTGCGGGAAGCCACAGGGCTGTGTAGTAGCCACTGAGTAGTGACGGGGGTCAAGTGAGACAGGGGGGGAGGTGTCTATGGGGAGAAGATGCCCATGGCATGCCCAGGAGACCACCCCATGAGAGGGAGTACCCATGAGGAGGGGGTGTCCATGGGGGTGGGATGCCCATGAGTGGGGTTGTTCTTGGAGAGGGGGTACCCACAGGGACGTGGTGTCCATGGAGATGGCCATGGAGGGGAGATGGCCATGGAGGTATCCATGGGGACAAGGTGTCCACAGGGATGGGATGCCCTTGGGGAGAAGATCCTGATGGGGAGGAGATGGCTGTGGGGAGGAGATGGCTGTGGGGATATGTCCATGGGGAAGAGGTGCCCACATGGATGGAGTGCCCGTGGGGAGGAGGTTCCCGTGGGGAGCAGCCCCTGTGTGGCTGCCTCTCACCTCGTGGCTCCACGCCTTTGCCGTAGACCTTGACGCTGCTGGTGTCGACAGCCGGGTCGACGGTGACACGCACAGGGCAGTTGGGGACCGGGAGGCCACCATAGTTGATGGTGATGATGTAGGCGCCGGCGCAGGCCGGGGTGTAGGTGATGGCATAGGTGCCATCACGATTGTTCTGCACCAGCACCTCCGCCTTGGTGCCGGCCTCAGAGCGGATCTCGATGGTGAGCTCGGCCTCGCCGGCCTGCGAGCAGTCCACAGAGAAGGCGGCCGCCTCACCCGCCCGGCCGCGCTCCAGCCCCGGCCCCGACGCCGTCACCTTGGCCGGGTCGAAGGGCGCCGTGACCGCAGCCGTGAAGGGGCTGCCCGGGATGTGGCGCCCGGCAAAGAGAATGTTGATGTGGTACTCGCCGGGGGCCGTGGGCAGGTAGGACACGGCGCAGGAGCCGTCCCCGTTGTCCTGGCACTCGATCTTGGCCTCGCAGGGCCCCTCCACTGTCAGCCCCAGCCCTCCACTGCCAGCTCCCTGCGTGGCGATGGAAAAGGGCGCCGGGACCCCCACACGACCGCCCTGCAGCCCTGGCCCCGAGGCCACCACCTGCAGGCAGAGGGACACATGGGGGTCACGGGGACATGCAGGGGTTGGGGAGGAAAGGGGTCATGCAGGAGTCATGAGGGACATGGGGACATGGGGCTCAGGGTGGACACATGGAGGTTGGGGGAGCCCAGGGGCATGTGGGAGTTGGGGGGATACACATGGGCCAGGGGGCCAGAGGGACACGGAGGGGTCGGGACAGACACATGCCCGTCATGCATGTGTGTGCCAGCTCACCTTGGAGGGGTCGGGGGGCAGCAGTGCCTCCACAGGGAAGGGGCTGCCTGGCACCGGGTGCCCATCGTAGGTGACCTCGACGCGGTGGGGCCCCTCCTCGGAGGGGGTGAAGCTGACGGGGTGGGGGCCCCCGGGGGGCGCGGGCCCCACTGTGCAGGGCACAGGACGGCGCGAGGGGCCTGTCACCTTCACCTCCAGGTGCCCCTGGCCTCCAGCACCCAGAGCCTCCACCTGGAACTCCTGCATCTGCCCCACCTCCGCCTCTGTGGGGGAATGGGGGTCAGGGGGGCACCCCGTGTCCAGGAGGGTCACACACAGACACCCAGGGTGCCCCCAGAGCTATGGGGAATCCCCACACCCAGATATTCCCCCCAGATACCGGGGATGTGTCTGTGTGTGTCCCCCAGGGTCTGCCACCTCCACCCAAGGGTGTGTTCTCTCATTTCCAGGCTGTGTCACTCCCCCTTGCCATGCCCCCACCCATGGGCGTTCCCCATATCCAGGGTGCCCCAACACACAGGTGGTCCCACACCTCCTCCACCCGAGTGCCCCCCATACCCGATGTCCCCACCACAGCCAAGGGTGCTCCCCACCACAGTGCTCACCACACCCAGAGTGCCCTCCTAGGCTGACTCCTCACCAGGTACCTCCTGCAGGGTGTGTCCCCTCAGTGTGCCCCCACGCCCAAATGTCCCCACCAGGGCCCCCCTCATGCTGTACCCCAGATCCAGAGTGTTCCCCCCCTCCCAGTGCTCCCCCCAGTGCCCCCCCATTGCCCCCACTCACTGCTGTTGAGCCCCTGCACCTTGACCTTGCCCAGCTGCAACGGGGGGGCCACGGTGACAGGGAAGGGGCTCTTGGGGATGGGATCTCCTCCATAGGTGACCACCACAGACAGGGGGCCCTGCAGGGACACCCCCACCTCAGGCTGCTGCTGGGGGACACCAGCACCCAGTGCAAGGACAGTGGGTGGGCACCCACAGGGAGTTCTGGGGGACACCCATGGTGCTGGGGCGTCCCAAAGGGGTCCCAGAAGACAGGCAGCTGTGGGGCTGGGCAGGCTGGGAGTCACCTATGGATGCTAGAGGGGGCAAAATCCCAGGGATGGGGGTCACCTGTTGGTCTGGGGATGTACTAGGGTGACAGGTGCCCATGTGGGGTGCAGCTGCCCCAGAGGGGTGCCCACAAGAGTGGGATGTCCATGGGGAGGGGGTGTTCATAGGGTTGGGATGCCCAAGGGATGAGATGCTCATAGGGGTGCCCAGGGAGGTGCCCCTATACACTGGGCTGTCTGGGGAGGTGTCCTTGGGGGGGCCCAGGGGCTGTGGTGTCAATGAGGGGGCCCCTCTATGGGGTGACCCATGGGTTGGGGTGTCCCTGTGTGCTGGGGAGTGTCCCCATGGGGTGCCCCATGGGTTGGGGTGCCCAGATGGGTTGGGATGCCTCCCTGGGGTGACTCCACTGATCAGGTGCCCCACCAGGTGCCCACAGCACCCACCTGCTGCAGCGGGGTGTACTTGACAGTGTAGGAATAGTCGTGGTTGTCGATGACCTCAAAGTCGGCGACGGCAGGGCCAGGCCCAGTCCCCACGAACCGCACGTCCAGGGGGGCCTTCCCAGCCCCCCGTGTCTGCACACGGAAGTGGGTGGGGGTCCCCACCTCCACCCCTGCACCCATCATCAGTCACTGTGGGACCACCGCACCCACGGGACCAACAGTCCCTGCCACACAGCACCCAGAGTGGCTGGGGGTCCCCACCTTCACCCCTGCATCCACTGTCAGCCACTGCAGGACCCCCGTGTCCGGGGTCCCAACCCCACGGCGCCCGGGCTCCCTCCCACCACCCCTGCACCCCCTCATCAGTCACTGCAGCACCCACAGCATCGCAGTGCCCGCCCCACATCTCCCGTTCCCACCCCCTGCCCCACATCTCCCTCACCCGTGCGGCTCAGCCCGGGTCCCTCAGCCTTGACTTTGGTGGCATCATGGGATGGGTCCACCTTGATGCGGAAGGGGCTGGAGGGAATTTCCTGGGGACAGAGACCGGGACACAGTGACACAGGACCACCATGGGGACAGAGCTCTAGCCTCACCTGGCCCCCGGGGGTGGACAGCACCCCACAGAGATAGGGGATGGACCCCCGTGGGTGGGGGGCACCCCCAGCACCCTCACCTGGTTGGCAAAGAGCACCATGATGGTGTAGAGCCCCGCGCCTGGTGCTGTGTACTTGACCGTGAAGGTGTCGTTGTCGTTCTTGATGATGTCGAAGTCGATGTCGGCCTCGAGCGGCCCCACCACCCCTGGGGCACACTTGATCCCAATGCTGACGTCACCTGTGGGGGGGCCAGGTCAGTGGCACCTGCTACCCTGGGGGGCACTGAGGAGGAGAACGGGGTACACAGGGAGGAGGACTGGACCAGGACTGGGGATGATGGATAAGGATCAGGGTCAACAGACCAAGACCAGAGTTGATGAACCAGGATCAGAAATAATGGACCAGGGATGCAGGTGCAGGAGCAGGGGTGCAGGCCCAGGAATCCTGGACCAGGAACAGGGTCAATGGACCAGGAGCAGAGATTCAGGATCAGGGGTGGGACCAGGAGCAAGGTAAATGGATCAAAGAGCAAGGACCTCTGGTCCAGCGATGATGGAGCAGGACCAGTGACAATGGTCCAGGACCAGGGATGCTGGCCCAGGGGTGGCACATGCAGGACCAGGGACACAGGACATGGGCCTCATGCCCACAGAGGGGTCCCCAGGTACCCCCGCCATGGCACCCACCCTGCCCAGCCTCGCTGCAGTCCACAGTGAAGTAGGTGGGCTCGTTGGCCTTCAGGCCTGTCTTCTCCACGCCTGGCCCGTGCACCTTCACCCTGCCGGGGTGGCTGCCCTCGCCCACGCTCACCTGCGGGCCCACACTGTCAACTGCAGGGCAGAGGCACAGACCCCTCCCTGGCTGGCACCCCATGGGGCTGGGACCCCCAACTCCACCAGTGGCTCGCCAACCCATAATGCCATGGGACCCCCATCCCCACCCTTGGCATTCTCCTCCATCCCTACCACCCCATGAACTCCCACACCAACCCAGGAGACCCCCAACTCCACCCCAGCACTCTTAAAGGTCTGGTACCCCAATTCACACATCCAGCACCCCATAGGACCCCCATCCACATCATCCCATGGGCTCTCAGCCCCACCCTGGCTCCCTATCTCCATGGGACCCCCATGCCCAGTGCCACATGAGACTCCTGTGCTCCACATCTGGCACCTCAACACCCTCCATGCCTGGCACCCCCTCCCTGCACCCTCTTGACCCTCCACAGACACCCCAGCACCCCACGGGCCCCCTATGATACCCACGCGGAAGGGGCTGTTGGGGGTGTTGACGCCCCCCCAGGTAACGATGACCGTGTGTTTGATGGCCTTGGTGGGGACATAGACACAGTGGAAGGTGCCATCGCCATTGTCCTTCACCTTGATGTCGATGGGGAAGCCCTCGGCGTCCTGTGGGCACCAGGGGGTAGATGAGGGGGTCCAGCAGTGCCCAGTGACACCCAACAGCACCAATAGCACCCAAGGGCTCCCAAAGGTGCCCAGGGGTGCCCACTGCCACCCAACAACTCCCAGTGGTGCTCAATGGCACCCAACAGTGTCTCATGTCCCTCAGTGGAACCCAACACTGCTCTACAGGACTCAAAGGCGCTCAGCATCACCCAGTGTCACCCAACAGCACCCACCTGTGCATAGAGCTTGAGGGGCCCCTTGCCAGCACCGCGGGCATCGATGGTGAACTCGGCCGGGCGGTCCACAATGCAGCCCGTGGGCTCTAGACCCGGCCCAAAGGCCTTCACCTGCACAGGGAGGGGTCAGGGGGTGTTGGGGGAACACTGGCACCCCCAGCACCCAGGGGTGAGGTGCAGTGGGGTACAGCAGGGCACTGTGGGGCCCAGTGGGGAGCTGTGGGTCGCTGTGGGTTGCAGCACCTTGTCAGGCCAGGAGTCGGGGGGCGCGGGGCGGATGTCGGCCATGAAGGGGCTGTCACGGATGTCCTCGTCGTCGCACACCACGTGCACAGCGTAGGGCCCCGGCTCCGTGGGCCAGTACCGCACGTCACACGAGCCGTCGCCCTTGTCGTCACACTCGATGCGTGCCTGCGATGGGCCCTCGATGGAGAACCCTGGGAGCACCGCGGGCACCGTCACCATGTGCCCACTCTGGGGCCCTGGGCCTGGTCCTTGTCCATGCTCCATGCCCATGTCCCCAGCAGGGTGACACCCAACGTGTCTTCATGTCCCCACAGCAGGGACATCCAGGTCATTGTCCCCAGTTCTGTGCCCACATTCTCGGGGTGGCATCACCCATGTCCCCACATCCCTGCTGTGGCCACCCCCAGACTGTCCCATGTCCCCATTTCCACAGTCCCCACCCTGTGCCTGTGTCACCACAGCAGTGGGGAACCCACCACGGCACCCGTCCTCCAGCCTGTCCCCACATCGCCAGTGGGGTGTCACCAGCTCCACGCCCATGTCCCCAGCGCAATGACAGCCCCCATAGTGCCACGCCCCACCACGGTGCCCCCCACCCTGTCCCCATGTCCTCCCTTCCACACTCACCAAGGGTTCCCACTTCAGTGCCTATGGCCTCAACCACGAAGTCTGCAGGGCGTCCCACGACCCCTCCCTCGAGCCCCGGCCCCCAGGCCCGGACCTTCTGTGTTCCCGGCTGGGGGGACACTTGTACCTCGAATGGGCTGGGGGGGACAGGTGGGTGTGAGGGGGGGGCTGTAACACCCCTGCACACCCCCCACACCCCTCACACACATGAGCTTCAAATGGACTGAGGAGGATGTGGATTGACTTGTACTCCCCTCGCACCTCCCACCCCCAAGAGCCCCCACCTGGCAGGACATCTGCATCTTGAAAGGGTTACAGGGTGAAGGGGCAGTGAGAGGTGCCCCCTCAGTCTCCTTCCCCCTGCTGGGGTGCCTCCTGTGCCTGGCACTGACCTGCGGGGGATGGCATAGCCCCCCCAGGTGATGGACACCTGGTAGGTGCCAGGAACCCGGGGCAGGTACTCGCACTCGTAGACTCCATCACCCGCGTCCCGCACTGTCACCGGCTCCTCTGTGCCTCCTGCAGGAGGGGGATCACACGGGGGTCACGCCCCCAAGCCCCCCAGAGGCACCTCCAACCACAGGTACCTTCCCCAGGGCACACCCCAACCATGCCCCTCCCCATGGTGCTCCCCCACCCACGGCCACCCCATGGTGCACCCCAATCCTCCAAC
>VWZD01013388.1:73832-104102 GCA_013396695.1 Sakesphorus luctuosus | reverse complement strand
AACACAATACTCAAGGTGGCACTGGCACAGCTGCTGCCCAGCACAAGGAATAGTCTATTCCCAGGAGCGGCTGTGGTTCAGGGCACGGGGATGGGCGGTCCCAGTGCTGCCAATCCACAGCTGGAACAGCCCCGTCCACACAGCCAGTGGGACCTGGCTCCGGTTTGGTTTTAACTGGGGCAATGTGGAATTTCACACTCCTCCTCTGTGCTGCCAGCTGCAGCACTCCTGCAGAAACGCCTGGAGGGGGTGAGGAGCCAGACTGCTGGAGCAAAGCTGCCTGTGCCCTGTGTCGGACAGCACCCACCGTGCCAAGCCCAGCACTGCAGCCCGCGGCAGCCTCCCAGCAGGACCCGGGGCCATCACTGGTTTTTTTGGGCTGTGGCCACACCAGCGCCAGCCCGACGTCCTCAGCCCGCAGGCGACACACCCAGATGTGGGGATGGAGATGTTGTTAGTGCATTTTACAGCTGGGGAGCTGAACCACAAGGCCTGAGACTTGTTAGCACTGAGGCTCTCGCAGTGGAAAGGGATCTTAATGAGCTTTTTTCCTTGCAGTAAAGTGGTTTTATAAGGCCCAAGCATGAGGAGAAACTGGGTGTTAATTCATCACCCAAGGTCAGGCTGGGGGGCACTGGGGGCAGGACAAGGAGCTAAACTCAATGCTGCCTAAATCCTGGTCCTTGGGGATCACTTCCCTGTTCTTCAGCTCTCTGAGAGACCCAGGGGAGTCGGACATGCCTCAGTCTCTGAGATCTTCACTGCAACCAGCACTGCACAAAAAGGCACTGGCCTGGAGCTCCACATGCCAACACCTCCCACTGACAATGGCAGCAAAATTTTCCCCAGGGCTTCCCTATGGACTGTCAATGCTGAACAGCAAAGCAAAATCCTATGGGACACCTGGGGAAATCAAGGGCAGGAGTGGCACACAGAGCCCTGGGCACAGGGCTGAAAGGTTCCTCACTTACCCACAGGGCTCGGGCAGGCTCCGTTTGTGTTGTTCAGGTCTCCCCCAAGCATCGCCCCTGCAAAGCAACCAGAAACACATGGTCACTGTCTCTGCAGAAACAGGGGGAGCATCCCTACTTTTTGGGGGCAGAAAGTAGGGGAGGAGCACAATGGAGGAAAGCAGAGAAATGTAAGTGGGGTTGCATTCCTAGGGAGAAAGTCCTGGGCAAAATGAGCAGCATTCCTGGTGATCAGGTTGGGAAACATTATCCAGGCAGATCCGTTTCCTTTGGGAAAGAGCCAGGCGCACAGGAGCCTGCTCCAAAGGAGGCAGCTTGGAAAACACTGTGGCTATTTTATTCCAAGCTCCCCTTTGGGGGACACAGGGCTGTTGCTGCCGGGGAAGAGAGCCCCAGCAGCACGACGTGAAACACTATCCCCCCTGTAATGTTCACGCCGAATGGAAACCATCCCTGTGCTGCCAGGACTCTGCTATGGTCCGGCCTCCCACGGTCCCAACGCTTGGAAAGTGCCGCCACTCCCCACCAGGCCGGGAAAAACCAGACCAGAGGCCTTTTCATTCCCAAAAAACTGAACGTTTGGCCTCGCCTACAAGATTTGACTTTTTTCTGCCATCTTACGGAGTTATTTCTGCAAGCCACCTATTCCCCAGCTGGGGCTGCCTGGCCACGCCGCAGGCGGCGATTGCGGCCAAGAGCCGGCGCGGAGGCTCTGAGGCTGCGACCACAGTCAGTCATCTCGGAGCCCTGCGCTGGGGAACGAGGAGCCTCTGATCCCAAACCCCACCTCTAACCACCACCCAGCCCTTCTCAACCCAGATGGGGGAACCTGAGACAGAAACCTTTATTCAGCTCATGGCTCTTGGCTTCAGGCTTGCAAGTGAGTCCCTGACAGCAGGAGAAGGGTGGGAGGGCTGAGCCATTGCCTTGCAGGGCAGCGCAGTTGCTCCCCGCATGGGAGCAGGACTGGGAAGGACAGTGGCCCCTGAAACTGTACAGCTTGAGAAAGGGCAAAATGACCCACAAAATGTGGCAGACATGACACCACAGCACCTTCCCTTTAATGGACAGGGATTTAAAGCCAGATGTCCTGGTGCCTCCAAAGTCCTGCAGGAGGGACCCCACCAGGATTTTGGGACTGTGCCCTGCTGTGGGACTCCACTTGCACCCCAGCCTCTGGTGCCCACACTGCTGAAGCGGGATCACTCCCTTGGGTGAGTGATGCCAACCCTACTGACAGCCCTGTACACCCCCTTGTCCCTCCTCCCACCCCTGAGCCCATGGCACTCACCAGTGCCAAGGCACCCACCCAGCGCTTGCTGCATGTTTGCTTTGGAAACAACAGGCCCGGCTCCAGTGCAGTGCTAAAAAAAAAATCTAAGGAAAAAAAAAAAGAGTTTTTCTAACATGCAAGGCCCTGGCTCCTATAAACAGGATTTCTTCCGTGTCCCAGGCAGCGAGCGAATGAGACACAGATGGCTGGACTTGGAACACCTCTGCACTCACAACCACAAAATGCTCCCCCTCAAACGAGCAGCGAGAGAGCTGGAAATGCCGAGCCTCCAGCGGGGTCTGCTTTACCACGGAGCCTCTTCTGTTCTCAGCTGAGGGGCCTGCGAGAGGGCAGGAGATCCCTGCAGCCAGAGTGGTGGCTGCCTGTGCCACAGAAGGGTCCTGCTGCCCTGCCTGGAGTGAAATGCTGCTCTATGGGACCCATCATGGAACACAATGACCCTTGTCCTGCAGGTCTGGGGCCTCATCCTGATACCTGAGCAGTCCAAGGCACCTCAGAGGCCCCCTGCAGGGAGAGCAGTGAGCAAACAAGCTGTCCCCAAATCACTGCTCCTACTGCATTCCAGCCAGGCAATTCCCCATGCTCGCCCTGACCCACCACACAACCTGCTTCTGAAAGCATGCCCAGCCCCAGCCCTTCTCACCAAATCCAACCCCTCTGCAGAGCCCACCCCCCATCCAGACGGTCACAGGCACCAGCTCTGCCATTTGCAGCCCGTGCAACTTTTACAGACCATCTGTGGCACCCAAAATAGCAGGCAGGGGCTTTTCTGCAAGCTATTATTATTTATGATCACACTGCAGGAGAGCTGGGCTGTGGTCACACGTCGTCCCTGTCTCCCCCCCGCCACTGCAGGGGACACTGGTGACAACTCTCCCCCACCCCACCTTACACCACCCATTGCCAGTCCCCGCTGGAAATGACGGCTCCTCCAATCTGTCAGCAGAGCCACATGAGTAATCACTGGCGACCAACTGCAACCAGCCCAGCCCGACTCAGAACAGCCCTTTTTAGGCAGCAGTCCCATGTCACCAGAGTGCCACCGGCAAGCGGGACTCTGGCAGCCACCCCCGAGGCTGGGAACGGCTCTGGGTGACTCATCTTGCGCTGCCCAACCTTGAAATAGATCCCTGCACGGATCCAGCTCTGAAAGAGACCTGGGTAAGGCAGGGGGTTGCCCTCAGTTTGGGACCAAGGCACAAACTGGGGGCATCAACCTCTGGCAGGAGGACAGCAGCACACACCCAGGAGCAACAACCCTTCCAGCCTGCTCCTGCTACCCATGGATGCTGAGACACAGTCCCCTGGGCAGGGGATGGAGGCAGCAGGGGCGACTCCTGCTACTTGGGGTGCCCCACGTTCGGTGCTGCAGGGTCAGCCAGGCTCTGGGCAGAGAGGATGTGGAGGTGAGGGTGTGAAGGGTCATGGCGGGGCTCACCTGCACTGGCTGGCCGCTGTGGCAGCCCTGGGGACACCGTGTTCCTCTGCAGTGCTGGCTGCTGTGGAGACAGGAGCCGAGGGTCTGTCAGCGAGGAGGTCACCAGGGACTGGGTCACCAGTGAGCTGCCTGGGTTGCTGAACTGCAGCGTGTTTTGGTTGGTCACCGGCACCGTCACGGGCATGGCGAAGTTTGGAGCGGGCACTGCGGACTGAACAGAGAGCAGGGGGTAAAGGGCAGCCAGGGCCAAGTTCCTGCAGCACAGCAGCAGCAACACCCCCTGCTGATCAAGGGGGGACAGTTAGGGACCCCCAAACCTCCATCTCACTGCTGGCATGTACTGCTGTGCTTGAACCCACACTGGCCCTTCAGGGGAATGCACCAGAGCCCAGACTTCGCTGGGCAACACCAGGAAGAGCAACGGGCTGTCCCCTTAGACACACCAGAGCTCTGCAACCAGCTGTTTTGGCCTCATTTACTTTCAGTGTGTTCAGGGCAGCCACGGAGGAGAGGCTGAGCACACCCCAGAGCACGAAGGTGGGCCGCACACCAGTGGCCTTCCCCCACCAGCACCAGGAGTGGCCAAGCTCAGCAATATCCTTCACCCTAAGCAGCCAGCAGGGATTTTAGGAGGCCGTTCCTCAGCCAGTGAGGTGGGAAGAGCCCTCCAAGGATGCCAGGTTGGGCTGGCACTGCTGCTGGTGGCTGAGCACCTGGGAAAGACTCATTTTGCTCTGCACAGCCCCTGGATGACATTGGGATCCATCCTAGCTCCTCTGGGAGCTGCTGGGAAGGAGGAGCTGACCCCAGGAAAGCGAGAGCATTGCTAAAAGCCCTATCCTTGGCCACAGGTCGAGGACCAGGTTCACCTACCAGTGTCCCCGAGGGAGCCAGACCCGCTGCGATTATCCTGGCTGTCTGTCTTATGTCACTGATTTGCTCTTCGTTAACAGGAGTCGGCACCTGCTTAGAGGCTTTAGCAGGGGCTTTGCTAAAGTCCCACTTTAATTTGCCCAGGGACGGAGAGGCAGAGTAGCCTAGGTCTGGATGGGACCACAGCAGTGCCAGACCCAGGATCCCAGAGGTTGCATTGGTGAGGGCAGAGGGAGTTGAGAATCTCCCCGCTGCAGCTGAGTGGGGGCTGCTGCCCTGTGGCCCCATCCCCTCCAGAAATCTGCTCCTGGATGGATGCTACTTCTTAGAGGCAGAGGGGAGGATGGCAGGAAGGAGTGGGACGCTGCTCACCCACTCCTCGCTGCCAGCAACCCTCCCCACCTGCCTCCCAAGGGCATCCTGTCCTTCAGAGATACCCCGGGGCCGCAGCCAAGCTGCGAGGATGGCGGCTCTGAGCCTGCGCTGCGCAATTCCCACACTGCTGGGGAGCCCTGGAACGTGGAGCCCTCCCTCTGCTCAGCCCCACGACCTCATCCTGAGTGGCAGCGGAACCATGGGAGGAGGAGGAGGAGGAAGGTTTCTTGGGCATTGCATGAACACCAAAGCAGCGTTGTGTAACAAATCAAGTGCCAACACATCTGTGTGTGTGCACGTTCCCAGGGAGGGGGAGAGGAAGAGCTAAACCCCCTCTGCATCACAGCATGAGCCACGCCATGACAGAACCAGGAGGTGGATACCCCGGCCAGAGAGTCGAGCTTTGCCTTAATCCAGCTCTCTCCACTGCACCTGCAGACAAGCATCAGGCTGATGCTGTCCTGATGTGCAGCAACACACACCCAGCCCACCAGACCCCCTACCATGAGGAGGACACAACTAAGGACAGTGGTTTGCACATCGGTCCAAAATCTGGGGGACAAGATGCACACATCAGCCAAACTACAGGATTTCTACTCTCGTTAGAAGCGAGGACAAACAACAGAGGCAGAAGCCCCGCCGAGGCCTCTCGTTAGCGGACACGGCTGTCATTAAGCTGCCCCGGCCACCCCACCACATTAGTTCTGGTCACACACAAAACCAACCCAGCAGTTAAAATGGAAAAAGCGTCTTCTTCAACCACACACGCTCCACCTGCACCGCTCGGCCCCTCGCTGCCGGGGAGGTTTAGTGGGGGAGCCAGATGCTACGCCCTGACTAGGAGCCGCCCAGCACCTGAATGCCACCAGCCATACAGACTTTGGAGCATGGACTGTCCCTTTGGATTGGCATGTCTGGATGACGGGGCCTGCTGGGAGCCCTCCCTTTGCAGCAGACACATAGTGATGCTCAGCAGCCCCTGCTTCCTGAAGGGAAAGCTCAGGTGGTTTTTGGGCCTATTCTGTGCCAGTGGCAGGGCTTGTGCCAGGCGCTAGGGAGGTGCATGTCCAGTTGGGGTTGTACCCCCACACCATACTGGTAGGGTGGACATCTGCTCTCCACTAGTGAGACCAGGGAGGACGAGGTAGATCCAAGCCTCACCAGAGCTAATCCTTCTCTGAACCCACCTGTGGAGCTGGGCTCGCTGTCACAGCAGAGCTGCAAGTGACCATCACCTCCTGCACCCCACTCTCCTCCACCTCCCCAGCCCTCCCATGTCTCAGGGCAGTTCCCTCATGCCCTCCACTCCAAGATGCAGGGGATGGAGTGCAGATTTTGGGGTCCTTGCAAGGCTCCTGGAGCAACACAGTGCTGAGTCAGCAACACTAAACCCGGGGATTTCACAAGACCTAGTTCCCAAGAAAATACAGAATTTTAACCTGTGGGGGTTTGCAATGCACAGGAGGGCAGATTATTTTGCATGGGGATATGTATGTCATTTTTGCTGCGCTGCATCCACCCCTGGAAAATGAGCCTCCCTCCTGCTCCCACAGCATTAATTATGCCTGCAGCGACTCAGGGTTAATCCCCCCGAAAAGCCGTTGCCTGCATTGATAGTCTCTGCTCCCTTGAACTAACAACTAATTTGAAACATGTCCCCCTCCTCCTCCTGTCTCCTGACACAAATCCCTTTCAGCACTGTCCTGATGCCACCCTGGTGCCGGTGACAGCTTCAGGATCACAGGCTAAAACCTCCCTGGACTTCTGCCACGGCCACCAGCTGCCCCGAGGGCTTGGTGGATTTGGGGGGAATTAATGTGAAATAGCCCAAACTGGGCCAAGCTCTGAAAGGATGTGAGGGGTCGGCTCACATGAACACTGGGATCTTACTCCAAATAAAAATCCTTTTTTGGGGGGAAAAGAGGGTGAAAAGGGAGGCCCTAATTCAGTATTTGCTGCAGAGGAGGCAAGAACAGCAATATCCTCCTACACTGCTCAACCAGAGCTAGGAAAGTTCAGGAATGCTGGAGCTAACGGGAACCGTTTTCCTAAGGGTGGGAAACAGGAGGGACCCTAAAGAACCTTCATACACCTCACCCATCAGATCCGGGTGCATTCTGGGCTATGGGGGCTGCGGGCATCGGCTCCCAAGGCATGGCACGGCCCCAAAGCAAAGCCATGCAAAATCCACCCCCCCGTCACCTGGAGGCACCGGGGAGGGGATCGGGGGCTGCAGGCCACCAGCTACTCACTGCGAGCCGGTAACTCTGCATCATTTTATCAAACTCCTCATCAATCTTTTTATATTTCTCTTCCGTCTGCGGGGTCAGTGCAAACACTTCATCCCCTTCCGGGCTCTCGCACTCCCTGTGCTTCTTGTTCAGCGCCTGTTACGTGTGGGGGGACACGGGGGGGTGTCGGGGAGGGAGCAGGGGATGAGGTTGGGAGGAAGTCGAACAGAAGAGAAACAAAACAGAAAAGAACATATAATGAAGGTTTTCCAGCCACAGGCAGGTACTTACACCGTATCGCTTGAACAGGATATCCAGATCCTCGCTGCCTTTGCGGTATTTATCCTCCATCAAAGGGCTCTGGTCTATGGAGTCGTCACCATCAGGCTCGGGGCTGTCACAGCCGTTAAAACCTTTCTTTCTTAATGTCTGAAAACACAACCGTGACAGTCTGAGATCCACGAGTGGGGATGGGGAACACGGGCAGGTCCCCTCAAGGACATCCACCAGCCTGGATGAACCAGGACTTGCCCCTGCACAAATCAACACCATCGCCCCAAGATGCTGTTGACCTCAATAGGGTCAAAAAGTTCAGGATATGGACCCTGGGTTTTGATGACGTGTTGTCTCTAATTTAGGAGTTACAGCATGGGGAGGGATGGAGAGAAACTTCCTTGCTTTCAAAGGCTGTGTTTATGCTGGAGCTGAATTTGGCCCCAGACCAGCTCAGGCATATTCGTCACCTTCAAGTACCACAACATCATGGAAGGGAAATAGACCTTAATACTCTCTGCTCTCCTACAAAACCCAGGGAAAATCTGCTTATCAACAGAAAAATAAACCCCAAAATAGTAAGCAAGGAGTAGCTCATCCCTGACAAAACCAAATGGGTGGCATTTACCAAACACAAAGGTGCCACAGGAAGAGCATCGCAGGACAGGGCATGTGGCACAGTGACAGCTGCGAGCTCTGCTGGGGGCGGCACATGGTGGCACCATCGTTGATGGTGACAACACTGGGCAGCAAACCCCACGCCAAGACTGGATGCACAAGCAGGAAAGGAGGTGGGTACTGCTGCATTGAGGTAAATGAGGTGACATCTCCTCATTAGGAGGAGCCTGGTGACCGCCTGTCCGGGCCACGCACAGGGGACAGTGACACCCCAAAGTCTCTCACTCGTGCTCAGCAGCCAATTGAGATCCACATTTAATCACTCAGGCATTATGGCGGAACCAGCACTTGCCAACTTGGTTTTTTTCAGAAGTCAAAGCTACAGAATTTCCTGGAAGTCTTGGTCCCTTTTCATGCCAAATTCAGCAGGGGGGTTGGGGGGGGGGAAGCCTTGACAATTCTCTGTCTTCCTAAACAGCAATAAACATCTCCATTCTGAAGCCAATGCCAGCATGTATTCAGGAGTGGTTCTTCAATTACCTGTGAGCTCTGGAAAACACAGGGCTTGTAGGGGAAGATTTGCTGGAGTGAATAAAAGCCAGGATGTCTCCAGAAGAGCTGGGAATGCCGCAGCCAGGATTTGCTCGGCACTGGTCCGCACGGTGCCACACGGCTCCACTCCTCCCGCAGGTCTGGCTCAGTGGATGCTTGTGCCAGGTGGCCACAGCCAAGCAGTGGGCACCACACCCACCCCCAGACTGTTCTCCATCCAGCTGAAGCTTTTCACAATATTTTCCATTAAAATTACTCCTTCCCAGGCGCCATTTTCACCCTCATTATGGGATTCAGTCGCAGAGAGGGAACATCCTCATCCAGGTCCAGCTCCAGCACGGAAGGACCAGGCCCGCTCCTGACACTGTTGTCATTACCAGTAATTCCTGCTACCTAATAATTATTAACTAATTACCTAATGACTCTGGATAATTCTTATACCTAATAATAATATTCCTAATAATTCCTGGTACCCCCAATTCCTCTGTTGTCTCTATAAAGAAAGACAGTGGGAATCAGTGTCATTACCATGAACAGGAGATTCCCAGGGCTTGTCCTGCAGGTTCCTGAGGATTTTCCCCTATTATTTTTCTATTTTTGTACGTGTCCTTGTTTGTTCTCAGAATGGCCCAAAAGAGGAAGAGGTGCTGCCGATGGGGAAGGAACAGCTTTGCCTTTTCATTTCAAAACTGTTCTTTGTGGATTTTTTCCCAAAACCTTTTGTTTCGCTGGTGCAGCTGAAAGATGGAAAGTTGAGCTTTCCTCCAAGAAAAGAGTTTTTTTCTTTTTCAGAGGCAAAATGGAAAAAGTTGTTCCATGAGCAGCAGAAGGGATGAAGCTGCATTTCCTTTGGGGGCTGGAGAGACTCTCCAGTATCTAACAGGGGGCTGTGCCCATCTTGCCACGATCCCCTTTGCAGGGACAGGAACTGGACCGCTCATCTCTGCCCTCCCATCCCTGACTGGGAATCGGAAAGGCAATCCCTCACATCCCTGGAAACTCCTCTTCTCCAGAAACAGCTGCTGGCATGTTCAGGAGCTGCAGGCACAGATGAGCCACCACCATGTCCTGGGACCCTCAAAGGAGGGAACCTCACAACAGAATTTTCACAAGGTTTCAGCCAAGCAACAACACCCTTCTCCTTTCTAAAACCTGCAGCAGTGACACAGGCTGGGAGGTTTTAGGCAGCTTCCAGTGCCCTCAGCTCTGCCCCATATGAGCCACCCAAACTGTGCACAGGGATGAGCGAAGGGGCTGCTGCCACCAGCTTCAGTATTTTGCCATTTCTAAGTCCACATGAAATCCACCCAAGGTGGTTCCCTCAGCAAGTCTGTCAAGGAAAGCAGTGGAATGGGGTGGACATGGGTCTGCTCACCCAGACCCTGAAACTGCTCCCAGCATCGTCCTTCACCTTTCCCAAGGTCTTTCTCTGTAAGTCTAATACATTTAGAGCCCAATTCAGCTTTGCCTTGGTCTCCTCGCTCTTCCCAGCCATCAACTTCTTAAATCAGTCGTAACTTCATTGTCTGTGAGAACCACAGCTCCCTGACAGGGTGGGTTTGGAGCATCACGAGCTATGAGGCTGCAGTGCTGCCATCCCCACTCCCACAGGAAACCCACTGGAACTCCCAGGAACCACCAAGGTGGTTGTCCATGGGGAAAAAATCTTTCCTGGGCACCACAGTAGCAGTATGAGCTGGGATGGTAACCTGTAAGCGGAGATAGTAACCCTTGAGCTGAGACTGTAACCAGTGATTTGGCACTGTGACCCCTGAGCTTGAACTGTGACCCATGAGCTGGGACTGTAACCCATGAGCTGGGACTGTAATTCAGGAGCTGGGACTGTAACCCATGAGCTGGGACTGTAATTCAGGAGCTGGGACTGTAACCCATGAGCTGGGACTGTAATTCAGGAGCTGGGACTGTAACCCATGAGCTGGGACTGTAATTCAGGAGCTGGGACTGTAACCCATGAGCTGGGACTGTGACCCATGAGCTGGGACTGTAATTCAGGAGCTGGGACTGTAAGGCAAGAGTTGGGAATGTAACCCAGGATTTGGGACTGTTAACTCATGATCTGGGACTGTTAACTCATGAGCTGGGACTGTAACCCATGAGCTGGGACTGTAACTCATAAACTGGGACTGTAACCCAGGAGCTGGGAATGTAACCCAGGAGTTGAGACTGTAACTCATGAGTTGGGACTGTAACTCATGAGTTGAGACTGTAACCCAGGAGTTAGGACTGTAACCCAGGAGCTGGGACTGTAACTCATGAGTTGAGACTGTAACCCAGGAGTTGGGACTGTAACCCAGGAGTTGGGACTGTAACCCAGGAGTTGAGACTGTAACTCATGAGTTGGGACTGTAACCCAGGAGTTGGGACTGTAACCCAGGAGTTGGGACTGTGACCCATCAGCTGGAATTGTAACCTGTGAACTGAGATTGTGACCCAGGAGCTGGGACTGCAACTCATGAGCTGGGACTGCAACTCATGAGCTGGGACTGTAAACCCAGGAGCTGGGACTGTAACCTGTGAACTGGGAGCCAAGCTGGGATTGTAACGCTGCTGTAACCCTGGCCACAGTGAGGGGCTGCCAGAGCTGCAGGGAAGGGGATGGGGACAAGCCAAGGACGGGGCCGATCTGCAGCGCGGTGGGACGGGAAGCACCGGCGGCAGTGAGTGAGTGACCAGGGCCTGAGTCGCAGCAGGACACGAGTCAGAGCAGCACAGCTCACAGCAATCTGCTGCTCAGCAAGAGGTTTGGGACACCAAAATGTCATTTCCAGCCATACAGGCGTTGGCTGCTGGTTCTTTCATTTTTTTGACAAAAAAATGTGTCCCACATTTGTAGCTTTTTAACGAGATGATGTAAAAGGAAAACAATCCTACTGGAGTGGGAATGAAACCTAAATATTCCTGTTTTGGGGATCTCAGCAAGGTCTTTCAGAAAAGGGTTTTCCTTCTCATTCCTTCTCATTTTCTTTGCCAGGGTAAACACAGAAGACACAAAGAGGTTTTCAGGAAACCTTTCTGTCGCTGGGCTGCAGCCAGTGGAAAACAACTATTTTTCATATACAAGAGACGTAAAAGCAATTCTTTTCCAGCAGAAAACTTTCAGAGGAGAAAACCAGGGTGAGAACTTCTCATGGCAAACCCCCACCTAGATCATTATCTGCTCCTCTCGCTGCCACCCCCAGGACCCCCCATTTTACCAGGATCCACTGCATGTCCTTTTCCAGGAAATACTCCCACTCCCATGATCCCAGCTCACACAGGAACACATTTCCAACCTGAAGAGGGTGAGAGAGCAGCAGGAAATGCAGAACATGTGAAAGGAAACGATGCTTGACCAGGATGTGGTTGACTTCCCTTTGAGGAGGGAAACTCAACTGCCCCGGGCTTTGGGGAAGTCTGGATGAGGATGAGAATGAGGATGAAGACACAACACTGGCAGCTGCCTCTGCACTTTGCCACCTCCCCAGCATCCTCCAAAATGCCTGATTTTACATATCCTGGTAAATGACAACCCCAGGAAGGAGAACTACAGGAAAATCAGCCCCTTTTCCCAGAACATTCAGCAAAGGAAAGGACAGAAATGGCCGTGTGGCTTTAACTGGCTGCAGAGCATCCCCGTGCCTGCTGAGCTCTGCTCTGTCCAAGTCCCTTATCAGAGACTGGCACGTCAGCCGGGCTGCGAGGAAACGAGAAGCGACAGCAAGGAGCAAAGCCGGCGTGATCCCAGGCCGGGCACGCACGTGGCACCCAGCGTGCCTGTCTGGGGGCTCAGCTGTCCCCCCCGATTAAGGAAACCCCCCTCTCTGCATTAGAGAGATTTTCTCAGACTTAAAAGCTTGCAATGGCCAGGACTTTGCCGGGCACAGAGAAGCCGCAGGGGCTGCATGGCTGAATCCCACTTGCAACAGCCACTGCCAAGCCCAGGAACGGCTGAAATATGGGGATGCCCCTACAGGGGATGGTCCCCAAAAGGCAGTCAGGGGGTGTGGAACTCCTCTTGAACTGGGGCTGTGTGTGCTCATCCCAGAGCAGCTCTGCCTCCAGCTAAATATCCAGGGGAATAAACCCCTCCAGGGCATTCCTGTGCAGCAGGGGATGGGGTGCCCCCGGTGCCCCCCATAGAGATGCCCCTCTCCAAGTCCAAAAACCAGGAGATCTCATGTTTACTGTTGTTTTAAAACATAATTTGGACAGAGCAAGTTGTCTTGTGTTGTGGTACCAGCGTCCAACCTCTGGATCCACTGCCCACTTCCCCTCCACCAGAAAAACAAAATTAAGAGGCTTCTGCCTTGATTTCCCCAGGGCTCAGCTGCTCCTCATCCTTCTCAAAATGCTGCCAGAGCCACTCAGAGCTGCATCCCTGGGCAGTGAGGGGTTCCAGGCATCACAGGGAAGGTGGGCCCATGCAGCAGCCCCTGGAAATCCACTTAAAATTGCATTTGGTGACAAATTCCCAGCCTGGACCTTCACAGTCTCTAAATGCTTGATGTGGTGAAGCTTCCAGAATGTGCAGATACTTTCTGGGAGTCAAGTTCAACTGGGAGCCACAAGTAACATGAGATAAACTGGGTTTGTGTGCAGTGGGGACACAGCTGGGCTGGTGGGACCAGATGTGGGCAAAGGGAAATGGAAATCAGCGTCAGGAGCAGGAATGGTCCTGGGGGTGTGGACTTGGGAGAGAAACCAGCAAAAGTCTTAAAGCAGCCCTAACCCTGTTCCACGACAAGACAAGGATGAGGAGGGATGACTGAGCAGCCTCCAGACCTGCCTGCACCCCAGTGGGTTTCACTCTGCAACGGCTCTGCCAGCAAGTTGTGCCGAGCCCAGCCTGTTTGGGCTCTTTTTCTTGCCATCCACCAATATCCTTCCGCTCCCGATGTTCCTCTCCTCGGCTTTGGATGCAGATCCAGCTTTTCATGTGGTGCAAACACAGTGTTTCTTTGGGTGCCAAAGACTGTGTGTAACTTGTCGGCTTGGGAGTGTTTGCATCTTGGACCATAAGGGAACAGAGAATGCTGCCCAAAATGTTTACGGTATTTTTAGGCCAAGACAAATCTGTTCGGCACTGCGAGCGCCGCAGTCTGAGCATCCCGGAGAGGCTGCGCTGGCGAGCGTGGCAGGGAAACATGCCTGCAAAACCCCAGCATTTCCACAGTGAAGGGGCATTACCTGGCTCAAATGGGTCAAAAAGGACATTTCTGAACCATTTCTAAGGCCCTACACAAATGTGCGCTGGCAGAAGAGTCGCCAAACCCCAGCAAGGGAAGGCAGATGCTGCCAGATGCTTGGCCATGGCAGATAACTAGGGGAAAACCTCAAGTCCAAACCTCTCAAAAAGACACATTTCACAGAGGATAAAAAAGAAAGCAAGACTTAGGGGGCAGGTTGGTTTTTTTCCCTTCTCCTTCTCAAAACCAAAGCCTGAGCATGCTGGCCAAGGGATTCAAAGGCAAAAGTGGCTCAGCCCAATTCCTCCAGCAGTGTGGGGCTGTGCCACTCCACCAATGGTGGCTCTGCAGGTGTTAATTGATGCCATAATGCCACTAACTACCCAGCCAAGCCCCTTGTTTGCCTGCATTTGCCCAGATTTAATAGCAGCTGCCCCCACACTGATGACCCCACAGCTCCATCTCTGTGGGTGCTGCCAACAGCAAGGATGTGACTGATGGCCGAGGCACCGCTGGCACCTTTGTGTGAGCCAAACACCATGTGCTCAGGCCCAGTGATGCTCTGCCAGCACCAGGAACGAGGACAAAGCAGTGGACAGGGCCAGCACAGGGGCATTGACAGTACATGGTGGCTAAATATCTCCTGCAATGCCAGCAGAAAGACAGAGGCGTTGGCGTGACCGCAGTCTGGACATGGCACTGGTGGCAGTGGAGGGCGTGAGTCAGACTGGTTGGGTTATTCCTCAAGACCCAGAAAATATAGATGGACAAGCCTTGAGCAACCCCACCAACCTGTGAGCTTGGCCATGCTTTGAGCAGGGGATGGATCAGAGGCACCCAAAGTCCATCCCATCTGAACTCCTCTGTGATTCAGCTGCTCATGCCTCCCACAACACCAGTGTTCCTGTCTGAACATCCAGCTGGGGCAACGTCACCAGCTACACCAGGCACCCCATTGTAGCAACCCTGTGAGATGCATCCAAACACAGCCTGTGGTTTGTGTGGAACACAGCACAGTCCCACAAAGCAAACCTGCACCTCAGTTTCAAAGCAACAGGTCAACACATCACTCGAGACAGCTTCAATTCCATCAGCCAGAACAGAGTATTTTTGTAGGCTGAACCAAAACAATTCAAAATCCATCTGGCACTGAGTATGGAAGGTCTGCCCGCTCCATCCCCACCCTGCACTGACCTCCTGCACCCAATGTGGTGCCAGACCCAGCCCTGGCTCCACCACAATGGCAAAGCAGGGGAGAGGATGGGTGGCCTCACCTCGATGATGTCCGCGTTGGTCCGGCTCTCGTGGGGCTCGTTGTACTCAGTGTACTTGAGCAGCACCTTGTCCATGTCGGTGCTGGCATATTGGAACAGCTTGTTGGAGTGGTTGAAGATGATGAGGGCGATCTCACAGTCACAGAGGACACTCAGTTCATAGGCTTTCTTCATCAAACCGAACTTGCGCTTGGTGAAGGTCACCTGAAAGCAAGAACAGCCATGGTGAGAAGCTCTGTCCATGCTGACATGGACCTGACACCTCCCAGAGAAAACTAAAATGACCACTGGATGAAGAGCAAAAGGAAGAGCTGGGCAGAGGGAATTTTATGTTTCAGTGTCCCCAACTGGACCAAACCCCAAGCTCTCTTCGCTCGCTTCCCTCTTCCAACTGGTTCATATCGCTGCCTATTTTGGGATCCTCCAAAAGCAGACACTTCACAAGCACAAAGATGATTATCAGCGTTGGAAACCACATATTGCCAAATCAAGAGAAAATAAATTTCAGCAAAATCCCCAGCAGAGCTGCCATCTGTCCGGGGGCTGTGGGTTCTCAGCGGTTTTTAAGTCTAATATTCAGGCGATGGAGATCTCATCCTCGCTCGCCGCAGCAGCACTGTGAGCACCCACCCTTAGGGGCTGCAGAGCAGGGGGCTCAGTGCCCTGAAGATGCCAAGGGGTGCCTCCCCCGCCCCCGACTCACTGTCCTGGTCACCAGCCCCTACTTCTCTTGGGAGGCTGTGCTTTCCCAAGGGCATCCCGAGCCCCCCACGCTCACCCAGCTGTCACCTCACTGTTGCTGTCCCCGTAACCTTGTTGGGGCATTTTTTTGCATTGCCCGCCTATGGGGGGGTCCCCTGTCCCCCACCCTGCCCTGCTGTGAGCTGGCACCAGAGCTATTGGGTAACGAGGCAGCTTCTGCAGAACTCATCCTGGTGAACTGGCTGTGGGCTGGGACCAGAGCTGGGTGCTGGCTCCAACACCCACTCCAGCTGCCGGGCAGACATTGGGCTGCGATTCCCAGCCCACGCTCAGCTCTCACTGCCATGCTCCTAACAGGACCCAGCTGGTGGGGAGGGAGCTGGTTTGGGGCTCCCAGTCTCGGCTGCAGCACAGACAGCTGCTGAGGGTCCCTCACCCTCTGGGATGCATAGCACGCTGCCAGGGAAGGCGCGATGCTTGGCCAATGCCCTCTCAGGAAATAAAAAGCAGAAAAAGACAATAAAAGGCAAGAGGTCACAGCTTTGCTCCAAGCATCACTCTGGGGGTGAAGCAGCCACTCAGTGAAGGGCTGGAGTTGAGCCGAGGTGCCCCTGGGTGCTGAGAGCTGCTCCCTCACCACACGGGAGGGCTCAACCCCACTTTGGACCTCTACCACAGCATCGATTTTGCAGCCAAGCAGATTTAATTTGCAGAGCTGAGGGAGGAGAGTAAAGGAGGCTGCTGCCTTTGCTCAACACGAGTCAGTGGCGTCACAGCCACAGTGCAAAGAGCTCAACATGGAGCTTCCCAGCCCACGCCAGCAATGAGGAGCAGTGCCACCACAGTGCTGCCAGCAGCACCCAGCACATCCCCCCCAGGGCCCTGCACCCCTTGAGATAGAGCCAAGACCCCACGTGTGGTGGGAGGGCAGAGCAGGAGCAGCTCTGGGTGCTCTCGGAACAGGGAGCTGCTGCCCCTCCTCACCATCTCCCAGGGATGATTAAGCAGTAACGAGATTCAGCTCTAATCATCTCATCCCCTGGAAAGTGCACGGCTGGCACCCAGCACCGCTGTGCCCTCCATGTGCGCCCACTCTCACCGCAGCCAGGCTGTGAGTGCTGGAGCTCACGTTGCCAACGCTGCCCCAGCCCTGGCACGCTCTGACGCAAACTAAATCACTTGAGGGCCAGCTCCGGTGTCATCAGCAATTTTGCCTCCTCAGTGGCATCCTGGGCCTCTTGGCCACCCAAAATCGCTGCTGCCTCGTGCTGGATTTGGCTGCTCCTAAGACCGAGAGCTGGCCGTGCCACACAGCAGTCATGGCCACACTGTATGCCCTGAGGTGGGACCCAGTTGTGGTTCTGCTCCTCCATGGCAGGACAGGCGCTGAAACCCACCCAGGGCTCCCCAGCACTGTGTCAGCAGTGTCTCTGGTGCCACATCCCTGCCAGAGACCAGACACTCCACCACAGCTCCAGCGGGAACATGGCCTGGCAGGACCTGCCCTGCTGTCCCTGCCGGGACGGCCCCGCAGCTCTGACTCACCCTCCAAGCAGCCTGAGGAGCCCCTGAGAGGAAAACACATGGTGCCTCTGCCAAGGCAGAGGGAACAGCCAAGGCTGGTTGTTTCTGCAGCTGCGGGTGTTGGGGATATCTCACCAAAACACACCTTGCCAGGCACTACAAGCCCTCTCAGCCACTGAGATCAGAGGCAGCAGGGTGAGGATGAGGATGAGGCGTGTGAACAAAGGGGCAGCTCTCAGCTGTGAAGACCATCAACAAGCTTGATTTGGGTTTTGCCCTTGAGCAGCAAAAGAGAGTGTGGGGTCTTCTGCCCCAGAACAACCAGCAACCTGGGCAGAGCCAAGCAGAACCCAAAGCACCAAATTACCACTCCACAGATCAGGGGACATTCCCTCTGCAGACAGGGGCAGGGCAGAGGGGCAACCCTCTGTCTCAGCACCCCTGCTTCTTGCAGAGAAAAGCAAAGGTTTACCATTTAGCCACCACACCACACAAAAGCATCACCTAACACTGCCTTAGGCATCCACCTGTGACCAGGGATAGAAACCCCAAACCTTCTCCTGATGCTGTGCACGAGCCTGATCTAGAAGAATTAACCTTGTAAGTCTAAGAGGGTAATCAAATCTCATGCTTCAGGGCATAAGCCGATCACCAAAGGGGTCAGGAAGGAATTACTGCCCCACACTAGCAGGGGATTTTTGCCTTTCCCCTGATGCAAACCATATTGGCGGTTGCCAGAGTCAGCGGCCTGGCCCTGAAGGACTGATGGCCTGATCTGTTGTGGCAAATCCTCTCCAGTAATTCCTCTAATGACATTAGTGACTCTTACTTGCTCCCGTCCCCTGGTTTTGGCGGCTGCTGTAGTTCACAGAATCACAGACTGGTTTGGGTTGGAAGGGATCTAAAACCTCATCTTGTCCCATCCCCCTTCCATGAGCAGGGACACCTTCCACCAGACCAGACTGCTCCAAGACCTGTCCAACCTGGCCTTGAACACTTCTAGAGAAGGAGCACCACGGCTTCACTGGGCAACTTGTGCCAGGGCTTCACCACCCTCACACAGAAGAATTTCCTCCTAATATCTCACCTAAATCTCCCCCTTTTCAGTTTCAAACCATACCCCCTCTGTTCAGTCCCTCCAGACCCTTGTCCCAAGTCCCTCTTCAGGTCTCCTGGAGCCCCTTTAGGCACTGGAAGGTCTCCACAAAACCTCTTCTTGAGGCTGAACACCCCCAGCTGTCCCAGCCTGTCTCCAGAGCAGAGGTGCTCCAGCCCTTGGAGCATCTTCATGGCCTCCTCTGGACCCGCTCCAGCAACTCCATGTCCAGCAGGAACCTCCATGTGAGTTTGTGGTCTGTGCCCCTATGGAAGGCAGAACATGGGACATGAGCAGGGTGGGACTCGCTGATGATGTTGGCTCGGTGTGACATGCATGGGAAGAGCTTCACCTCACAACAAAGGCTCCAGAGAGCCCCTGTTCAGCCTTAACTCTCCCCAAGGTTCCTGATGCCTCAGAACTCCCAAACCACAGTCAGGGGTGAAATCCTCAGCAGCATGAGCAGAAGTGCAGGCGTCGAGAGCAGCTCTGCCTCCACCTCCTTGCACAGCCATTCTCCAGCACATCCCTGCTCTACTCCCATTCCCCACCCTCCCTCTCTCACTGGCGCAGGTGATGTGGGAGCCACCCGGGCACGCCAGGGATGGTGCACGGAGCTGCCAGCCCTACATTTCCAGCAGCAGCCGCGTGGCAGGAAGCCCCATCCATAATTCATCAGCGCCAGGCTGCTCTGCTCCCAGGGTGTGGCATGGGAGAGCCGAGCGTGCCCCCTGCACCGAGCTGGAGCAGGGGGGCTGCTGTGGAGGCAGGGCTGGGCTGAGGATGCTCCCAGACACCGGGTTTAAGCCAGCTTAGCCGCCAGCCCGCAGCCACGGCAGGCACGCACGCACCGACACTTGCTAATGCTGATCCGCAGCAGCGGGAGAGGGAGGGCAGTGAGAGGGAAGAGATGGCTACAGGGAGACCTCACTGCAGCCTTTTGGTACTTAACGGGGTTTATAAAATAGATGGAGAGCGACTTTTTACATGGGCAAATAGTGATGGGACAAGGGGGAACGGTTTTGAAATTAAAAAGGGGAGATTTAGGTGGGATATTAAGAAAGAAGTCCTTCCATGTGAGGGTGGGCAGGCCCTGGCTCAGGTTGCCAGAGAAGCTGCGGCTTCCCCATCCCTGGAAGTGTTCAAGGCCAGGTTTGATAGGGCTTTGAGCAACCTCATCTAGTGGACAGTGCCCCTGCCTAGTGGCAGGGGGGTGGGAAGAAATGGTTTTTAAGGTCACTTCCAACCCAAACCATTCCACTATTCCATGAGATGAAGTAAGATGGGACACTTCGAACTCCAGGGAGCAGATTCTGGCATTGCTCATGTACAGTGTGGAACAGGAGGGTTTTCACCCCCTTTGTAGCTCCCACTGTGGTGGGATGGAGCAGATCAGCAACCCATTGCCTGGAGCAGCCCTCCATCACAAAATGTCCCATCTTCCTGGTGTGTCCTTGTTTCCCAAAGAAAAGGAGCAGCAAAAGTAACCGATTGCAAAGCCGCACTGATGACCAATTAAACAGCTGCAGCTTTGCTGACACCCAACTTGAACAGGGCTGGGTTTTTGGGAAGCAAAGTGAGATGAGCCATGCTGGGATGCGGAGCAATGCTCCCACATTGGGTTTTGGAAGAACCAGCCCAGGCAGGGCTGCAGCTGCTGCCAGGGGAAAACCAATGTCCCTCAGCCCAGGATGCTGAGCTTTGGGGAGAACACCTGACATGGGAGACATGCTAAACCCACAGCACGTGGCTGTGCAGAGCAACTCCTGCTGCCAAATCCCACCAGGTATGGCAAGACCCCCATAAACAGTCCCACCACCCTGACTACTGCCTCCAGCAGAAAAGTGCCTCTTTCCTTTCCCAAAGGCTTATCCAGCAGGGCCAGGCTGTGCCACCCCTGCCAGCATTACCAAGTATGTTCTATTTGTTTGAACTTCCAATGGGGCTCCAGTTGCTGCCGATCCCTCACTCCCCTGTGCAGCGCTGCCCCCTAAAATACAGCTTGATTCCTTTAATAACACCTAAGGCCCTGTTTCCTCCTCATTATGGACATAAACAGCCCCAGGAGCAACTGGGACATCACCAAAACCCTTTTGATGCTCATCCCAGCCCCCACCACCAAATGATGCCATAATGAGGAAAACCTGCCTTTTCCTATTGTTTTGCTGCTGAGCAGTAAACTGGTTCATCCAATTCTGTTCTTTGCCCCTCTTTAAGCATTAGGAATATATCCACACACGTTTGTTCTGGGGTTTTTTTTCTGTTTTTATGCAATAAAAGCATCAGGAAAGAAGCGTGGCAGGCCACGCTGGGGTGTGGTGGTTGCTGGACTAAGGGGAGAGGCTTGGATCTGCTGAGCCAAACTCCAGGAGCAAAGGAAGCAAAAGGACCTGCCTGGAAGTCTTGTGGTTATGGGGAATACATTGATGCAGTCATCCCAGAGCAAGCCTGGGCCAGCAAAGAGCTGCTGCTCTACTGCTCCAGCTCAAGGAACACGGAAATTTGGGGAAAACGTGTTGGTTCTTTTTCCCTCTGAGATACACAAATGCATTTCTACACACATGCCCATGTGTGTGTGTGTCTCAGGCTTGGCTTCAACACAGCCCAAGGAAAAAAACCCTGGAGCTATGTAAGTTTTCAATTGAGGAAAAAAAAAAAAAAGGAATCATTTGGGTTGTTTGCGTTCAGCAAAATGGATACTTGTTGTGGCTGTTTCTTATTGGAAAAACCACACGGAAAATGTCAACTGAAATATATTTTTTGCAAGACAAAAAAAAAATAAAGAGAACTAAGTGGAGAAGATGCTTTCTTCTGGAAAAGCACTTAGATGGAAATGGCGTGAGGAGCTCCAAGATGAGGAGCAGTGCCTGGGTGGGGGCTGTGGTGCAGTGGGGCTGCTTGCCTGGTGCTGGATCCGCCTGGACTCGGCCCCGGCGCTGAGTTTCACCCATCTGCTTGTTTTATGGGTTGGGAAAAAACCAGCACCCGCGGCCCAAAATGGGTCATTTTGAAACAGAACCCTTAAAAGCCCCAATGGGACAGGAGAAGGGGTGAGAGAGGAGCGGGGAGGGGCAGCACCAACCTGCCGATTGCGCTCGTCCGTGATCCGCTGGATCTGGATCTTTTTTCTCCCCATCTTCTCCGGAAATCCTCACCGCACCCGGGACGACTTCAGCTCAGGGGAGGGGAGAACTAACTCGCTTTAGAACGCTTTCATTAAAGAGTGTGTGGGGCTTTTTTCTCGGGTGGAAAACAAACCCAAAAAAGCCAAAACAAAAAAAAAAAAAAGAAGAGTTTTGGGTGGCCCCGTGCTCAGTTCATGGTACCCTCGTGCGTGGCCGGATCCAGCGGGGCTGAGCCGTCAGCAGCTGCTCAGAAACCTGCACAAGGAGAGAAACAAGAGTGAGACAGTCTGTTCCCAAATCCCATCCTGGACCCAGCACCCTCCCACCACCAGTGTGGATCCCACCCCCCATGCCAGGGGGTCTCTGGTCCTTCCTCTCGCCTGGCTCTGGGGCCAGAAAGGGTGCAGAGGGATTTATCCAACCTGGTGTCAAAGAACCCCAAGGATGCAGCCCAAGAATGCCTGAGCCACAGGACACGTGTGGGCCAGGCATGGCGACGCTCAGGGAGGAGGAGGAGACGGCAGCAATGCGCCCATGAATCATTATTCCTCCGTGACACTCCAGACTTTTTTTTTCTCTTAATAAAGTCATAAGTAGTCGAGTGGCTGGTGATTAGCTTGGGCAATTTAAATCCGTCTCCAATTTCTGCACTAATCCTCAGTTTGGAATTTTAAAATGTCTTTATTTGATTACTTAAAAAAACCTTATAACCAGGCACAGAAACCTAATTCTTATGAGGAAGGAGGACTCCGAAGGCAGCTGAGACAGCCGAGTCTTCCACTGAGCTCAGCCACAGCCAGACACTGGATTTTTCCATTGATCTGGGGGTGTGTGGATCGAACTGGGAGTATCTTGTGCCCTAAGCTCTCCCAAAGGGGTGAGTGCCACAGGTCCCAGAAGACTCACATGGCTCCTTCCACAGCCTCACTCTGGGACCCCACAGAGGATCACGGGCAGAGGCTCAGCCCCCCTGGGCACCCACATCCCCCAATGCCAGAGGCTGTTTTCAGATCTACCAGGGCACCTCCTGACACAGCCCCCCAGCTCCATTTCACCCCATTTCTCAGTGTGTGCTGCAGTGCAGTGAGGGGGACAAAGAGGGAACTTCAGCCAGTTCCACAGGTATGTTTTTCTCCTGGCTCTCTCTCTGAGTGGCTGGATAACAGCAGTGATAACATTGCATTTAAGGGGAGGTGCCCTGTGCCAAGAGTCAGGCAGAGGGAAAAGCCAGTCCCAAAATAGCTTCCTATCTGCCTCAACTTGGCAGTCCCCAGCCCTTGGTCTTGTTACAAAAAGCATTAAAAAAAGCGCTTTTTCTTCTGTCCCCTCATCTCAAGTCCACTGCAGCAGCTGTAGCCAACCTGACCAAGCTCCTCCTGCTCCTCTGTCACCCTAGAGCGCCCTCAGGGACCTTGGCCCTGTCCTTTGCCTCCTCATCAGACCATGCTCCAACAACAAACAAGCCCTGATGGTCTCCCTCCCACATTTATTTTGGAGGTCACTGAGTCATGTCAGTCACTTAATCTTTTTGGAGGGTAAAATTATTCATTGTGCATCATATTCTGTGGTTTCAGTGCAGGTTTGAGGAGCCCAGAGGAGAATGGGGAGACTTTTCCCTCCTCGCAAATCCACCATTTACCCTCCAAGAAGGATGAGCAACAGGGAGCACAGGAAGGAGACTGGAGAGACAAAAGGCAGCAAAACCTGCTTTTTGTTCCCTTGTAAATCCCACCAGGAAGACTCTTTGCAAGGACAGACCATACAGGGATGACATTTGCTTCTAGGATTATTATTTCCCGAAATTGGCGCGTATTTCCCTCTCAGCAGCGAATGGGAGGGACCGTCCAGCTGTGAGGAGCATTGTCACCATGGACAACACTCAGTCAGTGGCAGGGGGATGTCCTTCAGCTGCTGCTCCCTGTTCCTTTGTGGGCAGCCTCAAAAAGACAGGTCCCAGAGTACTGCCAGTCCCAGACCACTGTCGATCCCAGAGCATCACCAGTTCCAGAGCATCACTGGTCCCACAGCACTGCCACTTCCAGAGCACCACTGCTCTGGCTGGCACCAGTGAGCAGGGGGTGCAGGTGCTGAGCTGCCACAAAATTATCCCTCAAAGGTTGGTGATATGGGAAGAGCCAAAAGGAAGATGAGCGTTTTTCTTTCATCCACCTGGAGTGTCTGCTCAGTATTTCCCTCTCAGTGAGGCCACACGGCACAGACTCCACAGCCCAAGGTTTGGGGCCGAGGTGAGGATTTTGTCTGCACAGAGAAACTTTGGCAGAGGAGGAACTTTCCACCAGGTTTGCACTGCCACTTTTCCCTTTGGATTTGCCATTTCTTTAAACTGTCTGAAAAGTATTCACCTTCAGCATCTTCAAAACCACCAGCAGCAGCACAAAGTAGCAACAGCTCCGCATCCGGACCCAGGGCAAGATGCTAATTCTTTCCGTGTGCTGCAGCTCTTGGACAGAGAAACCAGCTGAAAGACGGTGGATTTACTGTCCAAACCAGAGAGGAACTCTCCAGAAGCAACAATAAACACTGGAGAACAAGGGGCAGTAAATTTAACTGAGTGAAAGGAAACATATTTTAACACAATTTCGTTGTGGGACTTGTTCACAGGATGCTATTGCAGCCAAAAGCTCCACAGTGCTCAGAAGGAGTTGGGATGTTTGTAGGGTTGAGAAGATCCCAGTGCTGCTCATGCCTGCCCTGACCTCTGCACGAGCCGGCGTTTCTTGCATGGGAGTGGTGGGATTCAAACCACACTCCCCTCCCTGGGCCACAAATAAACCCCAGTGTTTCAAGGCAAAACCCCTTTTTCAAAACAGATTCCTCCTGCTGCTCTGAATTGCAACTCCTGCATCCTCAGCTGGATGAGAACCACTGCCCCAGCCTCGGGGTTTGCTCATGCCACTGGGCAAAGCTCTCCACTGGACAAAGGCGACTTAACAGTTTTTCGCTCATCATCACAGGGAGAAAAGGAGCTGCCATGTGATGCTCTTGATCCCCCTCCCCTGCACAGGAAGGAAAACACCCCATTACAAGGGCAACCACCGGATTGGATGAAGAGGAGGGATGAAGAAGAGCATGGCATGTTTGCTGCCCTCCAAATGCACCCAACAAAGGGGATTTCAAACTCCTCCCTTTTCATACTTCTGGTGCTGGAGTTGGGGTTTTGGGGTGGGTTTATTTGTTTTTAGATTGGGTTTTTTCCCCACCGTATTTTTAAACCCAGGTATTTTCATGTTTCCTGCACAGGTGGCTGTTTCAGAAAGTCCAACCACAGGCTCGAGTTTCTGATCAGCACCTGGAAGCACAAAAAACCTGGAGAGCTGCCTTTGTCCCTCCAGGCCAGCACTGCTACTGCAGGCTCAGCCCCAGTCCAGGAGCACCCCCTCTGCCCTTGGAGCTCCCTCTCTTTCATCATCAAACCACTCTGGTTCCTGATTGCTCAGCCTGAGGCATCAGGATTCCCCAAGATCCTCCTCCACGATCAAGTGCAATTTAAGCACCTGAACACGTATATGGCCAAGCCCCCAGAGTGCAGGGCTGTTACAAGGAGTTGAGCTTCTAAATAACTTGTTAACTTTTGGGGTCTCAGGTGGTTTTATTCAATACAATAACCCCAGTCATCGAAACATCTTTCTCAGACAGCAGCTTCTTTCTCCTGAGCCTGGTTTTCCAGGGAAACCACTAAGCACCCCAGCGAGGAGGGTCCAAAGGCATCGAAGCGGACCCACAAAAAAATCACGGGAACTTCACCGGCAAAAAGCCACCCTGTCCCTCTTCTGCTCAGGGGAATCTTGGCAAGGATCAGGGGATTCAGCATCGCCCCGGGGAGGCAGCGAGAAACGCTGGGAGAGAGGGAGCCGCCAGCGCCCGCATCTCCCCCTCCCGCTCCGCGCTCCACCCCCCGCGCTCGAACAAGTGTGACTATCACAGCAATTAGCACACATGCCAATTAACTCCGAGCAGGTGCTGGTTAACTCTGTGCTGAGTAATTCATCCCCGGCTCACAGTAAATTGCTCCAAATTGGAGAGACGGGAGAGGGAGCGGAGTTAGCATTTTGCAAATGGGGGAAGAAAGAAAAAGCAAAGAGGAATCTCAGCTGGGAGATGTTTTTACAAAACAAGGCATTTGGGGGGCTGGATACCCAGCTCCAAGAGCTGGGGACACAGAAGAGCTGGTAACTCTTCCAAGCCTCTATTTCTGGATTTTTAAACTTACTGTACATATTTCTGATCTATTCTACCTACTTCAAAGTGGTTTCACCTTGGCTTTGCACAACCAGTGGGGTGCTCTGCACCGCTCTGTAATTTGTCACTTTTTCATTCCTCCTGAACGGCCCCACGTTTCTCTCGGCGTGAGCAGGGACACTCAGAGTCTCACATCCACTTTCTACGGCCATTTGCTATTTTTAATATACTTTTATTGCATCCCTTTTTAGTTGCTCCTTACTAAAGTTAGCACGACACACCGCCCCTCTCGAGGGCGAAGGAATTCAGCTGCCCTTCCTTAACACCCGCCTTGCAAAGCCGTGTGCTCTCAGCACAATGTCAGCTGAGATAAACCAAACCTTGGCCATGCAGCTGCAGGGGGAACATCACAAAGATGAATCCAAAAGCTTTAGGAAGATAAATAAAGGCAAATAAACGCATCCTTTCCAAAAATGTATTTTTCTTGGGAGCTCTTTGTTTTTCCCGGTGTGTGGCACCACATTCCCCAATCCACTCGTGCCTGTGCAGGAACACCCAGCAGAGCTAACGACACCAGTGACAGCAAAATTGGGGTGGGTTCAACATGGCACTGGTTCAAGGGACGTTTCCCCCATCTCCATCCCCAAACCAGGGCTGGTGCCATGGGGACGTCCTTGGCTGTGAGGAAATCTGCAAAGCCACTTCAAAGGACAGTGGGAGGCTGGGAAAAGAAAGGATGAAAAAGGGAAAAGAAGCAAAACGCTGCCCTGTGAAGAGGCAGCTCATCTGATGGAGGAGGTGAATGGGAGGATCTTTGATCATGGCACAGAAAGTCCCAATTCGGACGGAGAAATGCAGGTGACAGGCAGAGCACAGCCCAACCCAGCACCTGCTCTGTCCAGGCACCCAGTGGTCTCACCGTGAGACCAACCCACCCTTTACCCGGGATTTGTAGGAATTCTCCCAAAGATGGGTTTGTTGTTACTTGGCTCCATCAAGTCAAGGGGCTGGCTGAGAGTAACAGGTCTGAATTCAGGGGACAGGGTCCTCCCCACCAAGCACCCACCCCCAAGAAACAAGGCACCCAACAGGGCTGAATTAATTGGCCCCAGCCCAGTGGGACCAACACATTTGGGGGGCCTCAGGGTTTATTCACATACAGAAATTACTGCAATAACATGTCCCTATCTTGCAGCATCCTCGAAGGAGGAGGGTCATTGCAAGAGAGCTTTGGCACACAAGCAGTGGGCACATGGGGTACAAGGTGCAGGGTGTTACAGAACTGTAGAATGCTTTGGGTGGGACAGGACCTTAAAGCTCATCTCATCCCACTCCCCTGTCATGGACAGGGACACCTTCCACTAGACCAAATTGCTCCAAGTCCTGTCTAACATGGCCTTGAACAGTTCCAGGGATGGGAAAGCCACAACTTCTCTGGGCAACCTATGCCAGGGCCTCACCACCCTCACAGACAAGAATTTCTTCCCAATATCCCATCTAACCCTGTTCTCTGGCAGTGGGAAGTCATTTCCTCTTCTTCTGTCACTCCAGGCCCTTGTCCAAAGTCCGTCTCCAGCTCTCCTGGAGCCCCTTTAGGCACTGGAAGGGGCTCTAAGGTCTCCCTGGACTCTTCTCTTCTCCAGGCTGAACAACCCCAGCTCACCATAGCAGCGGGGCTCCAGCCCTCAGAGCCTCCTCCATGCATCTTCTGGACTCATTCCAGCAGCTCCACATTCCTTCTGTGCTGGAGGGCTGGAGGCAGCACTGCAGTGGGGTCTCCCCAGAGCAGAGGTGCAGAATCTGCCCCTCATCTGCTGCCCACTCTGTGGGGATGAGCCCAGCACAGCACTGACTTTCTGTGCTGCTGGTGCACATGGCCAGGTCATGTCCAGCCTTTTGTTCACCAACAACCCACCCTGTCCATCCACTGACGGCCCAAGAGCCCACACTGGGAAACGCTGCAGTGCTTGCAAACCAGCCCACAAGCTCGGCCTGCCACGGAAGTGGTTTCCATCCACCACACCAAGCCCTTCACCACCCTGTGCTTGGGCGTGGGAGAAAGGGCCGAGCAGAGGGAGGCAGCGATGATGCTCTCGAGGTGGCAGTGATACCTTGGAGGTGGCGAGCGCAGCCCCCCTGCCCCGCTGCATCGCTCCCCACCACAAACCTGCAGCACAATCTGGCCACGCTGCCCCAGCAGCCCCCAACACACCTCTGACTCTCCACCCACTGCGAAGAACCATAAAAGCAACTGCAAATAAAGCAGCAACCGCAGCCAAAGTCTCCGAGCTACGACCGAGTCCTGCACTGGCACAGACCGACAGAGTCACTTCCCCATCCATGACCAGGGCGGGAGCCCTTCCTTTAAGGACGAGGCTTTAGCTCAAGTCACCTCTTGAACCTGCCTGTTTAACTGCAGTTCTTGCCTTCCTGTTTCCTTTCTTGCTGCTTTTTATGAGTTAGTTGTTGTTTTTTTAACATATCCTCTGTGATGACACCAAGGACTCTCAGTTTCCTTCTTGGTGGTTTCTGGATCTGCAGGACCAACTTCCTTCTTCTCTGCAGAGTGGGAAAAGTGCTCTTCTCTAAAATACAGTGACTGTACTCATGTTAACGTTGGATTTCCTCTCCAGCAAAGGCACCAGCACGGTGCCAGCCATCCCCCCAGTGACCCGAGCCGGTTTTGCTGCAGGACAAGGGGGCAGTGCTGGCAGAAGCAGCTCTGGCACCCCGGAGGGATGTGGCACCCCGGAGGGATGTGGCACTTGGCAGAAATGCAGTACCCACACGGGGAGTCCTTGGCAGGCCAGCAGGCAGCTGCCAGCACATCTCCAGCCCCGCTGCACACACCGTGAGGGACTCCAACTTGCCAGCTTAGCATTGTTTAGCACCTCTTTATCTACAAACCGAGATCAAAACCGCACAAACACGCTCAAGTCTCCTCCAAAGCTTCTATTCTGGTTTCAGGATGATGCTATCTGGGTTCCTGTGTCGAGCCTCCAGATGCAGGCAGGGGGAGGGGAGAGGAAGGCGGCCGAAACGTGGCCTCAGAGCAAACCTCTCGCTCGGAAATGCAGCTGTTTGACCCTCCCTGGGGCCAAATCCCACTCGCCTGGCAGGTGCCAACCCAGTGCCAGGCTGCCATCCATCCTGCGCACCTGATGCCCGCGGCAGGACCCCGATTTCCCCCGCATGGGCACCAAACCAGCACTCGGCTCCTCCTGCCGGCACAGGATCAGTCCCGCCAACTGCAGGTACAAACCTTGGGAGCTGAGGGGAGCAGGAGAGAGGCAGCATTCAGTCAGGCCTCCAAGGAATTCGAAAAAGACACATATATTCCTGACCCAGATTCAGGCGCTCTCTGGAGAGAAGCAGATGCCAACCACACAACCAGCTCTGCTGAGCTGTAACAAAACCTCGCGCGGTGCCAAGCCCGGCAGAGCATGGGGAGAAGCACAGCCCTGACGTGATGCTGGAGAGCCAGAGTGTGCTGTGCAAGGGCGGGTGAAAGAAAGGATTTAGGGGAAATTATTAAACCAGGTTGATCTTCTGTGGACCCAGGCAACACTCACAAACAAGGGTGTCGGCACAAGGACTGGAGGCAGCACCCAAACCAGGCACCCTGGTCCCCTGCACCCCAAATCCCCCACTTTTATCCCCAAATCCTCCACTTTTATCCCACACCACAGGGATGCTGTCATATCCACCACACCAAGAGCACAACCCAGGATGGGGACATGTTCTTCAGAGGCTGGGTGACTGCAGGGACAGCTGATGACCTTCTCTGCACTGCCAGCATGGCCAGAGCCAGCAGAGGCTGGAGGGGACATGGGAAATGGAGGCTGAGCAGGAGCCCTGGGCAAGGTCACTGGCAAACCCAAAGTCCTGCTTGGCTGAAAGTCAACCTGAGAACCACTGTTACCCCATGTCAAGGAGAGGACACAGCCTCCAGGAGGAAAAATTCCACAGGACCAGGACAAGCAGGGACTTGCAGCCCCTCACGCCACGTGGCTTCCCAGGGTGGCAGCTGGTCCTCTCTCCTGGAGGGAGATGCCATAGGGAGGGACTGGCAGGGACAAGCTGCTGCATAGCTTGGTGATGAAATGGAGGGCTCAGACAGCCCCTTGCTAAAGCAATCTTCAAAGCACCCTGGAACAGCAACCAAAGGTTGATGCAGCTGCCAGAAAAGCCCCATGACCTTGAGCAGTGACCTTGGCAGTGGCATCCTCATAGCAGAGGCCATCCACCACCCTGAACCTGGCTCTGATCTCCAAGGTGGCTCAGTGGCTTCCCTGGGTGTGCACACCCAGGCTGGGGCACCCCGATGTGGTCCCAGCATCCCCTTCCTTGGCTGGGACCAACCACTTCCACAGGGCAGCCCTGTCACCTCCATCCCCATCCCAATCCACGCTCCATCCTCATCCACACTCCATTCCCATCCATGCTCCATCCCCATCCATGCTCCATCCCCATCCACCCTCATCCCCACCCACTTGTATCCCCTTCCACCTTCCACTTCCATCCACTCTCCATCCCCA
>VWZD01013388.1:51324-73742 GCA_013396695.1 Sakesphorus luctuosus | reverse complement strand
CCCCCTGCGCCCATCCCACCCCTTTTCATCCCAAACCACCCTCCATCCCCACAGTGGAGCAGCCAGACCTCCCAAAAGCCGTTCCCTTTGCCCCATGTCCTCTATCCATAATCAGCTCCAGAGCTGGAGACCAGGGATAATTTTCCCCTCTGCACTAAGTAGGGTTTTCTAAATGATGGGAAGCGAGAGCCCATTATCCGGCTCCGTCGCCCACCCCCACGGCTCCCTGCAGGGCATGAAATAACCACCTGCCAGCTCCCCGGAGCCCCGCGCCGTGGCAATGAGATCGCAGCTTCCCCTGTCACTATTGTCAGAGCAAAATTTAGATACCTGGTAATGAGGAGGTTTAATATGACAGATGAGAGGTTGACTCATTAAAAAGAAGAGCGAGAAGGAGAGGGAGCTGAATTTGGGGTTGGATCCTGCGCTCGTAAATCTGGAGGCTGTCACAGACATCCCCGCACCAGTGGGGAGCAGGAGCAGCTCTCCAAAGCAACCCAGCCCCACAGAGGAGACTTTGCAGGTGCTGAGACCATGGAGAGGAAAGGGGAAGCATGAAGAGGGTGTATGTGGCTGGAGATTTTGGGGCCACCCAGTTCAGCTCCTCAGGGAGCTGCCCTCCCTTCTGGGTGGGGAGGTCTGAGCCCAGGAAAAGCCTCAGTGCCCAACAGCATCAACATCTCACACTTTGAGGGTTCTTCTCTCTCAGTGAACGGTATGGCAAGATGCAAACCTGAGGGGTGGGAGCAGACAAGGCTTCCCACATTCCCAACATCACCCCCACCCTCTCTGAGGCACCCCCATCCCCCAGGGTGCACCCATCCCCCAGTGCAGCCCAGCAAGGACCCTGCTGCCAGCACCCTCACTATGGTCACCGTCACCACTATGGTCACCAAGGATGTCCATGACTTTTGAGCCCCAAAATACAACACTCCAAAGGGGCACAACCACTGCCTTCAGCTCCCACATGAGGGGCAGGATCTCACCACTGGGACCCAGTGGGGCTCCCAGGGGCAGCACAGCAGCATCAGGGCAAAACCCTGCCTGCAGGGAATTTAGGGGCTCTCCATGAAGGGCATGGGATTTCCCCCAGTAGCAGAGGGGACAACTCTCCCATGGTGGGTTTTACCCAGGGGAAATTCCATGAGACCTGACTGTAGCTCCGGGCCATCCACAAGAGCCCTGGAAATCCACGGCAGCCCCATGGGACATGGCAGAGAGTGAAAATGTCCCAGGGGAAATACTGCTCCTCCCTCCCCTGTCAATGTCACAGGGATTAGGGATGTGTCCTCTGCAGCCAGCCTGGAGCATCCTGCTGTCACCTTCCCTTTGCCCAAGAGCAAGTGTGGCAGAAATCATGGAATCCCAGAATGGTTTGGGTGGGAAGGGACCTTAAAGCTCATCTAGTTCCAACTTCCCTGCCATGGGCAGTGACACCTTCCACTAGACCAGGTTGCTTCAGGGCCCATCCAACCTGGCCTTGAACACTTCCAGGTATAGGGCAGCCACATTTTCTCTGGGCAACCTGTGCCAGGGCCTGCCCACCCTCACAGCTTAAGAGTAATATCCCATGTAACCCACCCTCTGGCAGCGGGAATTCCCTCTTGTCCTGTCACTCTGTGCCCTTCTCCAAAGTCCCTCTCTAACTCTCTTGGAGCCCCTTTAGGTATTGGAAGGGGCTTTAAGGTCTCCTTGGACTCTTTCCTTCTCCAGGTTGAACAGCCCCAGCTCAGTCTGTCTTCATCCTCATTCCCTTCCCAGATCCAGGGACCCCATGCCCCGTCCCCACCTAGAAAGGGACTCCCCCAAAGCAGCTTTGCAGACCTCCAGCACCAAAGCCCAGTGCAGGCTCAGTCTGGGAGCCAGAGCTGCTGAGAGGCCAAAGGTCCCCAGCTGCCACCCTGGGAGCTCAGTCGTCAAATACAATCCTCCCTCCCAGTGCACAACCTCTGCAGCACTGCTCCCAAAGGTTCAGCCCTTTCCCAAGGGCCACCAAGATCTTTCAAACCAGCCTCCCAAACCCACTTCTTTATTGGTTTTTCACCCACAAGCACTGGCGAGTAACAGCTGTGATGCCCAAAATCACGGGGCTGCTGATTTTATTTGCATCTACCGACTGCTGATTGCATCCATGTCCAAGGCAACTGCCACTTCCATCAGGTCCAAAGACATGGAGGGAACAGAGAAGCAGATATTGCTCCTGCATTGCCCCATCCCAGGCTCTCCATCAGGGTTTACAAGTCTTGAGCTCCTTAGCAAGAAGCATCAGGTTCCTCAGGAGCTGCAGGATCCATAACCCATCTAGGGTGTGGAGAAGCTGGTGAAGAAGCCAGAAGCTTCCCACTGCTGGGAAGGAGATGGTGGTCACCAGCTCCACTTGATCATGAGAAGGATAAGAACCAAAAGAGCTTAATTTGTCACTGAGACAGCAATGCTGATTACTGGGATGCTGATTACTGGGAGGGTGATGCTGCAGCAGAGCTCACCAGAGTGTCTTGGAGTAATAGATGGGAAAGATCTGGCCAACACCACCAGAACGGGCAGAACCAGGCTCCTGCCTCCATCCCAACGCTCAGACTCAACCATCACAGCTCCAACCTGTCCCTGGCACTTCCAGCCTGGAAACAAACCCATAAAAATTGTCATCCTGGCCATCTGCTTTTCTCAGAGCTGGACATGCCCATCCATCTTTACACTTTCCCAAAATCCACTTTGGTCTGTAGCCACAGGAACATGCTTGGAGTGCACTGCCATCCAACAGCTGGGAGCTCATCACCAGACGGAAGTATTTCACTGAACAAAGGAAACAAAGGGCAAACCCAATGCTAGTTATTTCAGACTGTAACAGTACCAGAACCAGAGATCAAGGTCCTGGGCATGAGGAGCCATCACCTGGCCCCAAGATCTACAGCCCAAGCAGGAGGAGGAGCCACCAATGCCCACTGGGAGGCATGAACCACAGTCTGGCTGCCACCAAACCCAAACTGAACTCACTTTTAGCAAAAGGGAGGAATCAGGACAAGATGCCACATGGTAAAAACTTCCTCTTTCCCTGCACTGCCTTGAAAATATGGTGTCTCCAACCCAGCACACAAATAACATCAGCCACCACCAGTGCTCCAGGGATCCTGAACCAGAGCCCAGGCACTGGAGCAACCCAGGGTGCCCAGAACTGCGGCAGCCAAAGGCAGGGTGGGCACAAACCACACCAGGGTTCCTTGTCCCCAGCATGACTCTTGGCTGCTGGGACTGGGATGCCCACTTTGCCCAAAGGCTTTGCTGTCAGCTGGGACAGGATCTGGCCTCGCTCCCCGGTTCAGCCACAGCTTGCACCCACATGCATCCCGAGCTGCATTCCAGCAAGCCGGAGGGGTGAGGATCCAGCCCCAGCTCATCAGGCAGCCGAAATCCATCGGGACAGCTGGCTCTCAGCTGTTGCTGCTCACTCACAGGATGCACATTCTAGTCCCAGGCGCACAAATCCTCTTCCCCTGCTCCCCAGCACTGGTTGGGCCACCACACTGAGGCCACAACATCTGCCAGCCCCGTGGCCATCAGTGCCAACCACAGACAGACCTGCTGGGTGATGGTTCCCACTAGAGAGACACAGATTCATCCAGAGCCCACCCCAGCACACATCCTCAAGGAACAGTGGGAAAAAGTATTAAAAGGGGATTTTCTAATCCCAAATCCTGCGTTTCAGAAAGGATGATTTAGGATTAAGCTGAGCCCTTCCCTGTGGTGGCATCAAAAGCTACATGCCAGAGGGGGAGAGTTTGACCAGCCCTGGTTTTTCGGGGTGCAGATGCCGCCCACGTGCCCCTCAAGGACATCCCAGCAAACATATTTGGGAGAGCGATGGGGACGCCCAGTCACTGTCAGAAATGCCAAAATTTGACACCTTCCAGAAGCACCCATGTCTGTCACACTCCAAAATCCCACTCTGGAGCACCACCAACACATGGCTACAGCTGAGGCCAAGGGCTTGGTCATGGGTCCCAGCCAGATTATGAAGGATGGCAGCAAAGACACTGGGATGCTCCTGCATCTGCAGAAGAGATGGATCCTGAGGGCAGAGTCATCACGAGTGCAGGACTGTCACAGACAAACACCAGTCATGACTCCTCTTGGAAAAGTGTAAATATCAGGAAAAAAACCAAGTAAGGCAGTTTCTTGTGCATACATGAAAAGGCAGGGAGAGAAAAAGTGAGGCACGAGATTGCAGGTAGAAATGAAAATATTTCAGTGAAAATTTTTGCTGAAGGGTGGAGATGTAAAAATGGGTCAACAGTTGCCCTAATGGGTTGTTTGCCCATAAGAGGAGGAGGAGGAGAAGGAAAGGGCTCTGCAGCCATCATTGCCCAGGGAGTAATGTGGGCAGCCACTTGGTTGCAAAAGCAGAAACCCAGGACCACGTAGTAGCTCCCACAACAACAGGGACCACTCTCTGACAAGTTACCCTAAGTCAAGCAGAGGGCAGAACCCACCTCATCCACCCCTTGTGGTGGGTAAAGGGTCATTTTTAACCCAAACTGCACAATTTGTCCTCTGGCCCTGGCTGTGTTCAAGCCATCCATGAGCACTGGAGCCAGGGCAGTGCACATGTGGGAAGGGGAACACTTATCCCTCCCTTTGGGAGGGAAACACTAAAAGCACTTCAGAAGAATGCTGACCCCCTTCATATGGGCTCCACACCTCCATTTTCACAGCCATGGATATGCAGATTATCAGTATTATTAGCCCTCACCCCAAAGCAGCAACAGCACAAAAGCCCTAGGAAAAAAAATCAAATGGAAAAAGGCTTTTTCTAAGATAAGCCAAGCCCAGCACTGGTCCCAGCCCCATCACATTCATCCCCACCACATCCACCCTGGCCAGGCTGGGCTCTAGAGCAAACTAAGCGTTTAGGAAATAGTCACTGGAGGAGAAGGAACTGGAGGGAGAGCCCCGGCGTGACACTCCTGCCATCGCCTGATGTTCAGTGCGTGGAACCCGGCTCACCTCCGGTGTGGCCAGCGTGGCCGTCCCCGCTGCCCCAGGCATCCAACCCTGGCCAGAAAGATCCAGCACTGAGCGGGAGGGTGTTAAAAGCCCCCGATACCATCCTCAGAGGAACCACGGTAAATAACCTCCGAGTAACACGGCAGCTGCTCCCCACTCGCCTTCCTGTTTGCTTTCGCAGATCCGGGCTGGGACATCCACTTCCAAGTGCCGGCCCCGTCCCGGCGCTGCAGAGCTGGGGCCGTGCCACCCTCCACCCGCACAGTGCCAGTCCCCGCATCGCCCCTGCCACAGGGGACCATGAGCGTGAGCTTCCCGAAGGGATTTATCCCCCGGGACAGGCACCTATCCTGCGTCTGAGCCCACGCCTGCTGCCTTTTCCTTCCTTGTCTCTGTTTGTTTTGATTTTAAGAGGAGGAAATCCCGGCTCACGCACTCCCCGTTGGTGAGCGCTGTGCCCGCTCTCCGTGCCTCAGTTTCCCCCTCTCTCCAGCGGCGGAGCCTCCCCATCACCCAGCCCCTCTCTCTCTCCCTGCCCACGCAGCCCTCGATAAAAAGCAACGGGTCCTGATTTACGGGCACTTGTGTGCTTTACCACGAACACAAAGGAGAGGGAAAAACAACAAGATGCAAACTCACAGCGAGGATCTGTGTCAGAAGCAACAAGGGGGTCCGGGGCACCCCCCCGGCAAAGCAGCGGCGACCGCGGAGGCTGACAATAGATAAGGGTCTAAATTCGGCCCTGGGCTCTGCCCCAGGCTCTGAAAGGCGATCGGGGTGGGGGTGAGCCGGGCTGTTTATTTGGCTCCGAACTCCGCATCGACACTGCAGCGTCACTCGTGTTTAAAAAAGGAAGGAACGAAAAGAAGGGAGGGGGGAGAATAAAAAATAAATAAAGAAATAAAAAGGGAGAAAAGTGCATGCACACGTTCAACAATAACAACAAAATAAAAAAAAAATCAAGAGAAAAGGAGCCGAGGGGTGGGGTGGGGGGGGGAAATAAAAGGAAACCCAGTTGGGCTGGCGAGGTTTAAAGCGACGCCTGCTTTAAAAAAAGAAGTTGCTAATTTTAACTCTCCAGTGGAAAGAGTGAGAGGTACTTACAGGAGACAGAGTGGCTGCGTCCTTCTCCACGGCTGCTGCGCGCTGGCGGCCGGCAGGAAGCTCACGGGATGGGATGGAGCTCCGTGCCCGAGCCACCGTCACCGTCACCGCGGCCACTGCCCGGCCCCCGAGTCCCCTCCAAACCCCGGCCGGGGCGCACCGGGGCGCACGGCGGCCGCTGAAGGGCAGAAGCAGATGCGGAGGCAGGAGAGGGTGGTGAAGCGTGTAGGGGGAAGGGAACAGCCAGAGCCTGCCAAAAACAGCGCCCTGGGCTCGCTTCCTCCACCACCCCAAACCGGGGGACACGGCGGGACGGGGACATGGGGACGGTCGCCACAGGACCCCCGGGGAGGATGAGCCAGCTGCTGGATCAGATGACATTTCTGCACGGACATTTCTGACCAAGTTGGCTTTTCCCCAAGGGAAAAGGGCTTTGAAGACATTTTTTTCCCCCTGCCAGTGGCAAAATAGCGGATGAGCTCAGAACCCAAAGCGCAGGGCAGAGCCGTGACCAGGAAAGGCCGCCCAGCTCCGCGGGGACTGGAAAGGTGACCTCCAGCAGCACAGCCACGTTTCAGCCGCCACAAGGGCAGCGGGAACCCTCAGCTTTACCAAATCCATGATCCCACATCCCAAAGGGGCAAGAAGTGGGGGGTTTACTTTTGGTGTGCCCACCAGTTGGCTTTTACAAGCTCTCCCTGGAGAATTGGAAGACCCCACCAGATGCAACGACTGAGGTGCCAGGCGAGGTGGCACACTCACACCTCGAGCATGGTGGAAGCCTGGAAACTGCAAACTCCAGTCTCCACCAGCACTAAACCTTCAAGAGAACACAGGCAAGGCCTCAGACAGCAGAAGAGCAGACCCAGTGACCCAAGGGCTCTTCCCAAGCAGCTGGAAATCAGCCTCGGGCTGCAAAATCTCATCAGGAGAGAAGCAGGCTGGTACAGACCCTGGGGCACGTGCATGCGGGGACAGACACGTGATTTACCCAGCGCGGCTGTAGCGAGACGATGTGACCGTCTTCAGGACATGAAAGAGTCGATTCAATTAAGGTCACAAGCCCTAGAAGAGTTTTCTGCCACAGAACAAGGTTTTCCTGGTGCGCCTCAAAAAGGGCTGGCCTCAGAAAGACAAAATGCCTATTGATCATGGGCAGCGATGCTGCACGTCCAGGATGCGAGGACGTGGCTTCGTGGGGATGAAATCGGCCGGTGCCGGCCGTCGCACACTTCCGAGGCTGGGTCGATATGCTCCTCTAATTGCTCAGCTCCTGTCGCTTCGCAGAGTGAAGGGAACGAGTCTCAAAGCAGTCCCTGGAGATGCTTTTCGAAATCCTCCTCCCCAAGCGCACCACTTGCTGCACTGCTCCTCAGAACGAGCAGTTCTGCAGCGGCAGAAATCACTGAACTGCTCCTCCCCTGCTCAAAACTCTGTGCTGGGGCTTTGTGGGAGGACACTGCCGACCCCAGAAACAAGAATTTGTGTAAGCCTAAAAAATAAGGAGCCATTGTTACTGGTCAGGATGGAGCCGGCGGACCTGAGCATCCTGTCTCCAGCAGCAAACCATGATGTGGGGGAGAACGCAGCTACAGAGAGATCCTGCCACCGCCCACCAACATCCGGGCCGGGGACAGAAGGTGCACAGTGCACCAGGACACGTACTTGGGACCCAGGGAGAGTCCTGCCCTCACACACACCCCACAGCAGACAGGCCCATCACTCCAGTGCTTCGTGTGGTCATTCACTGCACTAAAACATGTACCCCTTGGCTGGTATTTATTTGTGCCCGGAGCGAGCGGATCAGAGATGGTCCTGTACCAGCCCAGAGAACACTCCCACAACACCCCGCTCAGCTGAGCTGCTGCAGGACAGACCCTGCCAAGCCCTCCAGCCCTGCTCTCCTGTGGCACACCACTGCCCATCACTGGCACCCACCAAGCACCACTGAGACACAGCAGGGCCCGTCTGCCGTGCTCACCCCAACCCAGCCTGGGGAGCTGCTCTTGGCTTCTATCAGCAGATGAAGCCCTTGGTGCTGACCTTGCGGAGGAAGCAACAATGCTGTTCCCATCTCCCAGCACCAGGCCTCCACATAAATTACCTGCCCTTTCTCCGGCACTAAAAAGCCATCACAACCCCACAAAACTGCTCAGTAAGCAGCAGCGACAGAGCTCCCTCCATTCAGGAGCTGGGGGCAGATTATTTTTAAAAATCTTTCCTTTTATTGATTTCACTCTCAGGTACAGAAGATGCATTACATGAAACTGTAGATCCCTCATAAACCAGGCCTATGGTGGTGTCTGTACCACAACCTCATTGCAGACACGGGAGATACAAACATTTACTGTAAGAGCAATAAACAGGCCAAGAAGGTTGAGAAGGGAAAAAACCTGGACATGACACCCTCTCCCAGGGGCACCTTATTTCAGAGGAATGCAAGTGACAAAATAACTGCTGGCTTACCCACAAGTCTTATCCACACAGGGAGAAATCAGGGCAGAAAAACCCTCCTTTGCACTGATACACTGGGGGGTGTTGCAAAAAACCCAGAGAGCCCCAGATCACTGCTGTGGCCACAGCTGGGACCCAGCAAAGCTGTGTCTGGCAGGGAAGCGAAGAGGAAGACGGGCACTGGAGAACTGTTGGGTGCCTCCCTGCCCTGCTCTGGGGGCTCTGCTGCCCCATCCCCTCCTGGGACCCCCACATGTGGCAGCATGGGAGGGGTGCACAGCTGGGCAGGATGTTCCCTGTGCCCTTCCAGCACCAGGACCTGCTGTTCCTCCAGCCACCAGAGCAGAGTTGCAGTGCCCAGTTGGCACCACTGTGGGATTCCGAGTCCCTGAGCTGCATCCAGCTGGGGTAACTTCTATGGGCACCCCTTGCTTGCCCCCAGCCTGGAGACACGTGGCCCCTGGCATGCAAAGCCAAAGGGGAAGGCAGGAGCCCGAGGTTGGGATTTTCCCCTGTACCTGCTACACAGCCTCCTGCATCTTCTACTCTTGCCAGGGATGAGCTGCAGCCAGCACTCCTCAATCCAACTGCAAAGACAAAGCAAGCAGCCATCAGTCTGAGGGATGGGGGCAAGGACAGGGCTCCCCACACACTCCATCCATCTGGCATGGCTGGCCAGAGGGGACAGCAAGGGGCTTTCAGTCCCCCCCACTGAAGTCCTGGCTGAGGGGACAGGGGACGCAGGGTCCCCTCCCACACTGCCCTGAACCCGATCATCGCTCAAAGGGCCATGCAGGTGGGGTGGGACCTGGTGGGGAGCCTGCAGGGAACCAGGAGCCCTGAGGCTATGCAATGTGGAGAGCATCCCAGTGTCCAAGGTGGGAACCATGAAAGAAAACGGAAAAAGGAGTGAGGGAGACACGTATAAAGAGATCGGGAAAAAGAAACTAAAAAGAGTTCAGCAAGGAAACAAACAGTAAATAAAAAGTTATCATTAATGAGGATCGTTAATTAATGCCCAGGCCGGCAGCAGGGCCAGCAGCAAGTCACTCAAGGTTTTAGGTGAACTAAATGATTTCTATGAAGACCCTCACACACATCCTGCAGGAAAAAGCATCAACCCGTGGGTTTGGACACTCTTCTGGAGAGTGAGCACATCCCAAGTCCTTAGCACAAGGAGAAACCACCATGGCCCAGAAGGAAATGTGGCTGCTGAACTCATCCCACTCGCCACTGGGAGATGGGAGGCAACCCACAGGGCAAAGACCAGCAGCTTCAGCCAGTCTTGTGCTGGTCATTCATCTACCAATGGCCATGACCATTGGGCATAGGACAGCACCTGCCCTGTGCAGAGCCCATCCCCAGGGCACACTCCTGCATGAGGAGCGTTGCTGACCAAAAGGGAAACTGAGGCACCGAGGCCCAACAGCCGCTCTCCGAACACACCGCGAGCTCCCGAGCTGCAGCCTCGCCCCCAGCGCCTGCAACAGAGCGAGGAATTGTGCTTGGCTTTCCGGCGTCCTCGTCCTCTGCTCCAACCACAAAACCAGCCTTCCTCCCCCGGCTGCCTCCCCTCCCACAGCCAGCTCATTTCCTGACATTACAAAATTCAGCCTGAACAAAGCTGGAGCAAGGAGCGCGTGGCTCCGGCCGGGGCTGCACCTACCTCTGGCTCCCAAGGAGCCAAGCAGAGGGGACATCCCTAAACAGCTTTCCAGCCTCAAACATCATGCCACATCAACGGGTGGATGGACCAGTTGCAGGATTTCTCTCATCAGGACAGATGGATGAGTCTGTCTCTGCCATCTCCATAATGGGGGAGCAGTGGGCACAATGATGTAGGGCTCCAGCTACTGCCCCACCTGCACCCATTAATGCCCAGACCAACCTGTTGCCCTCTCAGGAGCACCCCTTTATCTCCCTGAATAAAACAGAGCATTCTACAGAATGACTGACCACAAGGGCACCCACAAAAGAAGCTCCACCTTGTGAGTGCCACACTCCCAGCCAGGACGAGCGAAGGTGGTTTATTGAAAAAGGTTTCTTGACAGGCTCTTGAACCCTCTCTAAGCGTCCGAGCCACTCTCGCTGGTCTCAACACCTCAGTGCCTTGCAGGGCCACATAGGGACCAGGGACCGCAGGCTGGCCTGGGTGGAGGATGTGGCCAAGGTCTGGCCCAGGCTGGCTCTGCTCCACACAGCTGAACCCCCAGTGCCTCAGGAAGCTTGGGGCCAGCTCTGCCACCTCACTGGGATGCAAGCTGAGCAAGACCTCGTATATCTGTACACAGAGTTGTTCCCCTCAGTGGGAGATGCTACTAGACAAGCCTTGGGCATCCTTTTCCACGGGCTCCAGGATCCCACATAGTGCCACAGGAGAGCTGGTACAGCCCCACAGTCACTGCTCACACAGACCCTCACACTGACAGAACTGCCTGTGGCTGGTTGTTGGCACCAGCCACATCCCCAGCTCCCAGAGCCCACCACTCCTCAGGACAACGACTGCTGGACAACATCCAACTCCATGAAGCCCTTGGCTGTGCCACAGTCCCCAGGTCGTGACAACTAATGGCAGTGCCTTTGCTCACCCCTCTGGCAGCCCAGCTCCCCCTTTGCCAGGACGAGGGGAGGTGAGAAACCCCAAGGGGACCAAGATCACTCATGGGGTGTTTACCCACAGGTGTGACAGTGCAGGGTCACTCCCCAGTGTCACCCCAGATAGGGATGAATGGCATGTGTGGGGTGACAGTCTGGAGACCCCAGTGCACAGAGACACCAGCTCAAGTGCTCGACCCTCTCCAGCCCCGTGACTCCAGAGCTAATTCACACCCAGACCAAGCTGCAGAAGCCACTGCTCTTTGGACCCAGCGGTACATCCAGCACCAGTAAACCCCAGTGAACCCCCAGTTCCCATTTTGCAGCATTTTGAGCTGATGCAAAGGAGCAAAGCGCCCACTTGCCAGCACTACCATCTCCTTGTGTCAATCCATGCACATCCTGGGCCCCGGTGGATGACCATCCTGGCACTGCTCCCAGAAACTCTGGATTCTGGAGTATTTTGAAAGGTCACTGTCTGACCCACTGTGGCTGAGTGTGACTGGCCCCCAGTGAGGGACTGGGGCTGGGCCACCAGCAGCCCTCAGGGCCCCCATAGATTCCACAGCATCACACATCTGCCTTTGAAGTTTTCTTGTTATAAACAAAGAAATGCTGCCCAGGAAAGGGGAAAAGTATCGTGTTTTCACAATGTTCTGTTATTTTATAAGCTATGGGGAAAAAATCACGTAGGGGAGAGATCGAGGCGGCAAAAGCAAGTGAATTCCCCTTTCTGAGTGAAAAAAGAAGGGGAGGAAAAGGGGGAAAGAGGAGAGAATCTTTATGTCCAGCTTTGGGGCAGAAATGCTGAGCAGGCAATAACATTGTTCCTGTTTGACAACCAAAGCTTCAGTTTCGCCAAGTGACAAACCAAAACTCCTCAGGGCAGGAGAATGGGGGGGACCTCCTGGGATGCCCATTTTTAACTGGTGCAGCTGGGCTGGCACAACCTGCCACACAAAGGCAGCGGATGCTGGAAGATGCTCCAACCTGCCCAGAAGGCTCCCAGAGGATATCCAAGGATGGCTTCTGGAAACTTCCCTGGATATCTGCTCAGCTGATGCTCAGCAGCCCCTGTGCCACAGCCGGTCTTTGCTAATGCCCCCAAACACATGGATAATCCCATATATATAATGACCTCAAATATATATATTCCCATAGATATATAAAAATAAGCCCCCAAATATACCCATTCCCACATACATTAACCCCCCTCAAATATACATATTCCCATATATATAACCCCCCACATATATATTTATTCTCTTATATATAAACCCCCAAATACACACAACCCCTGCCTACATTATATACATGTAACACCCCCAAATAAACAACCTATGGCCTCTGCCACAGGGACCTCAGAGCACACGGCAGGAAAGCCAAGGGGAAATGGATTGGCAGCAAAACCAGTTCCAGAGCCAAAGGGGCCAAGAGGGAGGCGCAGATTGCGGAGGGGAAGAGCAGCAACCGCAATCTCTCCTTCCTCTTTTTTCATGTTTCCTCTAGCAACGGGCTCAGGGCTGCAAATGTTTGGATGTAAAACCCGAACTTCCCCACCCCGGGCTCCCAACCCAGCTCACCACTCCTCTGCCTGGAGTCCATGGATGTCCACTCCAAACCAAGGAGAACCCAGACCCCAGTTCCCAGGGCTGTGCTGAGTCAGTCTTGGGGGGGTCCCAACAACAGCAAGGAGCAGGCAAAATAAAAGAGAAAAAAAAGAACTTTCTCCCTTTTTCTCCAATTTTCTCCAGCCCATGAAACTAAAGCACCCAGCCATGGCCCAGCCTTTGGTTTGCACCCACCACTGGGAATATCCCCAGGGCCTAATTAGACCTGATGAGTCTTTTTACAGCTGGGTTTCCTCTGGCTTGACACCAAGAGGTGGGAAGGGACAAACTGGGAGAGATCCCACTCTGGCAGGAGTGCTGGGCAGCACAACAGGCTGCTGGTTAAACAGAGCAAGGAACTGACACTCCATCATGGAGAGCTGCACCTGAGTCACAGCAGGATCACACAGGGGGCTGTGGAAAGGGGAAAAGGAGGGCAGCGTGTCAAGCCAGGAGGGAGAAATCCACCTCCAGTGGCACAGGATGCTGAGCTGCCCAACACGACATCACAGGGGTGAGCGATGGCCCAAGAGTGATGGCACAAGCCAGATGCACTGAGGGCACATTCACACCACGCAGAGTATAACCACCAGCACTGGAGCTCCTCTGAACCTGCTCAGGGATGGGGTGAAGGTGCCCCCAGCTCGAGGCAGGGTGGGAATTCTGGCAGGGCATTTCCCTGCTCCTCCAGGTCACCTTGCACAGGCTTAGTGCCACAAGGGGTCCCAGCACACACTCCTTGCCCCTGGATTTGGGCAGGGAACTGGGCAGCCACTCTCCATCCCTGCTGAGCTGCGCTCCAGGGAAGGTCACAGGGGCTGAGCGTGGCACAGCTGTCGCCGCAGGTGTTGCGACAGCGGCCGCTGGCCNCGGGGGGGGGGCGGGTGCAGCCGTTGGAGCCACCGAGTTTCGCTCTCGCCAGCTGAGTTCCCCTTGGGCAGTGGAGATGCAGAACCGAAACCTCCAGCTGTATGGACGCGGGGGCGGCTGGAGGCGCAGCAGGACGGGGCACTGGCACAGCTTTTGGAGCACAGCCACACACTGTCACACCAGTGGCCAAGGGATGCCGAGGGGGCATGGGGGAGCACATGACGAGACACAGACAGGGGTCTCCTCTGGCTCACAGCACCCACCTTGCTTCTGCCCTCTATCCACAGCTAGGCCACCCATCTCTTTGCACCCAGTGAATCTGGTGCGAGCAGAAATACGCCAGGCCATGCAGGTGCCCACATCTGGGCAGACTCCAGCTGGCGTGTCCCCACTCCACAAGCCCATTCAGGGCCTGACAGCGCTAGCAGGATGTCCTTGCACACTGGGCAAGTGCTGATCAGCACGATCACAATTGCCTGCACAGGGTGGTCTCACCGCCAGCTGCACCACCTGAGCCTTCCAGCGCAGGGAAGCTGAGGCACAGAGAGTGGACAAGCATCCCCCAGCCCAAACCCCAACTATGTGCCCCTGAGCAAGCCCTTTGCCTCCCTCCTTGTCCCATTCTGCTCACCCACCAGCACCAGGAAGACTCCAAAACCAACTCCAAAACACCCAAAGACATTGCAGGGACTTCCATGAGAGCACAGGGCTGCCAAGATGTGGGTGTCCCGTACCCCAAGTACTCAGTGCTTGCCCTTGCCCCGGTGACAGTGGCAATGCTTCAGGCCACATTGCCACCTGCTGGCACCAGCCCCAGGATCTGAGGGCACCATCACCTTCCCCAGCGGAGGCAGCGACACTGTGCTGGGCACTGGGTCTGGGTGGAGGTCCAGGTCTGGGTCCAACTGGCTGCAGCCACATTCGATTGGAGTAGCCACCGCCAGCTTTCCTGAACTAATTTTATCCAGCCTCATGGCAGCCTGAACAATGCATGTGCAAACCCATCCTGGAGGTGCCAAGAGGGGCTGTGGGTGCCCCCACCATGCTCAGACGTCCCAGTACTCGCCAGGGCATCATGTGAATGGTGCCAGTGCTGCTCCAGGGATGCAGCAGCTCCCCTCAGCAGCAGCGACAACCACTCTGGATTTGTAATTCCAGCTCCTCTGCATTTCCAAGGCAGAGGTAAAGCAGAAACAGCACCATCAGCTGTTCTGCCCCCCAGACTCCCCCCAAGCCCTCCTGAGACCCCACTAACCCTTCCTGTCCTCTGCTGCCTCTCCCAAGAGGCCACAGATCTGATTCTCTCTCATCTCTCAGGCCAAGCTCTCCCTTCTGTCGCACAGGTGGATGGATCCTCCGTCACTGCTCTGCAGCCACTTCACATCAATGTAAATACCCCACGTGAGGCACAGGGGGATGCAAATCCCACCTTCACAAATGCACACAAATGTACACCAGCAATTCATCACCAACGCTCTGCAACTGCTGGCCAACATAACCTCCCATGGATGACCCAAGTGGAGCCAGAGGAAAATCAACACTGAGTTTGGTTCTTCAACACACACATCAAGAGCCAACGGTGCCCCTGGAGGGAGGCATGTCCAGGGGAGCTCTGGCAGGAGCAGCAGGAGCAGGGACCAGGCAGAGGATGCTGGAAGGGACTCCATCCATGACCCCATTCCAGTGTGCCATGCATGCATCAGCACCACCGTGGCCTCATGCCAGGCAGGGCTCATGTGTTTGCAGCACAGACATGGATCCATGTGAAGGGCTCATGGAAGGCATGAGGAGTTGTGTGTGTGTGCCCAGCATGGGTGAGACACACAGAGTCCCAGCAAGCGGGCGCCAGCTCCCCTCATGCCCTCTTTGGGAAAGACCCTCCCTGGGCAGCTGCCCAAGGACCCCAAGGGAGTTCACCCAGGTGGATGCAGTTCTTGTCCTCTCCCAGAATGCAGGAACCCACACCCACTGGCATCAAGGCCGGCTCAGCCCCAGCCCCAGCCCCGGCTCTGGCTCAGCAAGACAGGTCCAAACTCCAGGGCCACTGGGTGAGGTGTGGCACTGGAACCAGACAGGAGGGAGGAGCGGAGACAATTGTCACCATTAAGGGCAAAGCCCAGACCCCTCACGGCCGGCCGAGCTCTGCTGTCACCTGAGTCAGCACCCACCGGCCCCAGGGACGTTCCTCATCGCCACAGGAACCCCGGGCAGCTCAGGTTGCCACCAGCCACTGGGCACAGCCTCTCCCCATGGAAACCAAACAAACACCATCACCCATATCCCAGACCTCCAGCCCATCCATCTCCCCGTTCTGACAGATGGTGGCAGGTCCTAAGTCACCTCTGGGCTGTGATTGGGTGACATGCTGGGGTGGCAGAGAGGTTTCCCAGGGTGGACTGCCAGCCAGCCCTCCAAAATGCCATGCCAACACCATTGCACGGGCAGAGGGAGGAGGTGGGCACTCACAAGGAACTAGGATAAAGCAAACATCCACCTGCCCCTCACTGCTGTCCCCCGTCCTAGGCATGATGACAGATTCCAGCCCAGATCCATGGCCCTTGTTGGAGGCTGAGGGCTTTTTTTAAACCTGCTTGTAAGGCAACTTGAAAACAAGAAAGAAAAGGTTTCTCCTTGTGCAGAGGGGAAGTGGCTCCGTGGTCAAACGCTGGTGCCTTGGAGACTCACACTTAATTCTGGGTTGTGCCACAGCCCTTCTGATGTGTCCTGAGCAGGGCTGGCCATGGCAAGGGTTCCCTGCCAGGCCCCAGTACCCTTCAACAACCCCTCCTGGCCTCACTCCAGCACCCAGCCCCCCAGTGCCAGCCATTGACACCAGCACCCACCAGACAAACCCCTGAGAGGGGCTGGAAAACCACCTGGCACAAGTGTGACCTGAGCCAGAGCCAGGGCTGCTCAGCCTGGGAAGCAACAAGGGGTTCATTCCCCAGCCACTGTGCAAACCCTGACCCCTCACAAAACTCTTCAGGTCCAGTAGCCAACCATGGCTCCTCACCAGCTGCAAAGCTGGGGATGCACCCAGAAAAGGGAGTCACATCCTGGTGGAGTGAGACTCTGCCACCCAGCAGGAGAAAACCCCAAGCCAGAGGCTACAATCATCCTTGGGGTTACTTGAATCTCCAGGTTCAAGCCCCAAACCCCCTCATATCCTCCGTGAATCACTGTGGGGAGGGCGCCTACTCCCCAAACTTCAGACCCACTACTTTTTTTTTTTCCAAAGGAAAAAAAAAGATTAAAATATTTCTCCCTGGTGAGGTGCAGAGAAACACTTGCACATTCGGTGCCGTCGTCAGCAACTCCTACACCGCCCCCCACATACGCCACTGCGAGGGGGGAGCAGAGAGGGTTTATAGGCACCCACAGAGAAAAAAAGATGATTTCTATGTAATGTGGTTAATCAGTCAACTGAGCAGCACGAATCCATAGGAAACTGCCCTGTGATCCCCAAGCAACTCGGTCTCCTGTGGGGCAATGAAAGCTCCACGGCCGGCACAAGCATCACCTCCCCATAATGCATCTACACCAATAACCCTTGCAAAAAACCCAAATCCCAAATGCAATCTCCAGTTTGAACACATTGGCACCAGCAAATGAAAAAAAAAAAAGGGTTTATCAAGTCTTGTAATTGCCAGAAAAATGCTTGGCGCTGCCAAAGGGGAGCCAGGAGTGGCCCCACAGACCTCGGCATCCTTGGTGCTTCTTCCCCTGAAAATTCCTCAGTTTTGTCAGCTAAAGCAAAAAACAGAGCGCTCAGATGTGAAAGGACAGAAAGGGAAGAAAAGCAGCTTGCTGGCCCAGGAGCCAATTACAACAAACGGAAAGTGTTTTGCTTTTTAATCTCATGATTTTTTTAGCTAATCTCTCCTTTGGAAGGGGACGATGGACTCAGCAGTGGGATGCTGCTGGGGGGATACAGCACGTGCAGAGTCCCGGCTGGGATGGCAACTCGAGCCCTTGCTCTCCATTCCTGTCCTTTTTGGGCGGACTTATCCTGGCTTTTTCTCAGAATGGCTGTACGGAGGCAGAGAAACAATAGAGAGCTTTGGGAAACTTCTGAACAGGGGATTTTGCTGGGGTTTTGTCTATATTTTCTGAAGAGTGGAGTTTTCTCCTTTCAAAATACTCTTTTCACTTTGAGTTTTTCACTGGCTTGCATGGGAGGGTTCAGAGGCAGGAAAACCCACCCCAGCCCCCACAGCTCCTGTGGGCTTTGCCCCTTCTTGGGAAAAAAGCCAGATCCTATTTCTCATCTGCCCAGAGGTCATGGCATCACAAAATTACAGCATCATTTCAGTTGGAAAAGATCTTTCAGGTTACCAAGACGATGCTTTTCCTGCTGCAAAGAGAGTCCTGCTCCCAGGAAATTTGTAAAAATGGTAAGTTTTAGAAGTGGAAAGAACCACAAACACCCAAGAATGGATTTCCTCCTCCAGCCTGGGCCAAGACCTCGACAGGATCCAGCAGAAGAGAAAAACCAGACCCGGCAGTCCAGAAGAAGACAGGGGTCTCCTCACCCCCCACCACTGGGGCAGCGTCCAGCAGCACAGCAGAGTCTGGGGCTGGTTGGAACCTCTTTGCCAACCCAGACAGACTCATCCATTCCCCCAAGCACGTGGAGAACCAGAGCAGGGAGGAGGCCATCAGATGCCATCCCCAGAGCCCATAAATTACAGCAGGGAACAGAGTTGCATTTGCCCTATTTCTTATCTGCTTGGAAATTGCACCGCTTTCCCAGCTGCAAAGGCAGCTCTGTTCCCAAGAATTTCAGCAAAGCCATGACCTCTTTCCAGGATCGTACAGTATATGGTGGCGGGGAGCCAAGGCTAATTATAGGCACAGGAAAAGGGGAGAGAGACGTTTGGAAAAGCTCTACCTTCCCAGCAGCAGGGAGTGGGGTGGCATGGCCCCAGCCAAGCCCACAGCAGAAGCACCCAAAGGGCTGTGAAACCCAGGAAAGGAGAGCAAAGGCCAGAGACATAGTGCTCCTGGACATCACTATCCCCCTTTCCTGGAAGGATAAAAACCAGAGTAACTCTCAGCTCACAACACTCTCTGATTCCTACGCGTTCTGGTGTAGAAGGAAAGACCCTCATGGGGAGTGGGACCACAACTGCCCCAGCACAGGTCAAGCACCGGCACAGCATTGCCTCAGTTGCAGGAATAAATGTCGTAAGAACAAGGGTGGCTCAGTCCCACACTGGGAATCTGAGTTTGGGTTCCCTGTGAAGACCTCACCTCTTATGGCTGAGTGATGCCACAAGTCCCTCACTGTGCCCTCATACCTCAGCACTGCCCAAAAGCTCAACTTGCAGAGATGCTTCCCAACCTGGAGGCAAATAAATATGCATTAATTCAAATGCCAGCCAAGGCTCTCGGGCAAAGCCACATGCAGGCTTAGAGCAGAGTTCATTGTCACTTGCTGGGCAATGTCACAGGAGCCACCTCCCTCTCCCGACCCTCTGCAGAAGTGGACAAGGACATGGAGACACACGTGCCCACGAGACCTTCCAGCAGGGAGGAAGTCGGGCAGGAAAGCACAAAACAGGCAGTAACTCATTTAGCCACCAGGCTCCTCTTCAGAGCCAGGTTTCTGCACAAAACAAAACCCAGGGAAGGTAAAAATCCCACCTATTATTTTCTTGAGGGAGGAAAAAGAAAAGCCAGGAACCCTCTTGCTTGCCACAATGGTTTTCATTTTCCACCAAACCAAATCGAGTCTCAACTCCGGCTGCTGGCGGATCCCCTCCCTGCCTGCTCGCTGCCTGTGTGCCTGCGCATGTGGGAATGTGTGGGTGTGTGGGTTTTGTTTTGCTTTCTGCACCCGCTCTGCAGACCATCTCCTGCTCTCGCAGATCGCAGCCTGCGAGGCTCAGCCCTGCTCCACTATCCAGCAGGGTGGACTTCCCATCTCTCCAGCTTTAGCCTCATGTGAATTTTCTCTCCTCCCCCAAAAACTTCCAGAAATACGGCGTGCAGGTATCCCAGCCCGCTGGGTGCTGCAGAGCTGTTGCCATTGCCAGGCACCCTGAGAAGGTCCCTGTGTGGAGGAGAGGGTGTCCAAGCTGGGTGCTGCAGAGGGGGAGCGTGGCTGTGCCAGGCCAGGCCAGGGGAGCAGGTGGCCTGGAGCAGGGAACCAGTTCAGCCTCCCAGCAGGAAATCAGACACTCACTAAGGGAAGGAATCTGCCCATGCATGCTGGGCCCAAATGATGCCCTTTTTTAAGGCTCCTGTGGCAGCGGGAAGGGGGTTCAGTGCGCACTGAGCCCACCTGGTTCCCGGCAAGCCCCTCGGGGTCGCCTCCCACCAGCTCCCTAGATAACCCCGGCTAAAACCTCACCTTTAGCACCCGGCCCCGCTGCAGTGGGGGCTCCCAGAAATGCTCCCAAGGCCAATCAAACCTTGGTGCAAACCAAAACCAGCACTTTTCACATGACAACCCCATCCCCAGCTCTGACACCCCAGATGGGCATGCCCAGGGATGGAGGGGAAGATGAACAGAAATGGCATCCCCACAGCCCACACCAAAGACCCTGGGACTGCCAGCGCTTGGTGCCTGCCCAGCACCCACTCCTCTGCAGCAGTGGGGCTGAAGGGCAGGACCCATCCCCACAGGCAGAGCCCACTTTGCCCAGCACTGCCAGCACGTCCCAGCAGAGCACGTGGCCTCGGCAGGGCCAACACAGCCCCTTCCCACCCGGCTCCGTGGGCGCCGCCGCGCACGGCTCAGCCCTAACGGGATAACAAGCTCACAATGAGATCCTAATGAAGGATTAGCGAAATACAGTTTAAAGAGATTAAGGCTGGGTGCAGCACTGAAACTTTCTTATTTATTTAATTTTTTCCTGAGAGCCCGGCAGAGGTGAGACCCGGATTACAGCCAGCTCGGACGGTGCTGGCATTTGCCACCAGCTCCAGTGACATGGGATGGTTTTTCCATTGCATTCGTGCAAAGAGGGGTCGGGGCTGAAAAGAGGGTGGAAGAACTCACAAAAAATGGCTCGTGGCGCCTGCAAGCCCTGCCCGAGGCACTTCACAGCGAGCCAGAGGCTTCCTTCATCTCTCCCCTCCCACACCAGTCCCTTCCCATCTGCATCCCAGCTGCGCGAGATGCTCTCAGTCCTGTTCATAATGACTGTTGATGTTATCCGCCAGAGCCTTCCAAGGAGCCCCAGGGAAGCAGGTACTCAACTCTCATTCAGGGAAAGTTATTAATAGTAATTTCTTGGCTCTACACAAACAGAGCAAGAAGTCAGCCCTGGCCTCAGAGAGCTCAGCATGACTGCCAGCCCCACGCGCTCTGAAAGGTCAGGAGTCTGGTTCGCCCCCAAATCAAACGAGAATGTTTAAAATAGAAAGCAACACATCTGGGGTTGCTTTTTGGGTTGCTTTGGCCACTCGTATTTTTTTCTGCAACCACCAATACCACAAATTTTCTCCTCCCAAGAAAGGGCAACGTGACTGTCACCCCATCTCGGGAATCCAGGAGCGGGAATTTGCTAAACCAAGACTGGTAATACCCAGGGGGTAAGGGGTGAGCAAGGCTGGTGCCGGGGCATGGGCTCATCCCACGGGCAGTGGGGAAACTGCTCAAAGCCCACCCCTCATTTCAACCAAGTCCTCAAAAGCCACACGCCGAGAGGGAGGTGGGGAGCTGAGAAACATCCCTGTTGAGAGACTACAAAACAAATCAAATGAAGATGTTTGGAGCAGATCCAGATGTTTATTAGTGACGCACATGGAGGTATAAATAATTATCCGGTAGGAATTTTGTTCACAGGCAACTCTCCCTTATCTAATCAGATCTCAGCGCGACACGGCCCCAGCCTCCCCCCGCTTAAAAAGTCTTGAGAAAACCAGATGCAAAATAAAAAAACTCACTAGGGGCACCAATTTAATCCCATTAATCACTGGACACTGGGAGCAGAGCTGCCAGCACTCAGATCTCATACAGGCACAGCTTGAGGGAAGAATTTTTCCCCCAGTGGGAGCACTGACAGAGGGTCAGATCCTGGGTGAAGGGGCAGAGCAGAGCCAGGAGCTGAACCCTCGCACCCTGGCATAGGTAAAGTGGCATATGTGGGAACAGGAGCCATCATGCCATCAGCTGGGCCCCTCCACACCAGCATAAGGAGCTTGCCAGGCTTTTGCCTGTAAGAAACCAACTGCCTAAAATACGCTGACCAACAAACCCCTCCCTTGTCCGGCTGCGTGGTACTGACCAGCCACTCCAGTGCCTGGACACTGCAATTACCTAAAAATAAATGGACCACAAACCTCAAGAGGCCAAATGGCTGAGTNTCAAATAAGCCAGAGGGACAGGCAGCTACAAACAGCTGCCACAACACTGCCAGGAAGCTCAAGCCGAAGGGTTCACATGCAACCGAAAAACAGGCAGAAAAAAGGCTGTAACATCTCAAAAATCCCACCTGAGCTGATTTTTCCTGGCCCTTAGCATCACCTAACCCGTGGGAGGTGCCAGCTCACAGAGCCACACTACCATCCCCCCACCAGCAGCCCTCACCCCACCAACCCCCCCAGCAGCATCTCCAATGGTTTTCCAAAAATTCAACCAACCCAACCCACCGTAGGCGAGGCCGCAGAGGGTTTCACAGAGGCCGGAGAGGAGCAGTGTTGGAAACTCTCTGTAGGAAATTGGATGCTCGGATCCAGCTCCTTGTCCCTACTGGTGGGAAAGTCTATAAATCTCTAATAAAGTAAAAAAAAATCCCCTCCTATTTTATCCCTTCTCTCTCCCACCGTTCCCCC
>VWZD01013388.1:40234-51294 GCA_013396695.1 Sakesphorus luctuosus | reverse complement strand
GATTGCGAAACCGAGAGGGCAGCCGGGGCTTGGATCTGCAGCATTTCTGAGTTCCTACGGAGTCTGGGCTCCCTGCCACCAGCAACAGCGGCTCTGGGGGTGTGGAAAAAGGGAGGAAAAAAATAAAAAGAAGAGGAGAGAAAAAAATTATATAAAAAAAAGTCCTGTTTATTTGGGGGGATGAGGGAGAAAACTTGCACGGCACAAAGAGGGGTGGAAGGGGAGAAAGGCTCTGGCAATCTTGCAGGCACCACACGGTTGGGAATCAAGACTTTTGGTTAAAACGCCTGGATTTAGGGTGGGAATACTGAGACTCCAGAGGATGTTCTTTCCCAGGGTGTACACGGGTGATGAGTGACCTCATACAGAGGGAAGGCAGAAGCTCTTGGGGCAGCTGGACACCCCCAGGCACCCATGGGTGCCAGTGCCGGCTCTGCCCTGCCCTGACGCGGCCCCGGGCGCTGTGAGGGGAATTACTGAAGACAGGCTGGAAGAAAAGCCTGCTCCAGCCATGACCCAGATTCCCCTCCAGCCTGATCCCTCACTGAAGTCATAATCCTTGGAGGGCTTCTGGCCCTTTTTTTTTTTTTAAATACATCCCTGCGCGTTGCCATGGTGACGAGGGGGATGCTATAATTTCAGCATTATAGACTTCAGCGTGAGAACAGGAGGGAGAAGGTGGTGGAAAGACGGACGAGCTGCACTGGTAATGCATTTAGGGAAAAAGAATTTAGAAAAAGGAAGAACCAAGGCAGCATCTTGGCTTGGGCAGCAGAGGCTGGAGAAGCAGGGCTGTGTCGCAGCTGGAGGGATGCAGGGAATCAAGGCATCATGGAATGCTTTGGGTTGGAAGGAACCATAAAGCCCATCTTGCTCCACCTCCCTGCCATGGACAGAGGCACCTTCCACTAGACCAAGTTGCTCCAAGACCCATCCAACACTTGAATACTTTCAAGGATGGGACAACCACAGCTTCTTTGGGCTACCTATGCCAGAGCCTCACCACCCTCACAGCCAAGGATTTCTTCCCAATATCTCATCTAACCCTGCTCTTTGGCAGTGGGATGCCATTCCCTCTTGTCCCGTCACTCTGGATCCTTGTCCGAAGTCCCTTTCCAGCTCTCTTGGAGCCTCTTGAGGCACCAGAAAAGGGCTCTAAGTTCTCCTGGGAGTTTTCTTTTCCCTGGAATGGGGATTTGCTCCTGTACCTGGGCCAGGGTACCCTCCCTGGGGCATTGTTTGGGCAGCAGCTTCCCCAGGCATGGATGCTCCAGACCCTGCAGGGCTTTGGGGGATGCAGGTTGCCACCCTGCCAAGACGACGTGACAAGTCCTAAATCTTTAGCAGACCTTGAGGAACCCGAGGCAGCCCAGAGCAGGAACACTCTTTTGGAGTGGCTTTAGCCCTGCCTACCACAGCTCAGCACCCAGCCAGTGCCGAAACCAATCTACCTTGCAAAGAAGCAGCTCCAAAAGAGCCACCCTTCCCTTTTCACCTTTATTTCCCACCACCATTCCTTTCTGCCCTGCTTTGCCCACGGGAGGTACCAGTGGCATTCCATCAGCAGCAGGATGTGGGAGACCCTGAGTTCCTTTCCAGCTCTCGATCGGAATAAAACCCACGACTGCCCTGTGTTTTTGCAAGGCCATGAGATACCTCTGGGTGGTCTCAGAGTCACACCATCGTGGTTCAGCCCCAGAGAGCCCGTGGGCTGATGTAAATGAGTTTTCAGGCTGGTAGGTGACCTGTGACCCCACAGGAGGGATGAACTGAGAACCTGAGGGTTTCAGCCCCCCGCAAATCCCAGGGGCCTCAAGCTCTCCTGCAGCACAGAAACAGCAAAATTGCATGAGCAGAAGCTAAACCAGCTTTAGCCACATTTCCATCCCCTCACACCCCTTCTCGCCCCATCGCTGGGCACTGAACCGGCACCCGCTGTGACGAAAAATTTCCGAAAGACACACAAATAAAAATAAGATCATACACAAAACACCTCTGCCCAAACCCAGCCCAACGGCCTGTGACACCCATCATGAGGGACACAGGCTGCTAGGGGCTCATGGGGTCCCAAAGGAAGCCAGAGAGCCCCAGGGGACACCAGGCTCACACCACGCTCTCCCACGTGTGAGCGAGGAGGTGAAAAAACCCTCCAGCCCAGTGCACAGCACCCAGTACAGCACCCAGCACCGATCTGTCTGAGCAGCCTGCAACCCTCAGCCTCTCTCTGAGAAAGACCCCAATGGCAAAACCTGGTGGCCAGCATTGGGGAGCATGGGGACATCACCATCAGTCCTGTGCTGGAGCCACAGTGCCTGCACAGCTCAGTGAGGATCCTCGGAGGGTGGGGTGATGCTGGGACAAAAGGCTCCCCTGAGCTCTAAACGCTTAGAAAACTCCACAGCACAACATTGCAAAAGTGGGAAAACCAGGCACGAGGCAGTGGGTGCCGGGACCCCCCACCAGGGCTTGCAATGCTCCTCAATGCAAAAACATCTGATATAACCCCAGGGAGAAAAACAGTGGGACCGTTTTGTTTCCATGCCCAAAGGGGAGCCAAACCCTCAAACTGCCACCTTCAGCATCCGACCTTTCAGCCCTTGGGCCATCAGGGCACTTTCAACAGTGCCCCAAGCTCCAGATTTAGCCTCAAGGGTATTTATCTCTGAGAAGCTAAAACCAAAGCTGCATTTGCATAACAAAAAGACCCCGATCCTCGGTGGGGACAGGGCATGCAAAGCAGCCTCCCTTGCCAAGCAAAGACGCTGAAGGTCACCCAAGCAGATGCTGAGCTTGCCATGGCTGGTCCTCTCCACTAGAAAGGACAAGGCAAGAACATCTTCTCGACCTTCCCACTTCCACCTTGTCCAGCTGGAACAGCCCTCTCTGGTGCAAAGGCAGGCGTGAAATCCTGCTCTCTAAAATACACTCATATCTGGCCCTAAAGCTCCAAGACTTGAGGGCAACTAACGTTTTTTACAAACTCTCTCGATTTGCTAGGAGAGCCGGGCTCACCGTTTCCTCTCCTGGGTGCCAGTGGCCAGAGCGAGGGCAGGCAGCTTTGTCCCCTCGAGAGCAGTGTTTGCAGGGGAGCAGAGAGGTGAGGAATCCAGCCCTTGGCCTTCCCCAAGCATGACTCCCTTGGATGAGGGAGATGGTGGCCTGAATTGGGCTCCCAAGACAGCTGGGGACCCCAGGAACTCACTCTGCTGGGATCCCTCCCATGGGAGGAGGCAGGAGCCACAGCAGCTCCGTGCTCAGCTGTCTGACACACCAGGTCAGCGCCCACTGCCCGTGCCGTGCCCACGGCTCAACCCGGCACTTGTGTCATTGTTTTGGGACAAAGTCCCTTCGGGAACCGGCGCCACCCAACTCGTCTCCTCCTTATCTTGCACCGGCGCACACGGCTGGGGCACACACTGACCAAACCGCCTCCAGCCCCACCATCCTCACAGCTCGCTCAAAGCTCAACCATTACAAAAAACCCAGGCGGTCACTCCAACCCCCAAAAAGCACTGCTGTGCCCCAGGCCACCCCAACAGCCAGATGTTCACCTCTCCCCCCCGACAAGGAAATGCCAGCTCTGGGGAAAGGATTGATGAAGGAGCAAGAAGCAGCCACCAGCTGCCACGGGAAGAGCCTTGGCTGCCTTTGCCACCAGCATCCTGCTCCAACCATTTGTTCTGCTTCTATTTTAGAAGCGCTGGGGCTCGGCTCTCTGCGGCTCCCAGGCTCCCTCCCAGCCTCCATCCCAGGCTCCCTCCCAGCCTCCCCACTGCCAAGCGAGGCGACAGATTTCTGCAAAGAGGTAGCGCCGGCTCCACTCCCCATCTTGGCAGCGGTATCCGCGCGGGGCCGGGGATATTTTTGAACGAGCGAGCCGAGAGGTGCTAGTTTTCCCGGCAGCTCATTGCCGGCGCGTGGGAAGGACGGCCGTGCCGAGTCAGGGAAGGTTGAGGATGGATCCGTGATTGATCCCTGTGCTTAAAACCCTGGAGATGTGGCATTGAGTCCTCCCAAGTTGCGCAAAGGGAGACGTCCATCAGCACATGGAGCTCTCTGGGAAAGCATCACCCAAGAACCGAGGCTGGAGATGAGGCCTGACTCCAGCTCCATCCCAACCTACAGCCCTGAGCCCTTCCTGGGAGCACTCACACTGGTCCATGCTCTTGGAGAAAAGCCTGGCATGCACACACTGTCTGTGTGATCCCAAGTGCTGCTTCTCACTGGAGCCCTAAGCCCATGTCCGAGCAAGTCCTGCCCAACCCTCCCACCCCATCCCAGTTACCGAAATAAATTTGCTGCTATCACAGGGCTTTCCTAAGGGCAGAGACACATATCCAGGGAACATGTGGTTTATCCCTGGGATAAACCCAAGGGCTGGAATGAAATGGTCTTTAAGGTCCTTCCAACCCAAACCATTTCGTGAGTCTGTGATAACCGTGCCTGAAGGCCCTCCTCGTCTCTGCCACGACCCCCCTGGTGGTGCCAGCACCGAAGGAGATGCTCAGTGACACACGCAAATGCTTTGCTTTCCCTCATGGTTTTTCCAGCGAGTTCTGAACTGGCCCAAGTGCCACATTCCAGGCTCCATGTTCAACAGCAGAGCCAGAGCCAGAGCTCCTTGCAGTGGAATTTTAAAGGGCAAAAACTCCCCCACAGCGCACGACAGGAAGAAGGTGCTGGTGGCCGCGCCAGGCTCCAGCAATGAAAGGCTTTTAACAAGGTCTGGGGTCTTCAGCCACTCCAACCTGCCACTCATTGCCCAGCTGAGCGGCACCAGGGTCCCATTCCAGAGGACGTGTCACATTTGCCACAGGACACCACACCCCAGGGATGGACACCATTCCCAACCGCTGGCATTCAGACAAGACAGGCTGTTCCTCCCAAGGCTTGCACTCATGACAGTGGGAAGCCTGTGGGCACCAGCTCCACAGGGTCATTTATCACGATATTTAGACAACACATGACAGCTCAGCCCCCACCTATGGTTACACAAACACATGGCCCCTCTCTGCCTCCAGACCGCCCAAGATTGATGAAAAACACACATTTCTTGGCAGTTCCGAGCTTGCAGAAGGTCCTCTCCCACAAATGCCACCACGGACCAGGAGCACCTGTGCCTGGAGCCTGATCCCAGCCATTCCCTGCCCCAGCCCTGCATCACACTGGTTTATCTCCTGCTTCCAGCACTGGCCAACACAGCCCAGGGGCAGGACGGTCTCAGTGACTGCCCTTCTGAAAAAAAAAGGCTGGTCGGTCAAAATAATTCATCCACATTCTTTATTTTAATTCTTTTCTTCCCTGCAAGTGGAAACTCCTGCCCCGGCACTGTGTCTCAAGGTTACTGTTTGGGGTGGGGGAGGATTTCAGGTTTTACAACTTAAAAATTCCAGACAGAAATCCAGAAACATTGCCAGTTTTTCACCAAACCGAAGTTCTTCATCCAATTTATTTAACCTTTTTTTTCTTACACTTGATGCAGCAGGTTTTAAGCAAACTCCAGTTTTTTCAGTCCCCCACATTTTGTCAGCTTTGATAGAAAATTCTCACTGACACCTTGAACATTTTTGATTCTCAATTTCTTTTCTCAGGAAAATCAAACCAATCTGACCCCACATATTTTCCCCATCTGCATGACATAGGATGTGTTCCTGAATATAGTGCCTAGTAATTTTTCCCTGAAGTATTCCAATAATTGGAAAGGAAAACATTTAAAGCAAAAAGAAAAATTTCATCTTCAAAATAAGAAAAAAAAAAAAAAGATGCTTTCCAAAAGGATTGAAGAAAGTCACTTTGTTCCAAAAGGCACTTCCATTTAAAACGGAAGATGAAAACTTTCAAGCAGGGCTATTTATAAGCACTGCTTAAATCCATCAACATCACCTTCCACCCAAAATTCCACCACATCCTCTGGAGCAGGTACCCCTGTGCCGACAGCCCCAGCACCCCCAGGGCTGCAGGACCCACAGCACAGTGAGGCTGATAATCTCCCCTGCTGCAAAACGAGGAGGAGGAGGAATCCTACTATGAATTCTATGACAATTCCTTGGCAGCCACCTGGGGTGGGCACAGGCTGGGGTCCCGGCCCTGCAGGCAGCTGCTGCCTCCCAAATCTTGTTACTAATTTTTGGGGCTGGGAGAAAAAAAAGAATTCAGGAGCCACAGATTCGCCCTGGCTCCTTGCAAAGAAGGCTGATGCAGCAGCAGCGCTGCAGTGAGAGGTCACCCTTCCCCACATCCCGAGCCCCCCTGGCTGGGGGGTGACTGAGGCACCTCCTCTTGGAAGCGGTTTTGGGTTTGTGCCGGACACTTGCTGGAAACTGTTTGAAGCTCTGGAAAGAGAAACGATTCCTTCTCCTTCTCTTCCTCCCTGCCCAGAAATAGGTCACTTAATTACCCCCTTTCCAACCCCAAGCACCACTGACTCAGGACAGGAGGTGGGAGCGCTTCCACCCCACACCGGCTCATGCCCGGCAGCAGCCAAAGCCACCGCGCACGGCTTTGACCTTGAGCTGCCGTGCCAGCAGGACCTGGGCGTCAGGGCACAGCCAGCACAGATGGCAGGGCCTCAGCTCCCCTCCTCTGGATTCCAATTAGCACTGATCAATTTAAGCAAGGATGGTCGGGGCCATGGGTGCTGCCGACCCCCTCCACACGCAGCCACAGGCACGGCCATGCACCACCTCCAGGAAAACCAACAGCTAATTGCATGTTGAGAAATCATACGTGTCCTGTTCATCACAGAGCAGAACGTGCAGCCCCAGCACAGTCTGGTCCGGCTGCTTCAGGATGGGACACCACGGTGGCTCCTGGGTGGTGGCCGGAGCCTGACACATCCCGGCACCGGCATCATCCCACCCTTCCAGCTCTGCCTCACCACACGCACCAAGACACCGCCCGGCACCGCTCCTGCCGATCTGGGCTTCACTTTTGGCAGCAAGGGAGCTGTAGCACTGCATGCCCACTCCCCTAAGGACTGGAGTGACACAAAGCTGTTTGAAGTCCCACACAGCCCCCAGAAGTGTGAACAGGTCCTGGCAGCTGCTTTGGCATCCCAGCACTCAAACCACAACTGGGACATGTCACTGTGACCAGGCCCCTCCAGATGACAAAGAAAGTGGTGGTGAGGAGCCCCACCACCATCACACACCGCCTCATCTCATCACTCCCTTTCATACAGAGTTCACCTATAGCTCGGGAAAGCAGCCAGGGAATCGGCTGCATCCCCCCAGCCTCAGCCTCAGCATGACCCACACAAAAACAGGCCAAGTTTCCCTAAAAAACTCTCCCCGTGCAGCTCAGTGGTCCTGCACTGCCATCTTTTTAGCCCCCATTTAAGAGAAAGCAAACATAAAGCCCGATCCCCCAAAATAAATCACTCCAAATTGATTTGCCACGTCTTTAACAAACCCTTGCTCCACGTGGGCACTTTTTTTAGGATTTTTTTAAAGGATGCGGGATCTTCTCTATTTTGTAAGCAGTGGGGAGCTATAGCAGGGAGACACCAAGAATGAGGGGAAAGCAAAAATTAAAGAACCACAGGCAAAGCAAAGTGGAGTGCGAGATGCAAAGCGACAGATCCGGGGAGGCAGAGCTGCTGGCAGGCAGACGGCAAGATCCATCTTGAAAGCAAAAGCAAACTGCTGCTCACGCAGGCAGAGGGAAAAACCTAGAGGTCTTCAGCACTGCCTAAGCTCTGATCAAAGTGATTAACAAATTTCAGCTTTTTATTGAAAGCTTGTCGAATTAGAGGAGAAAAGGTAAGGAAAAAACAAAACCAAACGCCTGAGAGGTGCATCAGGTGGTGAAGTCACAGACACAGCTGGAGGAAGGCAGGGGGTGATGCACCCCAGTCCTGTGAGCACAAGGAGGGAGAGCAAGACTGGGGTCACCCAGTGCCCACCCCGTGGCATCAGCACGGCCGTGGGTTTCTGTGCCTCCCCTGCCTTCCTCCTCCTCCTCTGACTCGCTTTCTTCTCACCGCATCGGGCTCAGCAGCAGAGCCGAACCTTCCTGGGGGCAGGACTGTCATCTGTAATAGAGTCACCTCTGAACTCGGGATGGCTCAGCCTCCAGGAACTGCCAAAATAGTGATGAAAATAAGAAAGAGTCCCTGGCCCGAGGAGTCTGCCCTCTGAACAGATGGGACGGAGGCAGGGTGAGGCAGGGGGATATTTTTAGCTCTGGCTGCAGATGGGGAAGTCCAGCAAGGCATCGACATGGCATGGGCATGGCAGCCCCATCACTGCCCATGCAGCTCACCGTGGTTTGGGCCATCCCCGTGTGCACTCCTGGGTATTAACGGGATTTAAGTGGGATGTTGCCTGCTCACTTCCCGAGCCTCAGGCACCACCTGCCAGGACGGCTCACAGCATCGGGGCTCTGCATGGCAGCTCACCAGCACTGGGCTGTTGGGGGCACCCAGTGAGGCAGCAGCGGTCAGCAAAGTGGAGTTGATGCCAGTGACACGCATCCCACCCCTCTGTCCCTTCTGTTCCCAAAACAGCCATGGCCCTGCAATCCATCACATAGGAGGGACACCACACAGCACCCAGTGGTGGATCCCTCCCAGCATGCTCCGAGCAATGCCAACCTGACCCTGGGAAGCACTCTGGCTTGGAAAGAAGAGGGAAAAGCAATTTCTGCCCCTCACCATAGATGCTTCTATAGACTTAAATGACTCACCCAGGGTCCCAGTGAAAGAGCCCATAGCTAAGCCCTCCACACCTGGTCCAAGCTCTCCTGTCCCTTCAGGATGAGCCAGGAAGCATCTCCCCCATCCTCATGTCCATTCTTTCTCCATGAGCCAGGGCCTGCACCAGCACTGACACCTCCCTGGCAGGCAGCTGCCAGCACCGGTTCCCGGCACACACCAGCGCCGCAGCAGCTGGGTCCCACTCCCGTACTTTTCGTCCAACACTTTCGGCTTTGTTCTCCCTCGCACAAAGCCGCCGTGAGGCTGCCCTGGCAGCACGGAGGGACCTTGAAGTGGATGTGGTTTATGACCATATTTAGGCTCCTTTACGTTGCCAGAGTCTCAGTAAAGGGCTGCAGCGTTAAATGAGACTCAGACCCCACTTGTTTCACTTGGCAGCCTGGGAAAAATCCACCCCGGGTGACTCCAGCACCGTCCATGCCTCCGCCCTGCCCGCTCAGGGACAGCACAAAATAGCAACAGCCCTTTCCAGCCCCGCAGTTGCACTTCCCAAGCAGGGCCAAGGCCCCCACAGCAGTGAGGAGGGGGGAATTAAACCCATTAACCACCATCCCCCTCCGAGAGCAACACCAAAGCTTGGGGAAGCAAAGGGAAATGCCCAAGGTCACCGGCGGACAAAGTCGGCACTTCCCAAGGTTCCCAGAGCCCCCCAGCAGGACGGAGCACACACAGGGATGTGACCACTCTGCATGAGGAGCCCCCAAGCCGCTTTGTGCCCAGGGGAAAGCTGAGGCAGGAGTGGAGGCACTGAGTCACCTGACACAGGAGCCGATGACCCTTCAACACGAGCACGTTAAATCCCTTCCGTGGCAGAGGCACCGAAACCTGAGCAGCAGCCCCACTGCTGCAGGGACAGCGGCCACCTGCTCCGAGCCAGCACAAGTGTGGATGCCTCAGCCTGGCAAAGCCACGACAACTGCAGGGGATGAAGGACAAGGTGGTGGGGGAGGAAAGGAGAAGCCATGAGGCCCATCCAGAGGTCTGTGACCTTCAGGAGCCCATGGCAGCAATCCTGAGGGCAGGGTAGGCAGCTCATTTTGAGTTCCCAAGGGACACAGGCACCCCCAGCACTCCCAGGCTGGGGCCACCAGCATTGAATTAGCTCAGGGAAGGAAAGAACATAGCCAAAATACCCCTCACCTACGCCCAAAACCTGCAGCCTCACCTGGTGAGCATCCCTGTTGCACCGAGGTCGGCACAGCCCTATCCCTGTCAGCAGCAAGGATTCAGTCTGGCTGTCCTGGGACAGTGGGTTGAGAACATCCACCTTGGTGAAACAACGCCAGCCCAAAAATCTACACACATGGAGAAAGGGCTTTGGAGGGGCAAGATCAGGCCTTCCCTGGGAGGGGGGACAGACAGAGGCGCTGAGCCAAAGTGCCAGGGGAATGTGCACCATTGTCTGTGTCTGCGCAGACCCCTGCCCTCAGCAGAGGGGAGTCACCAGCCAAAAGCTCGTGGCAGCTCCGCCAGCCAGGAAGGATGAAACGTGGGGGTTCAGCCCAGATGGTGGCCGTGCAGAGCCGGGGGGATGCCACGGGGCTGCCGGGGTGCAGAGGTAAGAGCTGTGTGTGTGTGCAGGCACACAGGAGTGTCTCACTGACTCTGTGCTGCTCTTGTGCACAGGGGGAAAAGGGAAATAAATAAAAAAATAAAAGCCAATGACAAAGCCAAAGGAGTTTGGGAGCTGCAGGGAAAGGGATAAGCAGCGGGCAAACATGCATCACGGATGCTGAACACCTCAGATGTCGGACGCCCTGTCACTGCATCCATGTCCCGGCATCGCTGGCCCCTCGCACCACCGACCCAAGGAAGCATCTGATGCCCCGGCGGCAGCGCTGGGGCTCGGCCCCCCACCACGGCATCTCGCTCGGAACGGAGCCGCGGCTGGGAGCCCCCCCGGACAAACAATCCCAGCTGTCGGCTCCGGAGCCGGCGCACGGCCAAGGCAGGGACGCTCCGGGACTCGGTTTATCGCCGGCTCTCCCAAAATCTGCTCTTGCCAATCAAACCGCAGCCCACGCAGCACCTCGAGCCTCACCGGCGGGTCCCTCCGCAGCCCCCTGTGCCATCCCCGCATGGCAGCGCAGCCCCCAGCCACGAAAGCCGCCGGGCCCTGCTTCTCCCCGGGTCCTGCCAGGCCGCGGCGGGTCCCACTCGGCGGTGGTCGCGGTGTCGCGGGTGGGCTCGTGATCTGTCACCGCGGGCGTTCCACGGGGACGCACCCATTGCCCCGGAGCGGGGCGGGCACCCCCAGCGCTGCCCCCACCCCATCGGCAGCACCCAGCGGGGCCATCCCGGTGCGTCGCACCCGGCAACCGCATCCCCCCGTGTCCCGCATCCC
>VWZD01013388.1:0-39454 GCA_013396695.1 Sakesphorus luctuosus | reverse complement strand
GGAGCGAGCGGGGCTGGGGGGACCGGGAGGGGACCGGGGCCGCGGGGGCTGAGCCGGGACATTCTCTCTCCCACGAACAGGGCCTGGTGTCCCCCCCTATGCCGGTGCCCCCCATGAATCGTTGGTCCCTCCATGTCGGTGCCCCCCCGTATCGCTGGTCCCCCCCATGTCGGTGTCCCCCCCATGTCGGTGCCCTCCCCGTGTCGCTGTCCCGCCCGTGTCTCTGGTCCCCCCACTGTCGCTGGTCCCTCCCCTTATCGCTGTCCCCCCCGTGTCGCTGGTCCCCCACAGCAGCAGGGTGGGCAGGGGATGCAGCCCACCCCCCCGGGGTGGTGGGGGACGGAGGGTTCTGTCCCAGCTTCCATAGGGTGTCAGGCTCTGAACGGTGTGTCTCCGGGGTCCAAGTGTCCTGAAAACCACACTGGGGACATGGGCTGCCCATGGAGGTCCCAGTTCTGCTGCCAGGATGCTGGACCTGGTGCTGGGAGGCAGCGGAAGGTCCTGGTGCAGTGTCCAGCACCAGCACAGACCTCTCATGGGTGTGACAGTGCCCGCAGTGCCCCGACACAGCCCAGGGGCTGCTCCTGCCTCCAGCATCCCGACTCCAAGGGGCTCCCGGGGCTCCCAGCCCTGCCCTGGCCCTGCCTGCAGTGCTACAACCTCAGCCGAGCACCCCAGGCTGGCTCCATGTGCTCCTTAATGGCAGGGCCGCAGCTCCTGGGCCCTGCTCCAAGCCAGGGCAAAACCAGGGCACCACATTCCCAGCTCCTCCAGTAGCTGCCACCCGGATAAATTGCTCTGTGCTACCCACAAGAAATACACCAGGTCAAACAGCGACTCCCACGTCCACGCCAGGACAGTTGGGGTCCCACGTGGGGGACCCGGTGCTGTCCCTGTCTTGCTGTGCATCCACAGCCTCAGGACACTGCTGGTGGTGGGCACCAGCAGCCTGGGCATGTGGATGGAGCCGATGGCTGGTGGGCTGTGGACGTCCCGCCTGCACCCCAGGTCTGCAACGGAGGGCACAGTGGGGGCTGGTGTTCCCACCAGATGAGCTCTCCCAGCACCAGGAATGCTGGAGGAATGCCGTATGGCACAGCTGGGGCTCAGCATGGGGCACAGGCTTTCCTTTCCCAGGGACGCATGTGGCATGGCAGGCCTGGGCGGGCTCCCATGTGCCACATAAAGAAGTAAAAATAAGAATCAGGCTGGTGTGGGACTGCTCCCAGTGGAAAAAGAGCTTGTGCCAGGGGCCAGAACCTCCACGGGAGATGTTTCACAGGTCCCCCTACCAGCAGCAAGGAGCCAGCACAAGTCCAGTGGGACTCCTGTGCCCCATAAGACAGCGATACACCAAGTGATGACTCTATCACATACAATGCCACTGTCCCAGCACAAGGGGGACTGGGGGCCAGACACAAGGATGTCTAAGTCCTTTTGGGTCACATCCAGCTGGAGCACTCACTGGGAATACAGGCACTCCCAGTGTCCCTGGAGCACAAAACCAGCCACATGGGAGTTGCTGGGGATGGCAATGAAGTCACTGCATTTTCACCCAGACGATGCCCGTAGCCATTAATGCAGCATCACATGGTCCCCCTGCGCCAGTCCCCATGGCACAGGGCACTGCACAAGCCCAAAACACCCAATTCCTTCCCCAAAGGCCTGGGCTGACATGGGATGGGTCTGGGGTGTGCTCCCATCAGGACTCTTTGTCACAGCTGGCTCTGCCTTGAGCCCCGTCCCAGGCCAGGAGAGCAGGAAGAGGTTCCCTGATGCCAGTGACTCAGCTGAGGGGGTTGTTTTGCAACACCATGGGTGTGGGAGGCTCGTGCATGGAAAGTAGGCAGCAAATTATCTGAATTATTCGAGGTGTGTGGTGAGCACAGGGCCCAGGGAGGCTGGTGGGCAGGGAGCAGGTCAGGGGGTGACGGACCTGCAGCCTGAGCTGGGGAGGTGGTCCCGCTCCAGGGCTCTCAGCAGGACAGCAGGTGCTGAGGGCCAGGAAGGTGACTCTGGGATGGGCTTCCTCAGGATCTGGTGCCTCTGCACCTTCCTCACATTGATCTGGGGCAAACAAAACAAAAGCACAAATATCTCCATTAGGGCAAGAGGTAAAGACACTCTCGATGGAGAGGCCGGATCCGACCGAGCATCACTGGTGTCATGGGCACCTCAGCCACCACCACCCCTCTGACTCAGTGACACAGTTTCCTGCTGGCTCCTTCCCCCATCCCAATACATATTTCTAGTGGACTTTTCAGTGTGTTTGGCTTTTTGGGGCTGTTTGTTGTCAGTTAGTTATTTTATTATATTTATTGTTAGAAATAGGGTTATTTTTAGCACACTGTTGGTTTAGATAGAGATGGGATTAGTCATCTCACCAAGAGCTGTTTGCAGTCTCTCCTCAAGGATTCTCTGGGGTTTGTTTTCCAATCAACTGAGATCATGCATCCAAAGAAATAAAAAATAAAAATAGTCAGGATAACGCACAGCAGCCACACTCTGGTGCCTCTCTGTGAGTTACAGGATGGAAACAAGGGAAGGATCCAACCCAGGATATTTATGAGACAAAGACAAGAACATTACTATGAACCTCAAAGTATTTTGGAAAGTCAGTTCGAGCTGGTTTTTTTTTTTTTGGTCTCTTGGGAACTGAATGCTGAGTAACTCCCTTCCCACACCAGGCTGCTGCTCTGTACAGCTGGTGTGCAGCATCTTGACAGTGGAAACTGCTTTCCCTTGCCCTATGCCAGCGGGAAGAAGGCAGGACTCCTGGGTCTTCCAAGATATGCAGCCACCTACACACTCAGGCTATTAAAACAAAACCATAAAAGACACCCAAAAACCTAAAGTGAGAAAAACATTTGTTCCTTTCCTGCACTGAGCACAGGGAGAGGAGTGGGGTGGGGGTTGGAGGCCAAGCCAAGAGCCTGAGAGCAGCATCCTGTGCATGGAGCAGCATCTCCACCCTCCTTGCCACGACATTCTGTCTCTCCCTGCTGCCATTCCTCCTTCTGAGCCAAGAAGGAGCAGAGCTCTCATGCCAGTTTTGGGGAGACCAGTTTGGCTCTTAAAGATTGGAGTTGGATGCAGGGAGGAATCAAAGTTCATGGCTCGTCTCATCACTTGCTGGCGAGGAAATGACACTGCCAGCTCGTCCCTGTCAGTGCCGATGCCCTTGGGATGCAGAGCTGAAACCGAGGGAAGGGGATGGGGGTCCTATCAGCCCCACATCAGCTGGACTCAGGCCTAGGGTGATGCCCTTGGTGGTCACACAGCCTGTGTTTGGGGACGGGGAGCGCAGCCGAGCTGTGCAGACAGGTAACACTCACAGGGTCAATCCCAGCTCTTCAGTCCCGAGCTGAGGGACAGCCCCGAGCTGAGGGACAGCCCCGCTGACCCTCAGAGCCCCTGCCAGTCCCGTTCCTGCGGCTGCCGTGCCCCCCGTGTGCCCTCGCAGCTGGCGGAGGCCCCAGCATGCCCGGGGCGGGGCGGGGGGGACATTGCACAGGGCGAAGCTGCCGGCGCTGTTCCCGGGGGGCTCTGCCAGGCTGGGTGCGGGGTCCCTCCTGCCCGGCCGCGCACCCCCGCCGGCCCCCCGCTCCTGCGAGCGCTGCCTTCCTCCCTGCCCCCCTTCCTCTCCAAGTCTAAATTCTCCCACAGCGTCCATTGACGTCCTGCCTGCGTCACCGTCTCCAGCACAACCAGACAGCACGTGGGAGAGGCAGGTTAAAGCGGCAGGGCCCTGGGAGGGCTCCAGCTGCGCCCCCCACCAGCGGGACCGCCAGGGAAGGCTGCCCCTCTGCCCCCCACCCAAATGGCACGCGGGTGCTGGTGCTGCTGGGGGTGTTTCCCACCTCGCCCCCGGGGGCAGGCAGCGCAGGTTCGGGGAGATGAGGTTTTTTCTCCCTAGTCTCAAGGTTTGCACGGGAGCGTGAACACATTTTGCTTCCAGGTCCATGTCCACATCCTCCTCTCCTCCCTGCCATGCTCCAAACCCACCCTAAATGGGGAGCAGAAGCTCTGGCAGCCAGGGAAGGCAGCTTGCATTAGATGTGCAAGTTCCCCGACTCCCCTCCGAAAGCCAGAGCCAGACTCCTGGGGCCTTTTCCCGACTGCCGGGCCCCCAGCCAGTCCCTGTGCCTTTACATCTGGGCTTTGCCCGATTACGGTGCAGCTCAGCTGGGCCCTGGGGGTGGGAACGGGGTTTGCACGCAGGGGAAGTACCGGAGCTCTGCCAGGACATGGGATGCAGCAAGTTGAGTTTCACGAGGGCTCAGGTGTGGGGTGCAGTGAGTTTTGTAAGGGCTCAGGTACCTTCCATGATGCCCACTCATCATTTCTGCTCCGAGATATTGTCTCACAGCTGTAGCACTGCAGAACATCACCTTTCTTGTGACTCAGGATGTCAGGGTGGGCAGGAAAGTACCCCCCGACCCAAAGCACAGCCCTGCTTCCTCACTGTGACCACACTGCAACCTGGGGGGCTATTTTTGTCCCTTCTCTTCTATTTATTGTGCCAGAGCCATGTGCTGCTGGAGAAGCCTGTGGTGTTTGCTTTGTGATTACTTCCTTCCCGCCCATAACCTTTTGCCTTAAAATGGGATTCGCCCTGATCGTGGACCCAAGGCCAGGAAGTCTGGGCAGCGTGCCATGAGCACTGGCACCACAAGGCTCTTGGGGGGCAGAGATTCCTGGCTCTGACCCTGATTCTGATGCAAAGCTGAGTGCAAACATGATGCCCTTCAGCTCCCCAGGGCACCAAAATGCAGCCCGGAACCTCCTCCCCTGGAGCATCCCCAGCCCCTGCAGCACCAGCACTGCTGCACTTGCAGCCAGACTGTGGAATGCTCGGCTTCCATAGGCAGACAGATGGAACCATCATGGTGAGCCCTCAAACAGGAGCCACCACAAGAGACAGGGGGAAAAATTAAAAAAATTCAAGTTGCAGAAGGCAACCACCCTCAGTGGGGGCCACCTCTAGTGGGGGACAGGCAGGAACAGCCCTGCACAAGTGTCTCCGAGGCCAGCACCTCACTCACTGTGGAGATGGAACATTTGCATCCTCCCTGATGCCCTATTTGGATGGAGCACTGAGGCAATGGGAGGGTGATCCTGTCTTGAGCTGAGCTACCACAGCTTCGAGGCTTAGATCAGCCTGGAGATCACCTGATAAATTGTGGAGGGTTGAGGGAGGACCCCACTGCTGTTGCAAATCATCAGCATAACCTTCACCTGGCCCAGGCTGCTGCCTCCACCCCTCTGTGGCACAGACACTGAGGGACCTGCTCACCACAGCTTATGCTCTGTGGGGTAACTGCCGTAGCCAAGCCCTGGTGGGAAATGTCCAGAAGAGAGGGACTGGGGCTGTTGGGGGATGAGAAGTTCAGTGTGGCCTGGCAACACACGCTGGCATCCCAGGCAACGAATGCTCTCCTGTGCTCATCCTCACAGCATGGACAGTAGTTGAGGGGTGAATTCTGCCCCTCTGCTTTGCTCTGGTGAGACCCCACCTGCAGTGGTGCCTCCAGCTTTGGGGTCCCCAGCATAGGAAGGATGTGGAGCTGCTGGAGCAAATCTAAAGGATGAGATATTGGGAAGAAATTCCTCCTTATGAGGGTGATGAGGCACTGGCACGGGTTGCCCAGAGACATTGTGGCTGCTCCACCCCTGGAAGTGTCCAAGTCCAGGTTGGACAGAGCTTGGGGCAACCTGGTCTGGTCAAAGGTGTCCCTGCCCATGGCAACGGGTGGAACGAGATGAGCTTTAAGGTGTCTTCCAACCCAAACCAGTCTGTAATTCTGTGATTCTGCAAGCAGCAAACCCAGCTGCGGTTTATCTCAGCCCAAGCTGGTGGCAGCTTTGCTGGTCTGTGCTGGAAGTTTCCAGCTGGGATAGCAGCAGTGCCTGGGGCAGAGCGGGCACAGCAGACCTTCCCCCATCTCCTGCTGCTGGGGGTTTATCAGCCAGGGAGGCTCTTTTAGCGCCTCTGAGGGTTAAGCTCAGCATGAAGCTTATCAGCTAATGGAGACTGGGAACACTTTGGAGCACCTTGCAATTTCAAATTAACCTGATCTCTCCTTTTTTCCTCCCAAACAGAAAACTGCAGCTCTGCTCTCCCTGTTCTGGTGCAGGTGGTGGCTGCGGCAGCCGGTGGGTAGAGCTCCACCAGCACCCCAAGCAAGTGCATCTCCTCTGTGTGTAGGAGGAACTGCTGACTGGGAGCAGCCCAATTTCCAGGAACTCCAAAAGCCTTCACGTCTTGCTGAATCAGTGCGAGATGCAGAGCAGTTCCACACTCCGCAGCCCAGAGAAAGCAAATATCTGGGTTTCTGCAGCCAGACCCTCGGTGCTGAACACGAGCATCTCCATCCCCTCCTCCCCGAAACACTGTCTGCAATTCCTGCACGCACACCTGGCCCTAATGAAAGGGCCCAGTGCCTCTCCATTGCCCAGCCAGTTAAACCTGCATGAACTGAGCCCAGTGCACACAAAAAGCCTCTCCTGGGTGAGGTCCTTATCACCCATGAGTCAAAGCAGCCTTGCTGCTGTGGATCTGACCCAGCCTTGGCTTGGATGGGAGGTGCCGGGCGCTCCGCACCGCCCGTCCTGCCGTGTGCCGCCCTGCTCTGCACCACAAAGGGAGGCTGCATCTCTCCTGGCTGCAGCGCTGGGGAGCGTGACCCTCCGTGAGGCTGCGGCCAGGCTGCCCTCGCTGTTGCTCACTTGATCCCGTCTCCTCCCCGCCTAATCCGTGCTCCCCTCCCGGTATCCTCTGCTCCACTTTAATGCCAAACGTTGGCCGGCAGCCACCCGGCTCCGAGGACGCCTTTTTTCCTGGTTATGCAACCCACGGCTGAGCTGTTTGCCTTTCACTGTGAGGAGTTTTGGGAGGCTGGGGCAGGTACCCTGTCTGGGGAGCAGGCAGGTCCTGGGATGCCCCAAAAGGGGATGGAGAGGCAGCACCTCCGTCCCCCTCCCTGCTCTGTCCCTGAGGCTGCTATCCATTCCTAATCCATTCCCCTTCTCCTCTTTCCAGGCATCCCCCCAGGGTTCAGCCCTGCTCTCTGTCCATGTGGGCTCCTCTATGCTGCAAGAAGAGTTTGCTGCAATCTCATGGCATGCCTGTTGCAGCATCTCAGAGAGCTGAGCCACATCACCCCAGCAAACCCTACCATGGCATCCCAACTAACCTTGGTGCAGCATCCTGGCTGACCCTGGCACAGTATCCCAGCTAACCCTGCCATGACATCCTGGCATCCTGGCACAACATCCCAGCAACTCCTGCCATAAGATCCTGGCAATCCCTGTTGGCTCCCAGTCAGGATCATCACCGACTCTCCGTGTGGTGGTGGCAGTCAGTGCCCTGGCATGGTGACACTGAGTCCTGTTTGCTGCTCCACCCAGATCAGAGCAGCAGGAGCACCTTAGGACCAAGGATGGTGGGGCACAGCCACGAATCCCAGCTGAGCCTCCTCAGCCCAGGGCCTCCCCTCTCCTCTCCTGCAAGCAGAGGCTCCAGCAGCCACTTCCAGACAATGGGTTTATCTGCTCCACCTCAGCCCTTCTTCCACACTGGGAGCTTTGGAGATAGGTGAGAGCTCAGGAGAGCAGGGATTTAAGGTTCCAGCTGCTGTGCCTGGGAATGCTGTTCCTGGTCTGACATACAAGGCAGCTTCTGCACCATGGGCTGAGTTGTTGACTGTGCCACCAGCTTATTTTGGGTAGATCTGGGATGCCCACTGCCCATAATAGAGGAGATGCCTCCAGCCCACAATGGGCTGCCCAAACATGTGCCTTCCTTGCTGCAGCCTGAGACCCCCAGCTGAGGCTGCCATGACCTTCCAAAACCCACCATGGCATAAGAAGCTGCCGAAGAGCCTCTTCCAGGGAACGAAACATTCACAAATGAGGCTGCCTTGAAAGGCATACCAGCCACCTGCCACTAGACCCTTGCTCCTGACACCCAGCAGCCTCCCTGCACCCAGCCAGAGTCCATCGAGGCCTTGGGGGGAAGGTTGGGACACTGAGGACATTTTGTTCCCTGCTCTCCCCTTAAATTATCCTGCCACATATAGTAGATCTCGGTGCTATTTTTAGGCCTTCCTTGTTTAATTATTGAGAAAGATTTTGAAGGATCTCTTGAAGGCGAGGAGATGAGCACCCAGGGTGCTCACTGGATTTCCCTTCCCAAAGCACAGGGCAGAGAGCAGGGCCCAGAGAGCAGGGCCAATGGCAGATGCTGTCTGCCCTTTGCCACATGAATCCTCCAACATCAGCTCCAGCCTGCACTGCATTTGCCTGCAGGGATGGCCACAGGGATGGAGGGAGCAGGGTTGGGCTCTGGAACTGGTGGGTGAGATGTAACCACCTCATGCACATGGGGTGAGCAGCTCAGGGGCTGAAACAAGGGGCAAACCCCATCGCAAGAACAACACTAGGCTGGCACAAAGCACTGTGTTGGAGCTGGGAAATGCTGGGTCCAGCAAAAACCAGTGCAGTCCAAGTGCTGCCTTCCACCAGGAACAGATGTGGCCCAGAATTCACCATTTTTAGTTTTAACCAAAATGGCAACTTTTCTTGCCAAAAAGTGACCTTATTCTCAGCTCACCAAGTGGAATTGCAATGGCAGGAGATTGTTTTGTAAACTGCTTCCTTTCATGTTTCCACTTACAAAAAGGCAGAGAATGGCCTTTATTTGAGATTAAACGGGTTTGGTCAACCTGAAGTCCACTGAGAATTCAGCAAAATGGCACATAATAAAAGTACAAGCCAAATCCTCAAGTCTGCACTGCCCAGACTTCAGCAGCTTCAGCTTTCCAACACCTCTTCATACCTGCCAGCAACCTGGCCTAGGACTTCAAGGGAAACATTTATTTGCCCCAGGTGCTGGGCTCAGACAGATGGAATTGACTTGCACCAGCTGAGGATATCCAGGGTATCTGTGATGTGCCCAGGCTTCCTAAGGAATATAGGTGTATACAGTCATGTATTTGATCTGTTCATCCTCCCCCTCTCAACCATATTCGGTACAAAGTAAAGATATTAATTTTAATGGTGCAGGTTCTGAGGTGCTACAGGTTGCATGAAAATAATTATCCTTCGTGAGAGACCCCATGCTGACCTTGGGGAAGGGCAGTGGGATAACCCCAGCTCCATCCCAGACATCAGCAATGCTGCAGCGGGAATGCCCCAAGGGAAGGATCTTTGGTCTGAACTCCCCCACAGCCACCTCTGACACATCCCCCTGCCTGTGTCCAGCCCCATGTCATCCCCGGGGAGGTCACAGTGATGCCACATTGCCAGGATGCTCCAAGACTGGTCTGAAGGAGTTGCTGCACTCAAGGATGGTGGGATGAAGCTGGGCCTGGGGTGGGGACCTCCTGGCAAAGCTGAGCTGCTCCAGCAGCACAGGTGGGGGGGTGAGTTGTCAGCCCCTGCTCCTTAACACCCTGACAAGCTTATAACTATTTCATTTGTTACACTGTGAACCTTTTTAAATTAATGAACATAAGGTTGTCATGGTTGCTGTGGCGACGACACGTTGCTGGGGCAACGGCAGCGATGCAGAGCCTGTGGAGTGTAATCAGGGGTCAGGCTGACGATGGAGCGGGATGAGTGGGGGCTGCAGGCAGGGGTGACCAGCCCCAGTGCTCCCATCAGCCCACCGCCTCCACGGCTCTCCCCGACCCCCAAACCGGCACCAACGGGTGGGAAAACCACCACTGCTGTGCTCCTCTGACCCAGGCACTGACACTGCCTCAACACCTCGATGTCTGCATGGCCCAAGGGTGGGTGTGCTCCCTGCAAGCCTGACCCACTAACGGGGAAGATGCACAACTCACCCTATCCCAAGGTCTCATCCCCTCCCCTCTCCAAATCTTCCTGTCCCCTCTGGGTCTGTCCAGGTCTCTAGTCCCTCATACCCCCATAGGTTCCATCTAGACCAAAGGTGGCTGAGGCAGAAAACACATGGCTGTGGGGCAAAACCACAGCTCCAGGTCCTCTCCCAAAGGGACATGAGGATGCCAAGGTGGTTTTCAGGTGGTTTAGGAATGGCCACCTTGTTCTTCCCACAAGGCAGGAGCTGAGCCCAGAGACCAGGATGGCTCTTCCTTCTGCTGCCCCCCTGCCCCAGCATCCCCCCACCCTGGGAGTTCCACGTCTGTGTGTAATGCAGAGGTTTTGCAGGCATAAAACTCTCTAAATGCATTTATTTCCCTCACTTCAGCAACACATTAGAAAAGGGAGGAGGAAGGGGGCAACAGAATGGCTCTGTAGAGAAACTCCCCAAAATTTGAGCAGGAAAATGCCTTTGCAAGGCCCCCAGGCACAGGGGCCTCGAGCTCCTCTTCCTAAATCCAAGTAAAAGGACAGATAGTACAAGGGGGAACATCTTTAAATTAAAAGAAGTTGATTTATACTTGATATAAGGAAGAAGCTTTTTACAGTGAGGGTGGTGAGGCCCTGGCACAGGTTGCCCAGAGAAGCTGTGGCTGCCCCATACCTGCAAGTGTCCAAGGCCAGGTTGGACAAGGCTTGAAGCAACCTGGTCTAGTGGAAGATGTCCCTGCACATGGCAAGGGTGTGGAGTGAGATGAGCTTTAAAGGACCCTCCTGCCAGCCCCAAACCATTCCATGATCCCACAATTCCATGACCTCCAGCCCCTCTCTCTCCCCAGGAAGCAGGTCAGCAGCCCCAAGCACAAGGTGCTGCAGAGATGCCTCGTGCATGTAGCATTCATATCTGGGGAGCTCACCCAGTGGAGACCCCACGGGGAGAGCAGTGGGTCAGGGGGCAACCCTGGGAAGGCACAGACCTGCTGGGTGTGGAAGGAGGCTCTGCATCCCCTTGGAATGAGGCAGAGCGATAGGGTGAAGCCTGGGATGAAGGGAGTGGGGCACAGGATAGGAACTGTCCCCTCCCCAGTGCAGGGCGCGGTGTCCTCTCTGCTCAGGGCGATGCAGCTGACATGTCCTCGAGACCAAAACCCGAGGGTGTGAGCAGGAGAAAAATGGGGTGGGGAAGGCAAGTTTAGAGGCTGGGGATTTGTGTGGCTCCTGGAAAGGGAGGTCTGGGCTCATCCCAGAGCCATCAGCATGCAGGGGGGTAGCTCTGTCCCTCACTGGTGCCTCGGAGGTCCCCACAGCATCCTGGGGCTGCAGGTGGGCTTTTCACTGGCCCATTCAAGGTACATCTGGCCCAGACACCTGTCGACAAGAAAATGGGAGACTGGTATGGACCACAAACACCAACTCCCTTTCCAGCCCTGACAGATGCACAATGTAATGCAAAATACATATATTTTAATACATATACTACTACTTGTTTAATACAAAACTCCTCCTACAGTGGTTCTTAATAGTCTATGTAGTATATTTTAATATACTACAAATATTTTTATATATACAAGACTTTACATACATATATTTTTATATATGCTGAAAACATCCCCAAATCCAGATCAAACCCATTTTCTTTTGAAGGCAACTTGGTGCTGGGCTGCTGCTGGCAGGAGGAATGACCTGTGGGGTGAGCACTAACATTCCACCCCGTGGGGCCCATGAGGACGCTGCGTCCCCCAGCCCAACTCTTTGTGCTGAGCCTTCCTCAGCACACATGAACGGTGCTGCACTGCAGCTCTGCCAGCTCTGCCGCCTGTCAGGGAAATGTCTAAATATTTCTATTTTCCCCAAATATATTTTTTATCAGAATTGGAAAGGGGAAAAAAAATTTTAAAAAACCCTATGACAACACTGAAATCCACATTAGGGCTCAGACAAAAGCAGTGTGTGAGCACTGGGAGGAGGACACACCCGTGGGGCCCCAAGGGATGATCCCCACGCCTCTGGGGCTTTGCTCGGCTGTAGTGATCCATAAAGTCCTGTTTCCATCCTGTCAAAGGGAGGTGAAGCACGTGGAGTCCCAAGGGGACAATTTACTGTGCTATCTCCCGTGGATATCCACACCAGCCAAGGAAGAGGGACCAGAGTGGAGCCTGGCTCTGCTGGTGTCCCAGATAACGCTGTCACCCCACAGAAACCAGGCTTGTCCCAGCAAGCTCAGCAGAGGCCAAGGGGTGAAGGAGATATGTCAGAGCCACCCTCCCACTGGGAAAAGCAGGACTGTGATGCCCAAGAGGAATGAGTATCCATGAGACCTTCCCTGGCTGGCCTGGGCACTGCTCTCTGTCACTCGCCAGCAGCCACTGGGAACTGTCGCAAAACCTCACAAGTGCAAACTGGCAGGATAAACAGTAAATCAAAAATGAAATTAATAATTTTTTAAAAAAATTAAAATCAAAAACCTTTCCCTGGCCTGCACATGTGCTTGGATTAACCCAAGGGTTGTTTCCCCATTGGCCTCAGTCACTGCTCACTCCCCCTCCAGCCACCCACCACCAACGCTGCTCCCTGTCCTGGGGGGGCTGCCAAGCCCCTGCCCAAGTTTGGCAAGACACTGCTTCCCTGTCCTAGAGGGTCATTTCCAGAGGCCAAACTATGACCCGGCAGCCAAACCACAGCTTCCCCTTCCCGCAGCACCAGAGTCAGCATCATGTGCCTCACTGATGCTGCTCCCTCCCTCCGCTGCCTTTTGTATGTGCAAGGATTGAAGGAAAGAAAAAGGCAAGGAAGGAAAAGGAGCCTGACCTCACAGAACCCTGCGACTTCAAGCCAGGGCCAGCCTCAGAGAGGAAAGGACCAGCAAAATCTGCTCCTGCAGCCGTCAGGGCTAATTAAAGAGCAAGTGCAGCCATTCTCAAAGGACTCGGCAATCTCCAGCTGCAGCTGCCGCTGACCTGCGGCACAACCTTGGGCTGCAGCCAACCGTTGTCACCTCTTTCATGGTGGCTCAGCACCCCAAAACCCAGGTAAAGCTCACTGCTGTGGACGTCCCATTTGCCCAGCTGCCTGCCCATTCCCACTGCCTCAGCCAGAGACCACCAGGTGCCACAGGGCACATCCCGGGATCTGCCCACCCCGTGCTCACCCCCAAACACGCTCCCACCCTGCAGGTTCCTCTGTCCTAAAGTCAAAGTCACTCATGCAGAAAGAACCTGACGGCTCTCAATATCACTGGGCACAAGGGACTAATCCTGTTTTACAGATTAAGGGAGCATCCTGGCACGTGATGGGTTGGAAATAGTGCCTGGCTCCCTTCCCTGCTCCAATCCACAGCCATCCCAACTTCCAGCACCCTCATTTTACAGTGTTAGCCCTAACCCCAGGATTTCAGTCCTGCCATTCTCCAGGGGCAGGGCTCAGTTTCCCAGTCCTAGGGACAACCTGCCACCTCACTCCCCACTCCCTCTGTCCCAGCACTGGGCACACACTGCACACCCACCTCTGCTCCCTAATCCCTCTAATCCTCATTTCTGCCTCTGTGTTGGAAAGCCCATATCAAGGTCCCTTGTCCAACTCAGGGGCAGAGATAACTCACTATCTCCCACCCCAATCTCTTCCATAGTCTATTTTCTTCCTGCCTAGAGTTGATTTCCCTCACCTAATTGCCCGGAAAGCTCTTTTCCCTTCCTCTAATCAGTCTGGAGCAGACTTTCTCTAGATAATTATGCCGAGACCTGATCACCCTTCTCATCTCCATCTCTCCAACACTCCCATTTCTTTACTAAACTCATCTGCCAGAACTGCATTCCTTGGTCTAATTATTTCAAGGCTCCATTGAGTTACTTAATTGCTTGTTCATCTCGCACCCCTATCTGGAAGCTCCCAGAGCATCTGGAACAGGGTGCAGGGCTGAGTTGTCCTGGTATAACCACCTTCCCAGTGGATAAACTTGCTCCAGGTGTGCGATGGTGTGAGCCCAGAGCAAAACTTCCATGAAAGAAGGAAATTCCCTGAAATTCACTGGTACAGGTTGCCCAGAGAGGCTGTGGCTGCCCCATCCCTCAAAGTGTTCAAGGCCAGGTTGGGCAGGGCTTGGAGCAAACTGGTCTAGTGGAAGGTTTACCTGCCCAGGGCAGGGGGGTTGGAACTGGATGATCTCTAAGGTCCCCTACAACCCAAATCATTTCATGATCCCATGATTCTATGAAATGCAAAACTTTTTGCTTCTCTGGGTTGGAAGAACAGCCACCTGGAGATGCTCTGCTGCAGCCCACGATGAGCTGTTGGGGCTCACACCAGCCACAGCCAACAATAAACACATCTGTAGGCCAGGTGTGAAGTCACCTGTCATAAGGCCAAATTGAAACAACCCACCAATCTCAGCCCAGTGCCACAAGTGCCCTTGGAGGCTCCAGCCAAGACCATTTTCCCTCCTTCCATCCCTTTGCTGCAGCTCCACCAGCCCCATGCTCAGACCTGGAGGGGTTGGTTTGACTGGCCCCTACTCCCATTATCACCCAGCCTCCTCCTCTTTCCCAGGCTAATTGATCCACTGTTTTGTTTTCTTATCAAATTGCTCTCAGCCTCTGATGCTCCTTTAATCAATGTTTGGCCCTATCAGTTCCTCAGACCGCCAGGAGACCTCTGCTTGCAGCCACCTCTGTGTCTAATCGCTTAGGGACTTTACCTAATTGGTGTAAAACCTGATTTCTTTCTCTAATCACTCCGAGGCCCTGATTCACTTATCTAATCACTCCAAAGCCCAGGCCTTGCACACCTCTCTCTGGAGCTCTGGTGTATCCTTTTCCTCCATAGGTTTCCCTGCCCCCCGCAGGTGGCCGGGCTCTCTTGACTCCCTAATCCCTCAGCAGCTTGATCTCTTTAACTAATCCAGCCAAGATTCGGCACCCTGGCTGGCTGCTCCCCTAACCCAGTGCCAGGAGGAGTAACCCCCCCACGGAGCCACTTTCCCCATCTTCCACCCCCCCTACAAAGTGCAGACCTGCCACAGAAGGGCTTTGCCTGCTGCTCCCCTCCAAAGGTCCCTTGGGAAAGGTGATGTATGTTCCCAGCACCTGGTCCCCTCAGCCACCCCAGTGACAAAGGCGTAGCCCCCCAAGTGTCCACCCCCACCACAGGAATCTCCCCTCTCTGCCAGGACGGGGTGCACCGGCTCAACCAGTTCCCCCTCTGCTGCACCTACTGGGCTGGGCACAGGGAGGGGACAGCGATGGGACAAGGGGAATGTTAGCCCACGATCTGGCTCCTCATAGCGAGGAGGGCTCAGATGCTGCTCCTGTGCCATCCAGCAGCACCATCCCCTGTACCAAAGGGCCCCAGTGCCACGGATGGAGAAGCTCATCCAAGGCCTTTCTTTCCTCCCAGTGAGTCACGTCCGCTGATTCAAGCAAAAGAAGTTGATGGGGGAAAACATTCCACAAGCGCCAGCCTGGAAGGATCCCAAGGCTGAGGACAGGATGGCAGGAGCAGAGCAGAGTTTTATCTGTTTTCCCCTGAAGTTTCACAGGAAAGTGAGTGCTAGCCAGGGTGGCTCACAGATGCTGCTCATCAAGTCCCAGAGCACACTGCCAGTGGGTCAGGAGTGCCCCGGCCCTGCTCCCTCCTCCAGCAGGCTCTAATTAATGCTCTCCCCTCAAAGACAGGGCAGACCCCAGATGCTCCCTGACCTTGTGCCCATTGCTCCAGTCTCCTCCAGACAACAATTGCAGCCCCAGAGCTCATTCTTTCCCCTGGAGCATCCATGCTGAGCAAAAGCTTCCCCTTCCACAGCTGGCAGGGCCACAGGCCCCAACCCACGCTGGCTCAGCAACACAAGGTCACTCCTGCCTCGGCAGCAGCCACACAGGGTGACTCACACTGGCTTCAGCTTCTGCTTAGCCCTGCGAGGGGAAGTTTTGGGGTGGAAAGTGCTGCCCTCGCTGGGCAGTGGATTCAAGTCCCAGTCCAACCTATTATTGCTTCAGTTTTCCTTTGCTCTCAAGACCTGGGCTTGGGCTGAAGCTGCATCCAGAGATGATGTGATGGAAACCATGTGCCAAGGAGGGGATGGAGATACCAGAGCTGGAAGCAAAGACATGGGAATTGGGTTTCGTCTGGTAGCCACAGAGCTGGGGCCTGATCCTTGCTCTCTCCTTTTGGAAGCGAAAATCTCTGCACTTTGGGATTTTTCAGACCCTCATCAGAGCAATGTGGTGTTTCCCCTCACCCCAGATAGCTCCAGGTGCCACCAAAGCCCCCCTGCTCCAAGGGTGGGAGGATGGAGTGGGAGGCAGGCGGACACCCAGCCCCTTCCTGGGTCCCTGCCCTCTGCACAGGGCTGGGAGCACGTTCCCAGAACCCAGCAGTGGGAATTTGGTGTGTTTATTTGCAATCCAGCGCTGACCCCAGGACTGGGAGGAGAATGAGTCAGCTTCCAGCTCAGGGCAGGATTCCTCATCAGGCCTCTCCTTTCAGTTAAAAAAAGCACCATTTGGAGATGCGGGGATTAAATAATTTTGTTAAATTGGCACTTCTGACCAGCAACAGGATGAAGCCTTTCCATGCCAGCACTTCTCATGCAAAGTGCGATGGGAAGCAGGAGAGCCCCCAGACCATCAGTTTGCAGAAATGTCTAAATATCCAAGTTCTGGGATATGCAGGCTCTGGGCAGAGGGTGCCCACATCCCCGAGGAGCTCAGTTCTCCCTCTGCAGCCCCCAAAGAGTTAACATGCATCTCTAGAGCTGCACAGAATGTTCCTGGCTCCCAGGGGCAGAGCCTTCACCCACTCCCTGACTGCTCTGCCCTGGGGATGCCGCGGGGCACACAGACTCCTGCTCTGATGGATGTCAGCTCACACAGCTCCCGGGCTGCAGGAGGGAGCAGGAGGCTCTGGGAGCATCACCATCCTCCCAAAGCTGCTCTTGGCCTCGTCCCCTCCTTGGCCAGCCTCCTCTGCCCTGGTCCCCCCAGTCCCACACTCCCCCCTCAGGATCCTGAGTCTGTCCCCCACTGCCACGCAGGCAGCAGCCCTTGCCCAGCAAAGCAGGAGATGGAGCTATAGGAGACAGAAAGCAGCATGAACCTGCCTGTGTTAGGCCATGGTTTGGTGCTCCAGGACCAGAGGAATGGCTCCTGTCCTGGACAGACAGGGGTGCCTCCACATCTGGCATTGCCTGAGTTCTCACAGCCCCTCTGGCAAGTGCTGCACGGCAGCCGCTGCCTCTCCACGACAGGACACGACTGTTCACTCCCTTTCCTCTGGATAAGAAGGAAGGGGCTAAGCCCAGATACTCGCAGGCTCCCGGGGAACAGCAGGGGTGGCTGCTGTTCCCATGGGCAGGCAGAACCCATGAGACCCTTCGGTCACTCTTCCTTTGCTCCTCTCTGAGCCGGGTCCCTCTCGGAAGGTCCATACAGTGTGAACAAAGTGCCCACCCCAGGCGCACCCAGGAGGGCAGCAGCTGAGCCTGGCACAAACGTGACCTCATGGATCCCCATCCTGAAGCCCCCCATGCCCACCGGGGGCTGTCCCCGGGCCAGCAGCTCGCCCCTGTGGAGCGGAGCAGCTCAGCGCTGGTACCCGCCATGCTACAGCCTGGCGTATCTTCCCGGCGTTGCCAAAGCAACCGCAGAAACACAACAAACAGCAACAACACACAGCAGACAGTCGGCAAACATTCCCCTCTTATTTTCTCCCCAGTTCGGTTTGTGCTTTTTCCCCTCTCCCACGAGGAAGCTGCTGCCATCGGAAGGGAACAACAATATTATTCTTAAGCGCACGAAGCCTGCGCCATCCCAGCGGGGGCCGCGGTGCAAAAGCCCCCGGCGCTGCCGGGAAGCGGCTGCTCCCGGGGAGGAGCCGCGGGGAGCCCCGGCTGCGACATGGCCAGGTCCGAGCCGCTCACCTGCCTCCTCGGTGCTGCCGGCGAGCTCGTCGTGCTGAGCCAGCGGGGCTGTGCCGAAGCCAGGCTGGCCAAGCAGGTGAATCCCTCCCTCCTCCTGGGCAGCGCGGCGCTCCCACGGACTGTGCCGAGATGTGCTGACCGGTACGGCACAGCCTCTGCCCAGCGCGTGTTTGGCGGGGGTACAGCGCTCAGCACCCTTGTGCATAGGGCAGGGAGCACCTGAGCATCCTCGGGGCTTGGAGTGGGGGCAGGCAGAGAGTGTGGGCACGGACAGGTGTGCCGGTGGAGAGTATCCGGGTACAGGGACACCTCGGGGTTCGCCGAGGCAGCGCCGAGCCCGCCGCCCTGGCACTGAGGGGGATCAGCGGGTGCGGTGCGGGGCGCGAGCTTTCAAAACGGGATTAGCATCGCTGCGGCACGTGACGCGGGGACAGCGGCTCTGCGGGAGCGCTGCCTTCCAGCCGGCACCGTCACCCTGCTCCAACACCCAGCACCAGCACCCAGCACCCTGCTCCAACACCCAGGACCCAACAACCTGCACCAGCACCCAGCATCCTGCNCAATCCAGCGCTGACCCCAGGACTGGGAGGAGAATGAGTCAGCTTCCAGCTCAGGGCAGGATTCCTCATCAGGCCTCTCCTTTCAGTTAAAAAAGCACCATTTGGAGATGCGGTGATTAAATAATTTTGTTAAATTGGCACTTCTGACCAGCAACAGGATGAAGCCTTTCCATGCCAGCACTTCTCATGCAAAGTGCGATGGGAAGCAGGAGAGCCCCCAGACCATCAGTTTGCAGAAATGTCTAAATATCCAAGTTCTGGGATATGCAGGCTCTGGGCAGAGGGTGCCCACATCCCCGAGGAGCTCAGTTCTCCCTCTGCAGCCCCCAAAGAGTTAACATGCATCTCTAGAGCTGCACAGAATGTTCCTGGCTCCCAGGGGCAGAGCCTTCACCCACTCCCTGACTGCTCTGCCCTGGGGATGCCGCGGGGCACACAGACTCCTGCTCTGATGGATGTCAGCTCACACAGCTCCCGGGCTGCAGGAGGGAGCAGGAGGCTCTGGGAGCATCACCATCCTCCCAAAGCTGCTCTTGGCCTCGTCCCCTCCTTGGCCAGCCTCCTCTGCCCTGGTCCCCCCAGTCCCACACTCCCCCCTCAGGATCCTGAGTCTGTCCCCCACTGCCACGCAGGCAGCAGCCCTTGCCCAGCAAAGCAGGAGATGGAGCTATAGGAGACAGAAAGCAGCATGAACCTGCCTGTGTTAGGCCATGGTTTGGTGCTCCAGGACCAGAGGAATGGCTCCTGTCCTGGACAGACAGGGGTGCCTCCACATCTGGCATTGCCTGAGCTCTCACAGCCCCTCTGGCAAGTGCTGCACGGCAGCCGCTGCCTCTCCACGACAGGACACGACTGTTCACTCCCTTTCCTCTGGATAAGAAGGAAGGGGCTAAGCCCAGATACTCGCAGGCTCCCGGGGAACAGCAGGGGTGGCTGCTGTTCCCATGGGCAGGCAGAACCCATGAGACCCTTCGGTCACTCTTCCTTTGCTCCTCTCTGAGCCGGGTCCCTCTCGGAAGGTCCATACAGTGTGAACAAAGTGCCCACCCCAGGCGCACCCAGGAGGGCAGCAGCTGAGCCTGGCACAAACGTGACCTCATGGATCCCCATCCTGAAGCCCCCCATGCCCACCGGGGGCTGCCCCCGGGCCAGCAGCTCGCCCCTGTGGAGCGGAGCAGCTCAGCGCTGGTACCCGCCATGCTACAGCCTGGCGTATCTTCCCGGCGTTGCCAAAGCAACCGCAGAAACACAACAAACAGCAACAACACACAGCAGACAGTCGGCAAACATTCCCCTCTTATTTTCTCCCCAGTTCGGTTTGTGCTTTTTCCCCTCTCCCACGAGGAAGCTGCTGCCATCGGAAGGGAACAACAATATTATTCTTAAGCGCACGAAGCCTGCGCCATCCCAGCGGGGGCCGCGGTGCAAAAGCCCCCGGCGCTGCCGGGAAGCGGCTGCTCCCGGGGAGGAGCCGCGGGGAGCCCCGGCTGCGACATGGCCAGGTCCGAGCCGCTCACCTGCCTCCTCGGTGCTGCCGGCGAGCTCGTCGTGCTGAGCCAGCGGGGCTGTGCCGAAGCCAGGCTGGCCAAGCAGGTGAATCCCTCCCTCCTCCTGGGCAGCGCGGCGCTCCCACGGACTGTGCCGAGATGTGCTGACCGGTACGGCACAGCCTCTGCCCAGCGCGTGTTTGGCGGGGGTACAGCGCTCAGCACCCTTGTGCATAGGGCAGGGAGCACCTGAGCATCCTCGGGGCTTGGAGTGGGGGCAGGCAGAGAGTGTGGGCACGGACAGGTGTGCCGGTGGAGAGTATCCGGGTACAGGGACACCTCGGGGTTCGCCGAGGCAGCGCCGAGCCCGCCGCCCTGGCACTGAGGGGGATCAGCGGGTGCGGTGCGGGGCGCGAGCTTTCAAAACGGGATTAGCATCGCTGCGGCACGTGACGCGGGGACAGCGGCTCTGCGGGAGCGCTGCCTTCCAGCCGGCACCGTCACCCTGCTCCAACACCCAGCACCAGCACCCAGCACCCAACACCATCACTCTGCACCCAGTACCCTGTTCCATCACCCAGCACCACACCCAGCACCCAGGAACCTGCTCCAGCACCCAGGACCCAGTGCCCTGCTCCATCACCCAGCACCAGCACTCAGCACGCAGTACCCTGCTCCAGCACCCAGCACCAGCACCCAGCACCCAACACCATCACTCTGCACCCAGTACCCTGTTCCATCACCCAGCACCACACCCAGCACCCAGGAACCTGCTCCAGCACCCAGGACCCAGTGCCCTGCTCCATCACCCAGCACCCAACAGCCTGCACCAGCACGCAGGACCCAGTACCCTGCTCCAGCACCCAGCACCAGCACCCAGTACCATGCTCCAGCACCCAACACCCAGCACCCAGTACCATGCTCCATAACCCAACACCCAGCACCCTGCTCCAGCACCCAGCACCCAGTACCCTGCTCCAGCACCCAACACCCAGTAGCCTGCTCCATCACCCAGCCTCAGCCCCACCAGGCCAGGCAGCTGATGGGATCAGCACAGAAGCTTTCTGAGCTCAGTTTAACAACTTTTCATCCCTCTTGGGTGTGGGTTCCCACGAGGAGGCTGGAGTGGACAGAGGATGCTCCCAGGACAGTGAGCTCCCAGCTGTGAACCCCCCAACACTCCTCCATCCTATCTCACCCCTCTCTCCCCAAACCTGGGAAACCCCAGCAGCCCCTCTCTCACCCCAGACCAGGGCAGCAGTCCCAGTGTGAGGTCTGATGACACATTTCCCCATGGATTACACCTGGAAGCTGCTTCCAGTCTCCTTAATTCCTACAGGTGCAGGGTGCCACAGGGTTTATACTCAATTCACCTGGGAGAGATGTGAAATACGTGACACATATCCAGTATCCAGGTGCCATTTTTCTCTCCCTCTCACACACACATCTATACATGTGCACATACTTACACACATAGTTTCGTGAACCCCACCTCATGCCTTTTTTCCTCTTTTTTTTTTTCCAAAGTCCACTCATCTGGTAGCTCATTTATGCTCCTAGAGGCAACTATGGCAGTAAGTGAGAAGGGGGCAGAGGAGGGCTGGTGTTGTACAGCGCCTGGGGATGACACCTTTGGCAGTACCAACTGGCACAGCCAGTGGCACCAGGAATGTTGGGTCACAGCTGGGTGTGGGGGTCAGTGAGGGGACTCACTGCAAGCACAGTGATTCCTTGTCCATGCAGGGAATGCTCATGGGCCAGGCACTGGATGGTGTGTGGGTGCCAGGTGCTGGACAGGACCCACAGGAGCTGGACAAAGTGAAACAGCACTTTCCTGTACCTAAAGATTGACAGGACAATAGGGACTGGCTTCACACTAACAAGAGGGCAGGGAGGAAATTGGGAGGAAATTTTCCCTGTGAGGGTGGGGAGGCCCTGGCACAGGTTGCCCAGAGAAGCTGTGGCTGCCCACTCCCTAGAAGTGTTCCAGGTCAGGCTGGACAGAGCTTGGAGCAACCTGGGATAGTGGAAGGTGTCCCTGCACAGGGGTTGGAACAGGATGAGCTCTAAGGTCCCTTCCAATCCAAACCATTGCAGGATTCTGTGATACAAAATATGAGCTTCAGGGGCAGCCCAAGTCTCTCCCTTTCTCCCCATTCCCAAATAACACCTCTCAGGATGGTTTCAGGACTGGCTTTCCTGCCAGGCCCCTTTTGCAGTCCCAGCCTGGGCAGGCTCCACGCAGCTCCCAGTGAGCCCAGTGCCCTGGGAAAAGCCACCAGGGCAGAGGAGAGGCCAAGGGTCGTGCTGTGAGAATGAGCCCCCATCACTTGCGAGCCTCAGTCTCACTTTGTCCCAGAGTGGGATGTGCTGGGGCTGCTGTGATGGATCCATCCCTCCAGCCAGGTCCACACTCCGTGTGTTTGTAACACAGTCCCCTCAGGACCCTGCTGGTGCCCGCAGTGCTGTCGGGTGCTCCAAGCACCCACGGCTGGTGCCTGGGTGGCCACAGCCATGTGCTTATCCCCAGCTTGCAATGACATCTAGTGGAGCCACCTCGGGAGGAGCTCAGCGAGCCAGTGCCAGTGCCAGGCCTTCCCCAGCACTCCCAGAGCTGAATTCTCCCCCGCAACCTCCTCTCCAAAACGTGTGGGCAGGAGGCAAGAGCCAATACCCCATTTCTGAGTCATGGTTGGCCACAGCAGAGCTTCCCAGGAGCCAAAAAAATCACCTTTTCCACAGCAACACCGAGTCCCCTCCAGCCCATGCTGTGACTGTGCTTAACAAAGAGCTGGGGATTATTGTTATGTGGAGTCTTTACCTCAAGCTTCCCTCCATCCCCAAAACATCCCAAGTAAATGGTTTCAAGGTGCCAAATGCTGCTGCTGCTGCTGCAGATCCAGCAACAGCTCTGGGAGGTGGTTGATGGCAACAGACCACACCAAGCCACAGCCACAGCCGTGCTGGATTTTCCCCTGAAGGCAAGGAAGGTAAAAAATAAACAAATATAGTAAGCAGCATAAAAGAACCCCAACGTGGTAATGGGAACGTGCAGCAGCAACACCCCCAGATCATCTCCCTGCAGATGGTGCAGCACCCACAGCAGTCAACAGGTTCAATGCAGCCCAAACCTATTTTAAAACTGGAAGTCCTGCAGCTTGATACCACTTCATTCCTGTAGAGATATAATAATCTTTAGGAGATGTAATCATAGTATTTATTTAAGAATTAAGTGTGTCTGAAAGTGGCCTAAATTCCCCATGCAATAGCTGAGTTGGTGCCTCAGCACCACTGAGAGAGCCACTCCCGGGCTAATGCTGGTCAGTGGCTGGTGCCCATGGCCAGAAGCCAAGGGGGCATCTTGGTTCAGACACTGTCATGAGTCTGAAAGACCCTGAGAAGCAAGGGGAGAGGCAGGTGAGGGCGACGGGGAAATGATGATCCTGAGCAATTCTGCATTTTCTGATACAACTTTATTTAGAGTAAACAAGCAGAGGCAGCACAAACACAATCCAGCAGGGGCAGGGACAGGATAAGCACCGTTGGCAGCTTTTGTGACAGAAAAGAAAGGAAAAAAAACACATCAAAACCTCACAAACAAACATCACTTTCCAAAGACAGAACAGAGCCTGAGATGAGGTACCGTTGAGCAGCCTCAAGGTGCCAGGGCAGTTACTGGAACAGTGAGGGAGACACCAAAACCTTCCTTTGTGGAGCAGGTTTGGGACTTATTGCTCCCGTGCCTGAAGGAAACAGGGCTGGAAGGAGGTTGGGACCACCACCATCTCCCTTCCCATCCTCACATGGAGAAGGGGCTCACATGGAAAGAAAGTGCTTTAAATGCATCCATGGCCAAACTCAGTCATTATCCACATTTGAAAACTGATTAAGCACCAGAGCAAATCAAGAGGGGGCAGCCACATCACCATCTCAGCTGAGACAGTGCCGTGGGATTGCTCCACATCCGATGACAGGCATTGATGTGGTCCAGAGAGGAGAGGTCCTGCTCCAGTGCCCTGAGGTATCTGTGGGACAGCAGTGGCTCAGAGTCAGCCCCTTTGTATCTGCTCCCAGTCTGGCTAGAGAGCAATAAAATTCATCTTTGAAAACCAACGTTCTCCTGTGGCATCTCAGTTTACTTGGGAACAACCACAGGTGTCTTCACAAGCAGTTATTGCCTCTATGTTCTGCCCCTCTCCCTACCCCCCTATGTAAAGACTGACTCTGACTCTGACTCTGTAAAGACTGACCCCAGCCTTAGTGTGAGGAAGAAATATATATATATATTAAAATACCTTTATTACATCACTAAAAACCTGTGTAGTGTCGATAAATCCAGAGTGTCCTTGAGCAGCAGGCTGTTGGCAACACAGGAACTAAACAGCCAAAATACCCACATAAAAAATAGATTTTAAAAGCAAGGCACACCGTAAAAGCTTTGGCAGCCACATCCTCCTGCAGGGAGGTCAGGTACTGGCTCAGTACCAAACTCAGGGTGCCCAGGGCTAGGGCTGAGCCCTGTGCTCCCCACATGGGCACTGCCAACTGCAGGTGCTCACGCACACTGTGTCCAGGCAGGAAAGATGCATGGCCAGCAGCAGCTTCCCTACCCCAGGATCACCAACCCCAAGGTGTCTTTGGCATGTTTTCATCGGTCCCCCAACCCTGTTATTTCTTGAAGAATTTCTTGTTGAGCAGGAAAATGAGCAGGTTGACATTGACCTTGGCCTTATCAAACATCTTCATGACTGCTACGCCCTCGTACTGCAGCTGCAGCAGATCCTGTGGGAGAGGTGACTGTCACTGCCACCAGCCCTGCACCCAGCCAGGGCAGGGGCTGGCCCTGCTCAGCACCAGGGAAGGAGGTTCAGCTCAGAGTTGGGGTTGCAGTGGGAGATGCATGACAAGGCTGCCCCTAGCTCAGGGCAGGGCTCCCTGTGGGCTCTGAGTGCCCCCAAAAGCTGCAAGAAGGGGGACAGCACCCACCTCCTGCACCCCCTGGCTGCCCTGACCTTGCTGGGCACCAGCAACCCCAGGACAGGCTCCCTACCTGGTAGTGCAGCTGGAAGTGCTCCATGTCAATGCCCATGAATTTGGCTTTCACCTGGAACTTGCCCGATTCCTCAGAGGGGATGATGTCGAAAATCACATTCTTGAACCTGAGGGGACAGAGCCACTTGCTGCCAAAATGAGCCTCATGGCTTTAACACAACCAAGGAGCAGGTCACCCACCCAGCACAACCCCTCAGCACAGCAGCTGGACCAACAGCCCAGATCCCAACTGTCCCACGTTCTCCTACATGAAACAACTCGCCCAATCCCTGGGGGACCATGTGAACTCTCTCTGGGTTATTTTCCTCTACCTGCCCAAGCTTTCATGCAATATCCTGAGTCAGAAGGGATCCACAGGGGTCATCAAGTCCAACTCCTGGCCCTGCACAGGACAACCCCCCAAGCAACAGCTCCTCCCACAGAGAGAGGGCTACCTACTGGCTGGGTGGCAGGTCCTGAATCTCCAGCAGCACCCCCTTCTCCAACAGCCGGGCTGCTGTGTAGTGCAGCGATGGCAGCTTCTTGCTCTTCCCACTGACCCTGAAAGAGAAGGAACCACATGCTAGGAGCTCATCTCCAGACACCTGTGACCCTTTGCACCTCCAGCATCTCCAGAGGTCACAACAACCAGAGAGAAATGAAAGCAAATAATGGTTTTTTAAAAAGGTACTAATTTTTGGTAAGGAACTGTACTTGTTGCTGGCTGCCAAGTTGTCGAGGCAGGTCTTGATGTACTGGTTGTAATAATCAATTTGCTCCTGGTAAAACAGGGTCTTGGCATCAAGGCCTTGCAAGGTCTGCCTCAGCTTCAGGAGCTCTGCGTGACGGTGCTGCCGGTGGCGCCGCTGGTTCCGGATGTCCTGGAGGAAACGAAGCCGGGTGAGAAAGCTTTACCAGAGCACCAGAGCAGGATCTCAGCGGGACTTAGACGTGACCCCCAACTCGGTGTCCCCCCAGCACACCTTGGCCAGCTCATCGATGAGCTCTTGGTACTGGTGGGCAGAGTCCACCAGCCCCAGGCTCTCCAAGCGCCGCAGGTTGCGGATGATCTTGCGCTTCTTCTCCTCCATGGAGAGCTGCCCGTTGGCAGCCAGGGAGCGGTGCCGCTTCAGCTGGGTGGGCGTCTGGGCGTCCTGCAGTGCTCGCCTGTGCACCAGGCGGTCATGGGCAGCTTCCTAGAGATGGGACACAGCTGAAATGGGGCATGAGGAGATGGAGCAACCAAACCCCTGAATGCACAGTTTGATATGGGTCTCTCCTGGTCCCGAACATGTGTGTTCTCTGAAAAACAGAGCTCTTGATGGAGCACAAGAGCAGTGGCCAAGGCTCAAAGAGGAGCAGGGCGGCTTTTTACTTAGGACTTCTTTGCCGTTTCCCCCCAGAGTTTTTTAGGTCATCCCCAGCTGCAGCCTCACTCAACCCACCTCGTACTCCGAGGCTGGTGTCCAGAGGATTTCTGGGAGAGAATCTCCTGGCTGGGACTGGATCACATCCACCAGCATCTGCTTGGTGCTGGAGAACAGAGATGTCAGGCATCCACTCCAGACTACTACCCTTCTCACAATATTTAGTTGCCTCCCAAGGGTTTCTTGCCCCTCTAGAGTATCCCAGCCCCCAGCACAATCCTGACACCTGCAGAGCCCATCCTCACCTCAGCAGCAGGCTCCTTGTGTCGCTCTCCTCACTGCTGGCCACTGGCACCACCTTGCCAGTGAGGGTGAGGGAGATCTCTGTTCTGCTTAGCTGGGAGAGCACCTGCTCAGCACCGTTGTCTGCCAGGCTGGCAACACTTTCCCCTACAAGGGCAGAGAGAGCCCTGCTAGCTGCTCTGGGCTCCAGAGGGCCAGTTTCCTGTGCCCAAAGCAATCCAGCTCGAGCTTCATGCAAGGAAAGTATCCCAGTGTTCACCCTCCTCCTGCCAGTGTGGGTGGTGGGCCACAGTTTGACCTACCAACCAAGGACTGGACCGAAGGAACCTCATCAAGATCCTCCAGGAGCTCATGCAGAGGGTCCCCATGGTGCGGTGCAATGGAGTCCTGGTGCTCGAGCAGGAGCTGGACAATGCAAGGGATGTGTCAGTGGCAAAGGGGGATGCAAAGGAAGAGGGAGTGAGGGCAAGTTGGGAATGATGCGACACCCTTTGCACCCTAGAGGGGATGGAGAAGATATGAGGTTTGGGGAAGGACAAGCAGTAACAAACCTGCAGAATCTGGGCTATTTCCTTGCTAAAAAAAGAAAAGAGGGTCAGGAGGAGAGGAGCTGTGCTGGGGTTGGGACACAGAAGAGTGAGGAAATGCAGCAAAAAGCCCAGGAGGTGAGAGCAGAGGAAACAGAGCTCACTTGCTGTGAGCTTTATGCCCTTACCTTGTGTGTGTTGATGAGCTCCCCCACAGTGATGTAGATGACTGGTTTCACCACTGCCACCATCTCTGAGTACTCATCCACATTAAACCTCTCTTCTGGTTCAGGGACGCAGCAGGCAGCGGAGATGAACCTCCTGCAGAGAAGGACCCCTTCAGTCAGCCCCAAAACGCTGCCACCGGCTCACAGCCTCCTTCCCATCCCGATGCTGTCATGCTGCCCACCTGAACTTGTTGTGGGTGTCCTCCAGGTACTGGTTGACCCCGCAGAGATGCGCGTTCTCCCCGTCGAAGGCCTTGCGGGCGGCCGCGTGCTGCAGCACCTTGGCGATGGAGCCCAGGCTGCGGCGCTGGTCGGGGTGCAGCGTCGCCCCGGCCGAGATGTCCACGATGTCGAAGCCGTCAGGAGCCACCACCGCCGGGTTCATGAAGCGGTAGTAGAGCAGGTGCCCCACAATCTAAGGCAGGGGACAGGCTGGGTGTTGAGGAGCAGGGGGGCTGGAGCCCAAGATGGCAGCTCAGCAGGGAAGGGTGTTGCACCCTTTGCTGCCCTATGGGACCCTCCCAGAGGGTATGGCACCCTTGAGAAGAGCCCACCCTTGGCATTTCCTTAGTGGCTCACAGAAAATACTGACTTGGAGGCATTTTTAAGAGGACTTGACTTTCTGTGGAGGGATACTGGCCCTTCACATGCAGACACAGTTGAACCCCACCAAACAGCACAGACCCCCCCCCCAAGTCCTGGGGTACCTTATCAATCTCTTCTGCTGGGGCCTTGGGGAATTTCTCAATCAAGGATGTCCTCAGGATTTTGGCCATGTAGCGCATCCCATAGCTGAGGAGAGGCCAGGGAGAGGTCTGTCAGCATATGGGAACACTCTGCCCCAGCCCTACTGCCCACCATTCAAGATGCAGGAAACCCCCAATCCTGGGGTGATGGAGGAGCTCACAGGAAGGCCTGGCAGCTGCAGCATCCCTCAGCTCCCTTCTCTACCCTGCTGCCAGCCCAGGCATCGCTGGAGGAAACCTTCCTCCCCCGAGATGACCACAGCTCAGACTCTCCCTGGCAGACACTTCAACACCAGCAGTAAAGTGCTCAAATGGAGCAGCACGAAGAGCCAGCCATGATGCGCTGCTGCTATTTGGGTTTCCACTTGCTGACAGTGCAGTAACCCAGCCTTGCTGCACTGAAGGGGCCAAGAAGCCGTCAGTTACCCAACCTCCTCTCTAAGGCCTTGCTGGAGTCCCCTTTGAGCCAGCAGTGCTGCCGGGGCATGCACAGAAATGATCAGGATACGTACGGGATCTTGTCGACAGAAGAGGTGATGGCAGAGACGAACTTGTCTGTCATTGCCAGGAGGTTACGGATAGAAATATCCAGCCGCCTTTGGACCTCAGGGTGGCTGAGGGCCTGCTCAGGGCTGACCTCGTACGGGAGCTTGCTGTGAAGGGAAGATCCCCATCACCATCCCAGCATCCATCACTCTGCAGTCAGGCCAAGCATCCTTGCCCAGGGCCTGACCTTCTCTGCCCGCTCTGCGACTCAGTCTGGTTGATCCACGCCTTGTAGATGTCCACAGGGTTGGTGCGGATGCTGAAGGTCTTGTCCTGCAGGACCTCCTGCACTGGGCCACTGAGGATCTGCCGCAGGGCGTTCTGCCCACGCATGTTGCGGTAGAAGCTGACCACCAACCGGATCACCGTGGCATTCCCCGTCAAGATATCATGGACATGGTCCACCTTGGACCTGGAGAGAGAGACAGGGTGAATGGGATGAGGGGATGGACCAGTGTCTGTGTTCTCCAAGCAGCAGGGAGCAGCCAGAACAGATTACTCCATCCAAGATGATGACCTTGGTTCAGTTTTTCCCCAGGCCTGTCCTCAAACCAGGACACCCATGGACACCCACCTGACCTCCTCCTGCATTGCCACTTTGAAGAGCTGGAGCAGCAGATAAGCCTCCCGTGGGTTGGATGCGTAGTTGTAAAGCGTGAAGATTACTGACTCCATGAATTTGGTGGACTTGTTCTGGGGCATCTGGAAGATCAGCCTGGCCAAGTACACTGGCTGTGTCTGCAGGCACAAGGAACACCAAGCTAACTCAAGTGTTGTGGAGTGGTGGGGCAGCAGATCCCTGCACTGCACTCCAGCTGTGGAAGACACAGCAGAGCCCCACCAGCCCCACCTGCAGCAGGTAGAAGAGGTGCTGGTAGGCCTCCAGCTTCTGCCGCTTCTCCTTGCTGAGGGACTTGAGCCCCTTCTGCTTGTCTATGGACATCATCTCTGAGAGCTGCTCCTTGTTCTTCTTGGTCAGCTTCTTGCAGTGGGAAACCACCTCCTGCAGCCATGTGGGCAGGGAGAGAAGTGCTGGGGACTGCCATAGGCTCTGACACTCCCACCAGCCTCTAGGGAGAGCCTGAGGCATCCCAGTGCTCCTCAGCCCCTCCCTAAGCCCTCCAACTGCTCTAAAAGTGAAGCAGAGATAAGTCCAAGCTGCAGTTCAGCAGAGGACAGGACCAGTGGGCTCAGGCACTGTGGCAGGACCACATGAGATGTCAAAGGCCTTCCCCCTGCCCCACTCCCCACCTGCAATGTGATCCTGTTCTTGACCAGCAGCCCAATCTTGATGTCCATGAGGTCCAGGTCGCTCTCCAGCTGCCGGCTGGCACGGATCCTCTTCACCACCTCCTCCTGCAGCCACAGGAACTCCGACTCCTCCCAGAAGTCGTGCTGGCTCTGCTCCAGCAAGTGGATGAAGCGCCGGACGATGCCCAGTGGTGGGCTCCTGGCATGGACTATGGCAAGCCACAGTGACACCATGAATGCTTGCAGAGGACAGAGCAGCCACCCACAGCGCAGACCCTTGCACCCCCAGCATCTCGCCCAGACACCTCATCATCCTCCCTCAAAAAAGCATCTTCTTGCAGTACTGGGACATGGGGCAGGACATGGCCATGCTGCACAACAGCCCCCAGGAAGCTTTTGGAGGCAGAGAGGCAGCCCCAGGGCTGATGCCCAGGAAACACCAAGGCTCTGTCACTCCTGTCTTGCCATGAGGTCACCGGTGGCCAGCCTGCCACTCCCTCGCCACCATGCAGGGCCTGCAAGGGAGGAGGCAGAGTCCCCCTCCCAGTTAGCCATCACATTTCAGAGCAGCAACGAGCAGACACTTACCCAGCATCCTGTAATCCCCACGGGCCTTGTTCGCTCGCACAAAAGCCTGGATTTTAATTACAGCTTTAATCTGCCAAGACAAACAAGGAGGTGGGGGATGTTTCTCCACAGCATTCCTGACACACATGGGGAGTGGAGGAGAGCTGGACAGGCGTTTGGCTGCCTGCTCCCACTGCTGGAATGTGCCAAAGCTCAGGATGAGGGTCTCCACAACCCAGGAGGGATTTCAGGATTCCACCCGCCTCAGCAGTCATTCCCTTGTGCTCTCAGTATATTTCAGAAGCTGCAGCAACTCCAGAGGTGCAGCTTTGCTTCCTGCAGCCAATACCTCCCTTTCCCCCGGAATTTCTTTCCTTTCTAATGGGCATCTTGAATTCCTTGTTTTTTGATGGAACTGGAGTGGTTTTTTCTCTCCTCATGCTTTACAGAGCCTGATAGGGTGGCTTCCAGACCCTACAGGCACATTTTCCTTCCCGTCTGTCCCCCTTGGCCAGGATGCAGCAGTTCTCCCTCCAGCTGCACCATGAGCACTCGAGGGAGGAGATCCAGCCATGAGCTGTGGATCATTCCCCTCCATCCCCCATCAACACGCTCCCAGAAGCTGTTTCACTCCCATCCCATCACTCACGTTCTGCCTGAAGTAGCGCAGCCTCTCCTGGTACTTTTTCCGAGCCTGCCACATCCTCACACCTGCCTGGATCTGGAAGAGACATCCAAACAGTCGGATTCTGGAAGGCCTTACTTAGCCAAAGCAAGTGGGTGGAGAGGGGGAAAAATTGTGAGGGTTTCCAGAGGTTTAGATTGGATACTAGGGAAAATTGCTGCATGGTAAGAGCAGTCAAGCCCTGGCACAGGCTGCCTCGGGCAGTGGTAAAGTCACCACCTCTGTAGGAATTTAACAGACATGTGGTACTTGGGGACATGGGTTAGTGGTGTCTGTGGCAGTGCTGGGGGAATGGTTGGACCCAATAATCTTAAAGAGCTTTTCCAACCTCAACAAGTCCACGATTCTATTCAATAATTTTTGCAAGATGTTCTCCCTTATCCCCTCACACGCTGCCCTGGCCCAGCTGCTGTATCCCCCGGGCTCCTCTGCATTGGGCAGGGGGCAGATGCCACTCTTGCATCTGAGCAAGAGGGTGGCAATGCCTAACATGGGAAAAAAAGGCTGAAGGAAAAGTCTTCCCAACCTTGATTGCAGCTTCTGCATTGGCTTGAAGGTAGCGCAGCCTCTCCAGGTAAGCTCTGCGCTGCTTGTACCCCCTCCAAGAAGCCTGGGCACAGAAGACATCAGCTAGAGAGACCTGCATGAGGTCACTGTGACTCCCAGTTGGTTTTTCAGGGAGCATACAAGGAAAGAGGATAATGCAGCATGGAAAAAGAGGAAGCCAGCACCCAAAGCAGCTGCTGTGAGAGAACAAAGCCCCACATCACCCTCTGCAGCACCTCAGTGGGTCCCAGCTGTGAAATGGCAGAGCAGCCAGAGGATGCTGCCAGCAGCTGTCCATGTTCGTGTCCCCTTGCCCAGAGCTGGGATGGATGCTGGCTGTGTCACCTGGATCCTGGTGGCCGCCGGCTGCTGCTCCCTCAGGACATGCCGTCGTGCCGCGAACTCCCGGCGAACAAGGAAGCCCCGGAGCCGAGCCTGCAGCCTCACCACGAAGGCAGCATTGGACACCCACAGGCGCTCCCGGTCGTGCGCCGCCGTCACTCGGGTGATGACTGACTGTGGGGACAGAGGCACCAGCTCAGCCCCAGAGATGCCACCAGTGCCCACCCAGCCCCATCCTGCCCATACCTGGATCTCCTCCCTGCTTAGGTGTGTGATGTTGAGGCTGCCATCACGTGGGTGCTGCCAGCTGCCCTCGAAGGTCTTCAAACTCAGGTAGTACTTGGCACCGTCTGGCAGCCTGTGCTGGATCCAGTGCGGCTTCTCACTCCCTGCACGCCGGGACAGACAGAAGCTGCTGGGTGGTGCTGCTCCCCTCGGGCAGTGGTGCACCCCAGGCTCCCAGGGTGGGGGGATGGTTTTGCAGCCCCCAGGGTTTTACCTGCTGGTCTCTTGGTGGCCATCAGAGCTGCCAGCTGCTCCTGGTAGGTGTCGGCGCAGGCGCTCACCACACCACACAGGGCTACGTCAGGGTTGCACAGCACCCGCAGTGTCTGCGCTGCCTTCCCTTCCTTGATGGCCTGATTGATGGCAGCAGTGCCCAGAGCCACTGAGGGAGCAGAGGGTGATCACGTCAGCTCCTTCTCAACCTCTGACTCCTGCAACAGCACCCCAGCCCATGGGGGCTCAGCACCCACAGCCTACTTTGGGAGAACACTCACTCCTCCTGGCTGCCACCGAGTCCTGGTTGGCCTGGCAGACCCCTTCCTGGATCTCTTCCCACCAAAGCACAGCTCCATCATCCCCCATGGCCTGCGAGACAGAGAAGTGGGCATGGGGGCAGATGGAGTCTAGAGAGCTGGGCAGCTCCTCTTTGAGCACCTTCTGCTTTGCAGGGTCCTGCACTGCTGGGGTGGGGAGGTACTGCACAGGCTGGAGGGATGCCATGCTACCAAGGTGGGGTACCCAACATCCAGGGGGGAATGCCATGCAGCCAGTGGGGTACTCCACATCCAGGAGGGAATGCCATGCTGCCATACTGGTACCCCACAGCTGATGATCCCCACCCCACCTGGGCTTTCTGCCTCCATGCCCGGGACAGGACGTCGTGGTAGCGCTGGGCGGTTGGGAGGGCAATGTCAGGCAGGGACAGCAGCAGCAACGCCGCCAGAGTCTTCTCAGGGTCCTCCTGCAGCAGCGCCTCGTTGACCAACTGGACTGCGTGGACTCCTGCGTGGGAGGGAAGGAACACGCTGTTCAGCCCCCACAGTGCTCCAGACACCCAAGGGAGTCACAGCCCAGGGTGGTGCAAGGTTCTCTGGTGTCTCATCGGGTCTGGAATCCCAGTGCAACCTCCCTCCCGGGATGTCTGCAGACCCCGTGTGGGCAGGACTCACTGTTGTTTTCATCCTGCACCGATGAATTGGTGCTGTTTACACTGTCCTGAATGTCATTCCAGCTAAGGAATTCAGCTCCTGTTTCCCTAGATTGGCCTTTCAGCTGCTGCAAGTCCTCAAAGTACCTGCAGGAGAGACACAGGGCAATGGCTCGGTGCATTCCAAGCAGGGTTCAGTGCATTCCGAGCAGGATGGCAGCTGTCAGAGCCAGCTGCCCAGCTCTTCAGAGAGGAAAGGCAAGGCACAGAGCAGGGAGGCTGCTGGAACAAACCCACAAAAAGCCCAGGCTCCCTGGCCATCCCCTTCCACAGGGTTTCTCCCCACTGATCCCAGATAGAGAGCCCATCTCCTCACCGCTGTGCATTTCCATCCTCAACTCCCGAGAGGCCCAGGGCAGGGCTGACCAGGCAGCTCCAAAGCTCATCAGGGTCCCTGGCATCCAGGGCTTCGTTGACCAGTGCCACAGCTGAGAGCATCTCCACAGCCACAAACAGCTCCTCCCGTGCCAGCTCACCCTGCACAGGGCAGGCAGAGTCACTGATCCCTCATAACCCCATTCTCCAGCCCCAGCACCCCTGGGTGCAGGGGAAGCACCAATTCCCCCATCACCTGTCCCTGGGGATCTCTCACCCGTGGGTGCTGGCGCTGCAGCAGGGCCAGCTGTCCTTGGTACAGGGGGGCAGCAACGGGGTGCACTTCGGGCAGCTGCACCGCAGGATCCATCAGCGCTTCCAAGGTTTCAGCTGGCATCCCTCGGCAGATGGCGGCGTTGATCCGGCTCACAGCCAGCAGCACTGAGGGGCAGAGCAGGGGAGCTGGCACAAGGGGTCCGCAGGATGTGGCTGTGCCTTGTCTCCCTTTGGCAGGGCTGCCAGCAGAGCCACCAGCTCCCAGGGATTCACAGCACAGCACCACGAGCACCGTGTCCCCACAGACACTCACTGGCTCTCTCCTCCTCGGCCCTCCAGTTTGCTGCGAGGATCCCTGCCTGCACCTCCTTCTGCTCCAGCACCTCCAGGTAGGCCAGGTCCTGCAGTGGGCAGAGAGGGGGTTTGGGTCCACACCTCATCCTGCTCACACTGACAGAGGAGTCATGCTCAGACCCCTGGCAGAAAGCTGCCAAATCGCAGAGCGACCCCTGCCCAGGGGACCCCCTTGTCCTCCAGACCATGGGGGAGCACCCCCAGCACAGGTACCCAATCCCACAGGCTCTGCCAGCCCCTACCAGTGCCTTCTGCTCCCGGTCAGTGCTGAGCTGCTCCAAGTAGAGCTGGAGGTTGTCACGCTGGAGGCAGCGCAGGGCCAGGACGGGGTCCTGCAGCGCCCGGTGCAGCGCCAGTGCATCCTGTCTCTGCAGGGCATCATCCACCTCCTCCAGAGCCCCATGCACTGCAAGAGGCCAGTTCATCCCAGAGCTGAGCAGGTAAATCATCCCACAGCACCCGGGAGCAAAGGCAGCTTTGGCTGAAGCCTGCATACCCATTATTTTAATTTCTCCTTGGAAATGCACACCCAGCCCTAATCCCTGATGGGTCTGAGGCTGGCCTGAGGATATCACTCCTTCCTGCTATATCCATTACTCTTCTCATGCTCTGGGGTACTGTGGTCCCACCATAAGCTCTATAGAGCCCCCCAGAGGGAAGCCCCAGCTTTGCTCACCATTCGCTTTGTTGATGTTCCCTTGGATTTCAGCCTGGGTCAGACACCAGTCGTAGACATCCTCTCCCTCGGGGATCACCTGCAGGTACTGGAGAGGGATGCCCCACCCTGAGCTTTTTGCCCAAGCTCACCCCACAACACACAGCAGGGCCCCCTGCAGACACCTGGGCTCGTTTCCCAAACCCAAGTCCTGGGGGTCAACCAGGCCCACAAAGAGGAATCACCTCCTCCATGTTCTGCTCAGTACAACAGCTCCCAGGCTGTGTTTCACCAGCAATCACTGTATGGGTCTGAGGCCAAGGGACCCCACCAGACCATAAGCAAAGGGTCTGCTCCTCTCCCAGCACCCCCAGAGGCCCTCGTGCCCTCCTCACCCTGTTCCTGGCATTGCTGCCCTTCTCCAGCTTTGCCTGGTGCAGCACCTCCTGGTAGGCGCCCGCCAGCTCCTCACGCAGGTGCAGCAGCATCGCGTTGGGGTTGCGGAGGGTCTCCATCGTCTGGGCCACCACCCCCCGATCCACCGCCTCGTTAATCGCCAGCACTGCGGCATGGACTGGCAAGGAGGGAAGGAGACAGGTGAGACGGGACACCGAGCGGGGAGATGGACCATCCACTGTATCCTTGCACACAGTGGGACAAGAGCCACTCCATGCAAGATGGTGGGAACTGCCCCTGCTCGGAGAGTGACCTACAGTCCTCAGCACCCAGAAAGTCTCAGTGTCTCACAGCAAGCCCAGGTAATGCAGAGGCCCAGGTGCTCCATGTGCTGTATCCGTACGGGGGGATACAGCAGCTGGGCCAGGGCAGTGTGTGAGGGATAAGGGAGAACATCTTACAAAAATTATTGAATAGAATCATGGACTTGTTGAGGTTGGAAAAGGGCTGTGCCAGCCCTTGCAGCCATGTGTGGGGCTGAAGGAGAGCAACCAGGTGCCTCCACTGCATCCCAGAGCACCATCACCTCCCAGGCCACCACCTCCCAGTTTGCTGGCCCCAGATTTGGTATTCAGGGGCTGAGCCCAGATCCTGCTACAGGCTGATGCCCAGCCCTGCTCCTGGCCTATCACCCATCACCTGCTGCTTCATCCACCGAGAGCTCATTGGCCAAAATGCCACCGATCTTGCTGAAGGCAGGCAGCTGCAGCCCGTACTTCTCCAGCTCCCGCTTCATGTTGTTGATCTCCTCCTCTGGAGCAGAGCACAGAGGCAGCACTGGAGTGGGGGCAGCCAGCAGACCCCCTGCTCCCCTCCCAAACCAGAGGGGTGCAGAAAACCCCCACAGTGGGATGAGCATCCCCGAGGTAGCTTTGGCAAAGCTCACCCAAAGTCTTCACTCTCCACATCCCTCCTTGCCACAGGATCCCAGAGCATCAGTTGCAAACCCCCCTCGCCAGCCCCCAGCCCAGGCCTCCCCCAACAGCAGCATACCTGTGAAGTTCACTTTCCCATACAAGTCCTGGATCTGAGGAGCCAGCCCCAGCTTGAAGAGGTACAAGCTGAAAGACAGACCAACACCATGACGTCACCTGCTTCTCCCTCCTGATGCTTCTATTGCAGCCCAGGCTGGCGGGTGATGCCACCAAAGGGCTCATGAGCACAACCATGAGCAGTGACAGCCAGGCCAGGGCACCCACCTGAGTGCATGGATGCAGTAGACCAGCCGGGGCATGTTCTTCTTGTCATAGATGTCAGTGGTCTCCGGATAGAAGATCTGTCAGCAATACAAGAGACAGCTCAGGTGGAGATGGCCTTGAGACAGTCCCTCATCAGGATAGTGTCCAAGGGTGAGGGGCAGAGACAAAGCTCCCCTGCCACACCATTACTCCCCACACAGAGCTGGTGGCCTGCAGCCCCTCCAATGCTGCCACAGGGCAAAGGCCTTGGCAGGGGAGAGTGGAGAGGGGACATTACCGAGGGAAGCCCCACATGGCTCATGGCATCACGCCAGTAGTTGATGTTATCCGTGTGCCGAAAGTGAAGCCCAGCTGCCTGGAAGAGAGGAGTGAGGGTCAGGCTGAACTTCACCTTTTCCCATCCCTGGGGTCCCCAACCAAACCCACCCAGCCAGGGCAGGAGGTTAAAGTCAGTGACCCTGCTGGGCAGCACAGTTCAAGGACCCCACTGCAGCCGTTCCCTACAAAATTGTCCTTCAGTGACTGCTGTCAGCGAATCCCTCCTTGCTCTGCACTCACCAGCAATGTGGAGGTTTGGAGGTACACCCTAAGGAGCCCTGGTTTGGGGATATACTCTAAGGAATCCTGGTTTGGGGGTACACCCTAAGGAACACACCCCTGGTGGCACAACCTTACCTTGTACCGCATCTGCTCACGATCGTATATCTTCTTCAGCGGGACCACAGTGGGGGCAAAGCAGTGGCCCAGCTTGGCCAGGAGGACCCCATTGCGCAGGGTCTCCTCCAGCTCTGTGGGGGGAGGCAGCCCCTCACCCAGGCAGGCCTCCATCCAGCTGGCAGGGCAGAGATAGGGCTCATCACAGACCCCCAGCATCCCACAAGGCAGGAAAAGCATCCAAAGGAAACCCCCCAACTCCCTCCCTGTAAATCCTCCCTGGCAGGAGAGTTTGGCCTGCAGCCCTTTGCCACCAAGGCAAAGTGGTTCTCATTTTGGGTGCTTGGCTGAGAGTGACCCCCCAAAACCACCCCAAACCCATCTTTGAGGGCCACAAAGCCCCAGGGTCTGGGCAGGATTCTGCAGCGTTATAACCACCCACCACCCCCATACCCTCCCTTTCACACCCCTTTTCTCCCCAAATCTGAGCTCAAGGAGCTCCCCAGATGCAGCCCCACCGCTTGGCTTCCTCCAGGTGACACAGGTACTGGTAGGCAACATTCTGCCTCCTCTGCTCGTCCATCTCAGCCGCGGTCAGGCGCTCACCTGGGCAGTGATGGGGGTCCCCGTCAGAGCCCTCTGCTCGAGAGGGCTTTTGGAAGCCTCCATGGGCACCCAAACTAAGATTTGGGAAAGGGAGACAGGCTTTGGGTACAGCAGCCTCCCACAGCCACGCGGGGGAGGCACCAGCATGATGGTGACATCAGCCAGGCCCTTCTGGCAGTTGGAGAAAAGTTTCCAACTTCCCTTTTTCCCAAATAACGGCCACGACTGGCGCCCAGAGCTGGAATCAGGGAGGGTGGGGCCCAGAGCCAGCACTCAGGGGGACACAACTGCAGGTTTGGGATCCTTTGGCACTGCTGGTGCTGGAGGCACCCATGGCTGCTGGGGGGCACTGGGCTGACCCCATTAAACCACTCCTCAAAACATGTCCCCCTGTTTGTCCCCAGGTGTCTGGGGCCCTACTATCATTGCCCGTTCTGTCCCCACACCCTCAGACCTCTGCACCCCCAGATTTGCCCGTCCCCCCAGACCCTCCTGCATCCTCCCAGACCTGCCTGTCCCCACACGTCCTCCTGCACCCCCAGACCTACCTGTTCCCACTGACCTCCCTGCACCTCCAGAACTACTTGTTCCCCCAGACCCTTCTGCACCCCTAGACCCACCTGTTCCCCCTGATCCTCCTGCACCCCCAGACCTACCTGTTCCCCCAGACCCTCCTGCACCCTCCGACCTACCTGTTCCCCATGCTCCTCCTGTACCCCTAGACCTGCCTGTTCCACTCATCCCCCTGCACCTCCAGACCCACCTGTTCCCCCAGACTCTTCTGCACCCCAGACCTCCCTGTACCCCCTGCACCTCCAGACCTACCTGTCCCCACATCCCTCTGTCTCTCCTGATCCCCCTGCCTCCCCAGACCTACCTGTTCCCCTGATCCCCCTGCACCCCCAAACCTACCTGTGACCCCTGCACCTCCAGACCCACCTGTTTCCCCCTGATCCCCTGCATGCTCCCAGACCTGCCTGTCCCCCAGACCCTCCTGCAACCTCCCAGACCTGCCTGTGACCCCATCCCGCCCCACTCCCCGTTCCCTTCCAGCAGTCCCCCCGTTGCCGGTGCCGGTCACTCACAGCGCCCCGTCCCCGTTCCCTCCATGGCCGCGGTGGCGGCGGAGGCTCCACCCGAGGTTTGAATCTCCCGCCGCCCACGTGGCTCCGCGCAGGGGCCGCCGGGGGCTGCAGTCCGACCCCGGCACTGGGACCGGGCACCGGCACCGGCACCGGGCACCGGGCACCGGGCACCGGGCCCCGGGCCCCGGCACGGAGCACGGGCACAGNCGAGCACAGGCACTGAGAGACCGGGCACCGGCCACCGACACCGGCCACCCGGAACCGACACCGGCCACCCGGAACCGACACCGGGCACAGGCACTGAGACTGGGCACCGACACCGGGCACGAGCAACGGGCACCGGGCACCGACACCTGGCACAAGCACCGAGCACAGGCACTGAGAGACCGGGCATCGGCCACCGACACCGGCCACCCGGAACC
>VWZD01013383.1:51843-70625 GCA_013396695.1 Sakesphorus luctuosus | reverse complement strand
CGTCTTTGGGGATAGTTCTTGTACTATTGTTTTATTTATTTTTTCCTGTCTTTCCTTGCTGTTTAATTGTGTATGCGGCTTTTGCAGAAGACAACTCACTGTTCCTCAGTCTGCTGGAAGGGATTTAAGGTTGTTAAGGATTACTCTTCCTGCCTTCTTTCTAATAGTAAGTAGCTTTGAAGAATTTCATCCAGGCATCTGAAGCATACTTCTAAAATTAAGTTTTTTTCTTATGAAGGTTGTGATTTCCAGTTAATAGGTGATCTTTAAAGCTGTTCTCTTTCTCTTTTATTTCTAAATTGCTGCTCTCTGTTTAAATTTTCATATTATATACATACTAACAAAATACCTATTGTGCTTTCTTTTAACTGCGTATTTAAAGAGCTATATCATTGAGCAGAATCATTGAGCAGAATTTACAATGAAACTGCAGAACCAGCTTTATGCATTATAAGCATTTATATAATTTGAATTATAGAACCAGCAGAATTCAGCCACAGATATAACATACATTAGAGGGAGTAAATAAATGGACGTTTTATCTTCCTTTAGTCATACCTCACCTAGGTTGAATTAATAATCCAGATCTCCAAGTTCCCAATCCTTCAATGAGCTGTACTCTGAGAAACATCCCAGGATTTGACCTACAAGATTAATTTAATGTTAAGAACCTCAGGGTGTAGTCTGTTACTTTGGTTACACTGTTGTTTTAACATATTATGCAAACTCTAGACTTTGCATTGGAGAGTATTTGTGAAATACAGACATAAGTTTCAACTTTTTGTTAGCAGTTGCAGGAGGTTAACATCTACCTTGGTAAAATTCAGATTAAGCAGCACCAGTTTTGGGTTTGGGTTATGTGTGGTTTTGTTGGGGTTTTTTTGGCTACCCTCCAGTCCTATCTGTGTGGATCAGGAAGTCTGGTGAGTTCAAGCCGTCAGAGAAGTATGGCGTCAGCATTCAGGTAGGGCCTATAACATCACAGACTGGAACAATGAATTCCAGTTCATGTTATTTTGCTCCAGTTTAGTCAAGGACCTAAAAACTCCAGGAGATCTGTAGGTTGCTATTATGTCCCATCCTTCTACAGGTTTACAGTATCTTTCAATGTGCCTTGACAAACTGAATTCAGCAATGACCTTTATGGAAAAATCTTCATCCAAGCTACGTATTTGTATTTTCAGTTAGCGAAAAGGGACAGCTACTAATATAAGTGGTCTGTAGAGCTGTTAACACTGCGGAGTCCCATTACTGGTCTTCAAAAGGGTTGCAGTTGCCCAGATGCTGTTGCTCCAGGTACTTCAGACATGTGATCTACATCATCAGTATGCCGTTGTCACTCTGCAATTACCAGCTAGCTACTTAGAGTCACAGAATGATTTGGGCTGAAAGGTACCTTAAATTTAGATCATCTAGATCCAACCCTCCCCTTCATGCGCAGGGATGCCACCAACTAGATCAGGTTGCTCAGAGCCCTATCCAACCTGGCCTTGAACACTTCTTCCAGGGATTGGCGTCCACAACTCTGCACAACCTGTTCTAGTGCCTCTCTATCCTCACAGTAGAGAATTTTGTCCTAATATCTAGTCTATATCTCTCATCTGTCAGTTTGAAACTGTTTCCTCTTTATCCTGTAACTATTTTCCCATGTAAAAAGTTGCTCTAGCTCTTTTTGACATGCTTCCTTTAGGTATTGGAAAGCCATGATTAGGTTTCCCCAGAGATTTCATCAGGCTGAACAATGCCAGCTCTCTCAGCCTGTCTTTGTAGGAGAGGTGCTTCAGCCCTCTGATCATCTTCATGGTCCTCTTTTCACCTGTTCCAACAGGTCCATGTCTATTTTGTGCTGAGTAATCCAGAAGTTTTAGCATTCTGACTGCTGTCTTTTGAAGCCTTTTAAATTTGATGGCAACTTACTCTGGTGTTGTGTGTACATCAGCGTAAGGATTGTCTCATTGGCTTAAATTACAGAAATAACATCACTTTTTCATTGCTTGAAATACTTCATTAGTAAATGTGCCAGTATACTCTCTTAGTGCCTCTTCTGTGGCATGGCTATTTCTTCAGACAGTTAATTTCCCTTTTTGTATTTGTGCGTTTGATTTTTCTTTTCTTCCTAAGTTTAGATATTTACATTTATTTTTATCAAATCTAGAATGGACTGGAACTGGACTGAGGAAAAATTACATTACTTCTCACAGTTAAATTCCTTTGCAATCTTCTTTTGAACTATTCATGACTATGCCTTGAATATGTCTTTTTAGCAGGTTTTGGAACCAGTTGCAATGATTCCATCTTTGCTTATACAAGGGTTGTGAGGGACAGTATCAAGAGCCTTACTGAGCCAGTTAAACTGTCACAGAAAAGCATTAGATTAGCTTTGTGTGTCTGTCTTGATAAATCCATCATGGCTGTTCATCATCTAAAAATTGCCAATAATACACCAGTAAGCACCAAACTTTTCGGACCATAGTTTGCTACAGTCCACATTTCCTGGTTGCCTACCATACACATCATCAGACTATTAATAAACAGGCATGTCTATGGGGATGTACATTTCAATGTTTAGTGCAATTTCATGGTCCCCATGCTTTAATTGAATGGAAACCACAGGGGTTTTTCTCAGATTTTTCAGTGACACTGCATTCATCCTTAACCACTTGCCTTCTTTTCTTTGTGACTTTCAGTACATAGGTAGATCATGTAGCAGCTAAGGGTGACTGTAAAGCTCTCTTCAGAATCAGACAGGGCTACTGTACAGCAAAGGATGGTAGAAGTGTAGCCATGGCATAGATGGACTGCAGCCTCCATAAAAGTTAGGGCATGACATGCACTAGATTAATGTAGACCACTATTTTTCTGGCAGTACATGGACAGTGTCTAAGGTAGCTGTTTGATCAGAAAACAGGCATGTCATAGACAACAGCCATTCTGGCATTATTGAAGAGCCATCTAGAAGGACCTCTGTTTCCACCTCAGTTTTTAAGTTTTCAGAACTTTCCATGCTGATCTCTGACTGTTACGCCCACCTTCTCTCCATGTCAATGCGCCTAAATTGTGCTTTTGGTTTAGCATCTTTTAGCAGCTGTGTCTTTCATTTACATAATCCTAGCAGATCTAGCCAGTAGTTTCTGAGTTGGTTCAAATGAATTTTACTGTATTTTGCTGTTACTCTTACTGTATTTCTTCTCCCTTCCTTCAGTCATAGAAGAACTATAAAATCAATAATCTGAACCATTAGTCACCATTATAGATTACAAGATTTGTTGTCCATTGAACTGCTTTAGTTTGGAGGTTCTTTCTGTTGGTGAGACAGTGGAACTGATGTCAGTGCTTGTAAGAAATGTACTTGCTCTCAATGAGCTAGGTTTGCACAGGCTTTTACCAGACAATAAATTTGGCCCTTCATCCATGTTTGTGCTTCCTCTTTTATAGTTGAAAATCCATAGTTTCCTTTTCAAAAGTTCTGGTGACCCTATATGTAGTGTACTTCAGAGATGTCTTTTATCATGGTTTACAGCAGAAACTGTGACACAATGTTAAGATACATTAAGCCAACATCTGCTGGTACCTCTGTTGTTTTCATCAGTAACAGGTACTTCTGCACAGGGTAGAAACTGACTCAGTTTGAGGAAAATAATAATTTTGAATAATTTGAGTTTTGTACACACATTCAGTATTTGTGATTATTTGCAGTGGGAAAATGAATAACAACAACTCTGATATACAAGCAGGTTTGGGGCTTTTTTTTGATAGGTCAAAGATAATCTGAGGCATGCACAGACTTTGTCATTTTCCCTGCAAGGCTTCTTGCTTATATAATTATTGAATACCCTTGAAAAAGTCCCCTTTCTGATTTTTGAAATACCACTGATGAGTAGGAAATTCTCTTCCAAATGGATCTCTTTTCTTTCTCTGTAAATCTGGCTTTGTTCTGTCTGCAGTTACTACTCACTTCAGATTGGAGCAATATCCCCCTCACACTTGGCATGGCCTTTTGACCTACAAGCAACTACTCTCATTTATGCAACTTTTATTTTCTCAATCAGGCCTAATACCTCTAATACCTTCTGTGAGGTGCTTATTTCTTAAAATGAGCAGAAATGCATTGAGCCAAGTTTAGGGTTTTGTCATACTTGCCAAGAAGTGTCACAGAATAGGTAGAGTAGTCATGGAAATCAGGAGGCCGCAGAGGAGAGAAAGTGCAGACCAAGCAGGAAATGTGTCCTGTGGCGTCTGGTGCTTCTAAGATGCCTGTTAATGCTTGCTGGAGTTGGAAGAGTCCCATATAAAAGGGGGTGTTTTTTACCTCTGTATTTTCCTGTCTCCCATTTGACTACTCTGGTGGACTGCAGGCTATTATTTTTACTTGGAATCTGCTTAACTGTGTCTTGTTTTAAAATTCTTGTCCTGAACACTTATGGTGAAATATATTGTAGATGTTTAGTTACCATTCCATGGCTGGTTATTCTTAAACTGATAATTTGAAATAATATTAAATATTAATTGATTAGTTTCCATGAAAAATGACAAAACTACTCTGATTACTTAATTTTCAGTCTGGGAACGTTATTATCACCCTGGGACTTCTGAAGAATTCAATACTGGCCTCTTTCTGCTTCTAATGAAATTGGCTTATTAGCATTTAGAAGTCTTTTCCTCAAATGTTCAGCTGATACAGTGTACACTGATTTTTAAATTCATTCTTTCGTTTGTCTGGGGCTTTTCAAAGTAAACTGCATTATTAACATAAGTCTGAGCTTATACTGTTTAGTGTGTGATCCTGTCTTGTTTTTATCGCTTGGTCAATTAGAATACTTGCATCTGTGATGTTCATTTTTCTTTCTCTGCTTGATTATCTTGTATTTTTATTTTGCAGAACTGAATCTTGCAAGTATTGCTGTTGCAGGTTGCAGTCACGCTTCACTTAAGGCAGGGCTGTTCTTTCTTGCGTAGCCTTTCCTAGTTGTGCAAGTTGCAATATAATGATAGAAATCTGTTGGAAGAGTGACAGAATCTGAATTATATAGGACTGCAAATGTTTTTTTGAAGTTTGCATCAACTACAAAACAGGAGGAATATAGACCATCAGCAAAATACACTTCTAAACACTGGGGCAGGAGACTAAATTGATTAAACTCTGGCATTTGGAATTTATACAGGGATAATTATAATTAAAAAGATTTTTCTCTGCTTAATTAAAGGCACTCCTCTGCAGAAATAAGAAAGCAATTTACTCTCCAACCAGGCTTTGCACAGTTCTGCCAACGAAGCTTAAGTACCCCTGGTTTTTCTACGCTTCACCTGGTAAGTTCTGGGTTTGTCTTCTTTATACAGGTTTGGCATCTAAATTGCTCGATGGTTTTAGGGTAAATAAAGTGATTTTCTTAAGTTATCTTGCTTTCCACTAGCTTCCTCTCTGAGGAAATTATACATTTGAAAAAACTGAGAAAAAAACTGTTTCTTGGAGCCTGAAATAGTCTTTCTGCATATTACCATAAATCAAAGTTAATTAGTAAGTATTGAAGTATATTAGATTCTTTCCTTGATGGAAACATTCAGCTTCATCAAATAAATGCTTTTTGTGGTGATCACAGGTCATCTGCAAGGGGAGGTGGTGTTGCCAGCTGGCAACTAAGTTCTGTGGAGCCACTCACTCACATCACTTCTCTCCTCCTGGTGGGATGGGGTAGATAATAGGATGAGTAAAAGTGAGAAAACTCATGAGTTGAGATAAAGACAGTTTAATAGGTAAAGCAAAAGCCACATGCACAAGCGAAGCAAAACCTTCCTACAGGCAAGAAGTTGTTCAGCCATCTCCAGGAGAGCAGGGCTTCTGCACAAGTAACAGTGACTTGGGAAAAGAAATGCTATCATTCCAAACATTCCCCCCGTCCTCCTTCTTCCCCCAGTTTTATATACTGAGCATGATTCCATATGGTCTGAAATATCCCTGTGGTCAGGTGCGGTTACTTGTTCTGGCTGTGTCCCCTCCCAGCTTCTTGTGGATCCCCAGTCTTCTCACTGATAGGGTGCTGTGAGGAGAAGAAAAAACCTTTGCTTTTCATAAGCACTGCTCAGCAATAATGAAAACACCACTGTGTTATCAGCACTGTTTTCAGACTAAATCCAGAACACAGTCCCATAATATTTACTATGAAGAAAATTAACTGTACCCCTGCCAAAACCTGCACAGAAGGTAAGTGAATAAAGAGAAAAAAAGAAAGGTAGAGGCTCAATGAGCTTGACTTAATACACAATTTCCAGAGGTAGGATCAAGGACAGCACACTGACTGTTTTTCAGTGCTGTAGCGTAAGCATGTTAAGTGAGAAACGCGAAAGTGTGCCCCAATTGGCATAGGTATACTTGAGTCAACTGTTATGTGTCTCCGAATCATCTTCAACCTTTCATGTGTAACCCTTCTAAAGAAGTCAGACAGTATGACACTACCCTTATGACAAGGGGAAAAAATCCCAGGTCTTTTTATTTCCTTTCAGTAGGATAGGTGTTGTACAAACATACTATGCCATAAATGAAATTATGATTTTGGTACCCTCCCTCTCCCTACCCTTTGAATTTTTACTTCTTTTTGTGAGATCTGAGAAGTAGAACCAGGAAAAGTCTTTATGCACCAGTGAACGTGAAAACTGTAGAACACTAGATGTAAGCAGTTGCTTCCTGTGTGTTGGGGGGCCACCCGCCACTACTCACTTCCTTAATCTGAAATGCTGTGGTGTCTAACTTGTTCCTTGCGGTTATTCAGCCTGAGGAGGCTTGAGTTCCTTCTTCTGCATTCAGACAGCCGCTTTTGCTCCTGAGAAACTTGGTAACATTGCGTTTACCAAATATTACACCATAGGCGCCATTTTGTGTGCTGTCACAATCCACATCCATTCATCATCCTTAAAAAGGTATGTTTGCAGTAATGATTTGTGGCATTTTCTGTAGAAAATTGTTTTGCACACTTTTGCGATGTGTGAAAAGGAGTATTGGCTTCTTACTTAAACCATTATCTCTGTTTCCTTTGAAAATTTACACTAGTTGTTAGGGAGACAATTAACCTCAACTCGCATTTACTTTTTACACTATCTTTTACATTTGTGTCTAATTTACGATAGTCAAAAGCATATACTACTAGTGATTAAAGATAATTATTAACAATTGAACTAGAAAAAGGAGATACAGTGAAATGTGGTGGATTTGACTTGTCAGAATGGAAAAGTGTGACTTCTGAAAGGGTGTGTAATGCTTAATCAAAAATTAGATTGTACTAAGCAAAAATATTTTGCATATAAAACATTACCTCTTCAGCAACTGAAAAGATGTACTATGCCTTTGTATACTTTAAGCTGCATTTCACTTTAATCTTTTGTGATTTTGGTTTTAGTAGATCTAAATATATGCTATAAATTTATTTTTATTATTTATTTATTACGGATATTTAATGTATTTAGATCTAGACATTTCTATATAGATCTATTTACATATATATACTAATATGTCCTGGTTTACCCTCTGGCAGTGCAGTAAGTGAGCTTTAAGGATGTTGTGCTGATAATTAATAAAAATGCCATGGCAAATAAAAATCACTATTTACTTATAACCATTGATCCAGTATGCTCAGCATTACAGAGATAGTGCTTAAACTTAAAAACAGCACAGTGTACTTCTTTGGTTGGTTGCCTTATGGTTTTGTGCACTTGCTGATAGTTTTAGGTTTTCTCTTTGGCTAAAAAGAGCAAAGAAACAGAGAGATTTTCTGAAGGTTATTTTCAAATAATTCAACTGATCCCTTGAATGGACAAGCAGAGCAGTGAGCTCAGAGACTGTATTTATACAGAGATCAGTATAGTTTTCCTATAACAGAGGAACCTGGAGTAAAGGGTGGTTCTTGGTTGTGTTCAAAGGTCTGTACTACGTTATTAGTAGGAATATTTAACCTATCTGGTTTTTTTCAAAAGTTTAAATTGGGTTGCTTCTCCTAGATATTTCTAGCACATTTCTTCTAAATATGTTTCACTTCCTGTGAGATATTTTTGGACTTTTGTTATCTGAAAAATTTCCCCACCTATATTTCCAGAACACCAAAAATGTTCCAAAACTTGTATTTGCCACTAAGCATTTTTAGCGCATCTTCTTATCTGCTGTGACTCATGTGGTATATTAAGTGTGAGCCATTTTAGTTCAGCGTTACCAGAGCTCTGCTATTGTTGAGCCCCTATACATGTTTCATAAATTGTGAAGTTTCTCATTGTCATGTTGAGCTAAAGTTCCTGATGTTATAGATGTAACAGTGATACGTGCAGATGTCACTTCATGCTCAGGCAAAAATCCTGTCAACTTCCATGGGAGCCTTGCATGAGCAGGACTTGGTATTAATGAGTGAAGACTTGCAGATTTTATTTGAGCAGAAGAAAGTATGAGGATAGCTCAAGAACTCATGTTGGATGAGACAATAGCCACAGTAACACTGAACATAAAGGCAATTTTGATACCAGGGATGTTGGGTGCCTTCTTTTCCCCACACCGCATCAACAACACCGCAGACTTATTTTTTGCTGGCAGCGTCAGAAGACAGCCTTGTGCAAGGTATTTGGGCTAATTAATGTGCAAGAGCAATACAATCCTTGCTCTTTACAGACAAGGATGATTTGATAGCTATTTTTTGCTAGAATTCTTCCTCCTAGTAAGTAAGTTATTCCAGTGCTGTTATTAAAATGCTGTAACTAATTTTCTACACTCTTGCTATGCTGAGATGTCTTCCTGGAGCTCACGGAACAGAAAGTATATGTTTTTTAAGCTGTAGTTTTTAGATCTATTTTTGAGTTGTAAAGAAAATCAACGAGAAGAGATTTTAGTGTCTCCACTCAACTGGACAGATGTTTTATTTCCTAAAGATATCCAGGGTGTTTTTATGTGCTATATAGCAGTAAAATAATTTCTAGTTTTATCTGTGCACAGAATAACACACACTTTTAACATATGATGTCACATTTATGTGTATGTGGAACATCTCTAGGTATCAAATCAAACAAGATTTTCTGCCTCTGTTTTTGACACTAAACAGATAAAAAGAACCCCAACAGCTTAATAACATGTATGAGTGGTAGAGCTTGTACTTGTTAAACTTTGTTCTGATTGGACATTCTGTGAAAGAGTGGCTACTTAAATATAAGGAAGTACAACTGCTCTCTGTCAAGGTGCAATGTCATGTGGTATAGAAATGGTGAATATCTAAGTTTTGCAGTAATAACTTAAGTAATTCTGTGTAATATTCTCCACAAATACTGTACAAACCCATGACAAATATGATAAAATTAAAACTCCAGTAACATACAAACCAGTAGCATTCAGAGATGAAATACAATAATTCTTCTGATTGTGAATATATATTCTCCTGAACTTTGTTTGCAGTCAAAAGCACACAGCATTACTAATAGTGCCTTTCAGGCACAGCACCTCAGATGAGTGGCATCTTCATGATGACAGCAGCCATAGTGCTTATAGTTGGTCCTTAACTCTGAGGAACTTCCAAGACTTGGTCTTGTTATTCCTGGTTTATTCTGTCTCATGTCTCCTGCCCAGCAGTAGCTTGCTGCCAGCTACAGCTGTCTGTCACTGTCATTTTAGTCACCTTCCCTTACACATTTTTTGTTCTTAGGTTAGGAAGTTAGAAGTTTGTTTCTGATGTTTAATAAATAATGGGACAATTACAATAATTAATAAGCCTAAATTACACTATCACAGAGAGATGTCAGTTGCTAAAATAAATGCTTCTTTATTTCTCATTAGCCTTCCTTTTATGACGCAGTAGACCCAGTAGATTTTGAAGGCTTCCTAATGACTCAGCTGAACAACTTGGACTCAGAACTAGCACAAGAACTTGGGAACTTTCCTGAAGATGACCTGGATGTTGTATTTACACCCAAAGAGTGCAGGACTTTGCAACCTTCTATGCCAGAAGATGGGTAAGAAGATTTTCTCTTCCTCTGAAATGCTGCAAGTTTAAAAATAGTTTTAAAGATATTGATCCAAACACCTCACTCTCCTATCCATACAGCCATTACACAGTTGCTGAATGTTTGAGCTTTGAACTTTGCCATTGATTCTATTAGGCCTCTTTGCACACTTAAAATTATGCAAGTGTTTACACAACTTCCTAAGCTTGCTGGTAGCAGCAGAAGCGAGGTAGGCATAGACAAGGAAGAAGAGTAAAGAGGAGCAGGAGAAGAGTATGAAATTTTTGCAGCTGTGATGCCCGAGGTGGAAGTTGATTCAGATCATGTAGTAAACATAAGATTGAGGGGTTTTTTCTTTTTTTTTTTCTTTTTTCCAGTTTTATGTTATGTGACATTGATCAGATCACTAAGACTCTTTCTCAGTACCTGTCTTGCTTAAATGGTAGGGAATTGGTTCATATTTCTCAAGGTTTAGAGGGGAAACAAAGTGTTAATTTCTAATGTAGAAGTCACTTTCTGTTTCAGGCTGACATTGATGAAATAATACCACTGTTTTCAACAGCTTAAATTAAATAGGTAGCATGTGCTGACAGTGGCACTCAGTGGTCCTGCACACTTTTAAACTGGTTTGATAAGCAGGTACACCATGGGCAACAGAATTTTTCAGAATGAGAGAATCTGTCAGAGAGTTTTCTGATGTGGTTTAAGAGAGTCTATGCATTGTATACAAAATACTCTTCAAGGACTATTTCACTGTAAATGATATCTTTAAGTAGAATCTCAAGGGCCTATTGAGTTTTCCAAGCAGTAACCATGAGATAAACTTGAAGTCAGGACCAGTTTAGCCCTAAACTGCTATGTCTGCTGCAAAGATGGCTAACTGTGCAGTGTGTTTTGGATAGGGGTCTGGCAGTTATTTCAGGAAGTGAATGGCACAGTCTGTATTCTCTGCTGTGCTGAACCTGAACACTGAAGAAACAAACAGGCTTAGTTGATTGTCTTGGCTCACAGGGTAGACCTGCATCCCCCTCTGTTCCTGCAAAAGTTGCTGTAGGCTGCTCTAATTCGTACCAGTCAGCTATATAAAAAAGAGCCTTATACAATTTCAGTGTTTTCTGCCCAACATACCAAATGCAATGAGACAAAGCAGGAAACAAAATGTGTATGATTTTTGCCAGCTGCAGACTACCCGAGAACCCCTCTCTAAGCAAGGTCTCAGTCTGCAAGTTTCTTCTTGGCCCAGTGCATATCTCAGGAAGGTCGGGAGAACAAAGGTAGTAGGGATGAGGTACCCCATGCTAGGTCACCTGAGAATCCCACAGCTCCTCGGGGATTGTCTAACATTTGTAGAAAAGGTGATTTTCACTTGAAGTTACTCATAGAAAAATTTCCAGTCTTTATAATGAATTCTTGTTTTTCTGTGCATTGGAAAGAGAGAATTGATGTGGGAAACAGTGAATATTTTGGTCCTTGAAGTTCCCATTTATTTAAATGATGAACAAAAATATTTTTAAAAGTATTTAACTTTTGAAATTAGAACTAAAATATTTCTTCCCTGTTTCCAAGGTTACTTCCCAACATGCCTGATGTTTGAAACAGCACTTATGTATTGGTTTTTCCAATAACAAAACATGTAGACTTATGCTATATGATCAGTTTTAGGCCTGATTTACACCACAGAGACATTAATGGTCTTACAAGGAGTCTGTGGCAAAGCTGAAATAGTCAATATGAATAAATACGCTTTCAGCAGATTTTTTTTTAACACAGCAGCTTGCCATTTAGTCATTCACTACTATCATTGATATTAGTGTTTTTGCAGAACATTCTGGTCAAGGATGCCAGGATGTGTTAGGGAAGATGAGAACGCAAGAGGGGCATGCACCAAAGATTGACCTGCAGGCAATTTAGTCTTTGATGTCTTTGTGCACCGAGAGCAGGAAACAGACACCACTGACCAAACTGGGTTAAAGTGCTGCCTGCTCACAAACGTACCTCCCCCCTGAACCAGATGCAGGAACCACTCTTGGCAGGGGCTCACAGCAGCCTGGAGTCACCCAAGGCTCCTTCCTCCAGTGCACACAATGAGCCGGGTCAGCTGTTACCCCATCTTGGTAATCAGTTGCAAGTCTTACAAATTCTGTGTGGAAAGTTCTAAAAATTATCATGCCTTTCACCCATTCCTGAATTGTTTGTGTATCCTACCTACTCTTTTACTCAGAAAATGTTACAAATTATGTTGGAATAGACCATTAAAAAATTTTAGAGTAGGGGTAAGGGAATTATGCTATAGTATCATGACATCAAATTCATGGACATTGGCTGATAGCATTTCAGTTCTGAACGGTATCCAGTCTATCAGGCAGTACTGACAGCCCCCTACATTAAATAAGATTTATTTGAAAATCATAAAATTAAATTATAACATATTCGTAGATCTTAAAGTTTTGTTATGCTATCTGATTAAAAGCTTAGGGTCCTTCTTTACATTTTACATTGTGAGAAGGAGAAAATTGCACCAAAAACATACATAAAACCTATGTGTTCACAAGAGTCCAGGAGCTGAGGCCTCTGGAAAAATCTTTCTATATCCTGAGTCTTGTTACCAAGTTTTGAAAATCCCGAAGTTGGGTAGGTGGTACAATTTATTTCAGTGGTATTGTACTTAGGAAATATGTAGTGTGCCAAAGGATTACCTCTGTTAAATGTATGTTTGTAAATTGATAAACACAGTAACAAAAACCTGCATCAGGGAATTCATGTGGTACACAGGATTTTTTAAACCAGGAACAGTCATTCAGCAAAATAACAGAAGAGGGCTAATAGGCCTTTATCTGAATAGCATCTTTAGATACATTTCTTTGTCCTGAAAGTATGGCTTACTTGCTAAAATCTTCACAATATGTTGCTTTTTTCACAGGGTTGAACTTGACTCACATGTCAAAGACTGTGTTCAGACATACATCCGTGAGTGGCTGATTGTGAATCGAAAGTAAGTTACGTGTAATTGAATAAAATAAAAATACCTTCAATCTTATTTATCAGAGAGGAGATGCCTGCTGTTATAAGTAATCCTGTAGAATGATGATTTTAGTCAGTGATTGAAGACAAGAACTAATTTTTCTGTAGCATATATATTTACTATGTTTTGTTCAAGATGGTGAGCTATTGCTAAATGCTGTTGCATCTGCTTCTTAATTATCAGGCACTCTAGGAGTTAAGAGAAATTCACATCAACCATCTGTAATGATGATTTATCTAAATCAGGAATACTAGTACTATTTGATCTCACTAAAAAAAGATAACGGGGATAAAGATTACATTTGCATGCTTTTCTCCTATCCAAGCCCTGAAAATTCAGCATGATCTGATTTCTAATGGTGTCTGAAAACTTGAGGATTATGGGCTTTGCAGCAGTGATTGAGTTGTATTCATGGGATTATTGGTGTTATATCCAACTTTACAATTTTACACCAGTGAAAAAAAATCTCTGCATTTGAGGTCAGTGTAGTTCAACACACAGAACTGGGCCTGTAGTATTTTTAAGTTACTTGATTTCCTTCGGTCTAGTTTATTGTATTTTAATTTCATTTCATTCTATTCCATTTTATATGTTAAATGGGAAGGGAACTCTCAGTCCGTGCTTTCTGTACAGGGGTGTCTGTCCCCAGACTCTTAGGGGAGTCTGGGAGATGGGGATGTCTAGCCTCATTCCCCATCAACCCATCCTGTTTTTCTTCAGAAAGTGGTTTTTGAAGCTCTGTATTTCTGTCACACTTCCTGTTCGTCCTCTCCTGCACTCATGCCCTGTTCTCAAGAAGCAGTAGAGGCAGCTGATAATAGAATGCTGGTACATTTGCTGCCATTTCGTTGTGCCCCTTTGCCTGCCCTTGCTACTCTGTTTTTCTGACATGATGTACTTCAGCAGGCAGTGCTTCATATGTTGACTCCTGGTGATTGTAAAGGAATTGAATTGTTTAACTGTGCAGCTTGTGCTTCTCAGTAGAGCAGCTGCTGAGAGTTATTAAGATACTTCCTCCAGAGGTGCTGATGAAATTGATTGAATTCTCAGAACTGTTCCACAGTGAGTCACCAAAAATAGGTTTGTGGATTTTGTGGGTCTCCACATCTGCTGTTTGGAGCAGAGGTACTAACTCTTTCACACAGTATTGTTCTGAGCAAGCTGTAAAGAGCCAGCACACAGCTTTGTTTGTGCACAGGAGAAGGGACTGGTCAGTAAAGTAGGTGAGGTGAAAAATGGAACATAGCTATTTTTGAATGTAGGTGCATTGGTAGAAATGTGAATGGAGCCATAGAAATACACATGCGTGCAAAGTTTTGTTGCGTGTTTGACTGTTTCATTCATTCAGTTGAGGTAAATTTGTATTCCAAAACTTTACTGAGCAATTGATTCTGTGGTAAATGTGATAATGGACTCTGCCAGAGAGCTGAGCTTTGATGGCAGTGGCTAACAATTCAAGCAAGTTATTAAAAATTGCAAAGAACAAGACAGTGTCAAATATGCTGCAGTATCACATAAACAAGTCATAGATTGCTATTGGGAATCTTGCATTATGCTTGGACATCAATCTCAAAACAGGGAGGAGAGGAAGAAAAGATATCAAGAGAGAAGTGAGAAAAAAGTAATTGTAGAAGGCTTTCCACTGTTTTGAAAAATGCTGGGAAAACTGTAGTTGCCTTCTTAGGAGGTAGATTCTTAGGAAGTAGGTTGCTGAATGCTGAGCTATGGATGAGGTGAGTGTGTAAGTGACTTTCATCCATTCATGAATGTGAAGGTTCAGAACAGGGACTGAGAAGTCTTCTGTGAGTGGCATGAGTAGAGGTGATCCTCATGCCCCAGGGCAGAAAGGTATGTGGCAGAGAAGCTGGACACAGCTGGAGTCCATGTTTTTTTTGCCAGAGGCTGAATGGGAGGCTCGTTCCTGTGCCTGTCTGTCCTTTCAGTGGTCCTTTATCCTTTTTCCTTATTCCATTTTCTTAGTTCAGTGTGCGACCATTAAATTGACATGTGTGCTGTTTGCCACTTGGTGAGTTTTAATTGCTACCATGCTTTTCAAAATAAATAAACAATATAAATAAATTTTCCAGGAGTACTTTAGGGGAAAGGCATCTCTATTGTAGCATGTAAACTAGAGGCAAAGTGTGAACTCAGGTACATAAATTTCTCCATTAATCATTTGCCACTGTAGCTGGTGAAAAAATAATCCACACAACCTCTTTTGGATGCTTAAATACCTTAAAGTCATGCAGAATTCCTGTCTTCCATTCTGAATTCTTATGGTTTCAAAACAAGGTCATATCCAAGGAGAGCTGGGATTGTATTTTTTATGACTTCAGTTTTCTTTGCAGTGAACTGGTAAATGATTAAAATGCAAACAGTTAAAATTAAAACACATCAGAGCATATAATTCAGTTACTCCCAAAATGTAATAAAAAGGTATCTCCCTGATCAATAATTGCTTATTGTGGCTTTTTTATGAAAGTACTCAGCTGTTTGGTCATTTCTTTGGGAGTGTTATGGAAAGGAAAATGAACAAAGCAGGATCCTGTAACTAAGGAGGGTGATTGCAGAAAGGCCACCACAAGATTTAGCAAATTGCATACTAAAGTGAAAGGAACAGAGCTCTGCATGCATCTGGTATCTTTTTTTTTCAGAGTTCCTGCTGTTTTTTTCCATCTGCCTCAAAAATGTAACTTTCAATTGGTACCTTGCTGCAAAATTTTGCAAAGTTGCGAGCAGAGAACATTACGTTGTGCCATAGATATAGCCATCTTCAGAAATGGGCATTGTTTGAAAGGAGTAGATTGCTGCCTGCGATTAACTTGGTATGCTAGCCAGGTCCAGGGGAAGAGCACAAAGCTTCTGGATGCATAACTGCGGAAGCAGAGCCAGGCAAAAGATAAGTTATCCCAATCCATATTCTTAGGGTCACTGAAGTAATCACCATGTCTGATGAAGAGATCAGAGCTGAATTTGTAACTGAGTGTGGTTGTGTGGTCGTCTCAGGCTCATGGTCTGTGCAAAAGTGATCTGAATTAATTTTCTTCCTTTGAAAACTGTTCTTAATATACATGATAGAGTTGCAGTGGTGTGTTAAAACAGGTTAAAGTTGTGAAATGTCACATTTTTGCATAAAACCTACACTATGCTGCTCTTCTGCAGACCAATTTTTACAGTTCCTTAATATTTTTTATTTATCTTTTCTGGTTTACCTTCCCTTAACTCCTTCTTGTGCTATCCTGGCTTTCTTGGGCTTGTCTGAGAAAGGAACCAAGAGAACTCAGATGCTTGTAGCCTGAAAGACAAAGGATCCCGAAAGGATTTTCACAAGATGCTTCAAAAACAAACATTTGAATCAGAAACACTGGATTCTGGCGATGCAAATTACCAGGTACATTTTTTTAACTTTGGGAAAAGCAATCACATACTGCATCTTCCCTCAAAAGAAATGTCCTAGGATCTCTGTAATATCGTCAAGTCCTCACCATTAGGCTTCATGGCAGAGGCAGTGTTAAGATCCCCTCTGCCAGACCACCAAGACACTCCGGTGCTCAAGCCATAGCTTGCCTTTTTGCTGTTTTCCAACAGGTGGGACCCCAGCATGTCCATACTCTCCCTGAGGAGGCTTCAAGGACAACAGTTGCCTCCTCTGACTTTGACCTACGCAGCCTGCAGCCGGACCCACGCTTGGAGAACCTGCTGCGGCATGTCAGTGCTGAGGAGTTTGAGAGGCAGAATGAGGAGGCGCGGCGCACCAACAGGCACCCCGAGCTCCTCGCCCTCTACCCCGCTGTGGATGAGGTGAGCTGAGAGCCTGGCTGTCCTCTTACTCTTCCCCAGCTGGCCATCCTGGCATGAGTATGCACCAGTGTTCAAAAGCAGGGTTTGTGGCCTGGATAGGTGTCTCCCTTGGATAACAACAGGGTGAAGCATGCCACTGTGGGCTCCTGTCAGCTGTCTCCAATTTTCATCCAGGGGGTTGGACTAGGATTTGTGGTGTTGCCTGAGGCTCCATTATACCCCTCTCAGTGTGGGTCAAGCCATATGCTGGTAATAGGGCTATGTGAGGCTGTCACCCTTCACTGTAACTTTTACTTGGGGTCCAGAAGTGTAAATATCTTGTGTAAATGCCAGATGGTGGTGAAGAATGTAAATATTCAGAAATAACAAATCAATTTTCTTTCATCTCTGGAGAGATTAAATGCCCACTGAGTGGGGGGAAGTCTGTAGCAGCAGCCCAGCTACCATCACAGAAAGGTTTTATGCAAGTCTGTGAATTTATAGTTGTTTTAATTGAGTATGACTACAATTACTGTTTAATGATAGGAAGATGCAGTGGAGATACGGCCAGTGCCAGATTGCCCAAAGGAACATCTGGGCAACAGGATTTTGGTGAAGCTGCAGACTCTGAAGTAAGTATCCCTTCATAAGCCTTGCTCACCATTTCTCAGTTTGCAGTAGTGTACAGCTGCTCACTCTGCAATACCACTGCAGGTGTCCTGTACAGCAATTCACATGGTCACGTCTTCTTTCTTAGTGTAGCAGAGGACTGTTTCTATCCATCTTTATAGAACACTTTGTCAGGGTTAAAAGCAGTTGGGAGTGAGCCCACATTATGTATTTCAAACTAACTAGATTGGTTCCTACACACTACTGGACTTCTGTAGTGGTTTTGTCCCAGCTGGCAACCAAGCCCCATGCAGCAACTCGCTCACTCCCCCACCACTGAGATTGGGGAGAGAATTGAAAAGCTAGAAAACTCATGGTTTAAGACACAAACAGTTTAGTGGGGAAAGCAAAAGCTTCACATGCAAGCAGAGCAAAACAAGGAATTAAGTTACTGCTTCCCATGGGTAGGCAGGTGTTCAGCCATCTCCAGGAGAGCAGAGACCCACCACATGTAATGGTTACACGGGAAAACAAACAATATCACCCCAAACATCCCCACTTTCCTCCTTCTCCCCACTTTTTATATTGACCATGATGTCTTATCTGTATATCCCTTCTGTCAGTTTGAGTCTCCTGTCCTGACTGTGTCTCCTTCCAACCCCCCATGCCTCCCAGTCTCCTCACAACCATGGCAGTATGAAAAGCAGAAAAGGCCTTGGCTGTGTGCAATCTCTGCTCAGCAATGACAAAAACATCACTATATTATCAACCCTGTTTTCAGAACAAATCCAAAACACAGCCCCATACCAGCCACTGTGAAGAAAATTAATTCTACCCCAGCCCAAACCAGCACAACTTTCAAAAATAGAAAAAAAAAAGAATCCAGAAGGATATGATAATTTTTAACTGGTATCTGGGACCAAATTCTGTCAAATTCAGAAAATACATTGAATGCAGTTTACTTTCCTTCTTTGCCTCTTGAAATCATCTAACATAATGCACTAATAAAAAAATCCTCAAGATTCTGAGAGAGTTGAGGTATGGAACTAAGTATTTCTCCTTATTTCCTGATGAAAGTGCCAGTCAAAATACAGTCTCTTCATTTTTTTTATTATACATAGCTGTAAGAGAGCAGTATCAATCAGTGCCTTGTGTGTCTTCCCCTAACAGGTTTGATATAGAGATTGAACCTTTGTTTGCATGCATAGCTCTCTATGACATAAAGGAAAGAAAAAAGGTAAGTGTGCATATAGTATTTTTTTTTTAGTTGGCTTGGGTTTTTGGCTCTGGTGTAATAACTTAGGAAAACATACAAAACACCTGCAACTTTTTCGCACATGCAGTCTGCTCCAGGATTCTTTTTATTCAGTCAAAGTCACATGTTTGCAATTGTTTATTTTATACTTCTAAT
>VWZD01013383.1:1980-38628 GCA_013396695.1 Sakesphorus luctuosus | reverse complement strand
CCATATGGTGTATGACAGTATGTATGTGTGCATGCTTATTTACATCCCATGCAACAGACTCTATGCTTGTCAAGAATTTTGTAATTTATTCCCTTTCTGGTTATGGCAATACATCCAAACAAGTCGAAGGTCTTTGTGTGAATTCATAGTAACTAGATGCAACCTGAACTATGTTACATCCTCATCCTACAATTTTACACTGTTAAATGTCTGTGAACTTAANCATAAAAGCCAAAAACCCAGAAAGAATCTAAAAGCTAAAATTAATTCTCTTGCATTCTTTACCTTCATGTTGAGACTAGCATGTTTTAGATTAAGAGGTACATATTGTAGCATAGTCTCTTTGATCGTTTTCTTTATCAATCAATATTTTTAACTGGAGAGATTTTAATATAAAAGGAAACCATAGAAGATGGCAATAGTTCAGATTGGAAAATGTCCTAGAGTTGTGATCAGCAATTGAGCTGTGGGAACAGACAGGTGCTTTCTATGTGTTCCTGCAATGAAGTTTGGAGGGTTTGTTTTGGTTTGGGTTTTGGGTTTTTTTGAGGTGTTTTGTTTTGTTTTGTTTTGTTTTTCATAGTTTTTGTTTGGTTGTTGTTATGATGTTCAAGTGCACAGCTTCTTTCATACTTGACTAGGAGAAAAATTAAGTGTGTCCAAATACCAGTGCAGGGTTATGGCAAGTCACCTGGCTTGAATCCTCACAGTAACCACACTGAAGATATTCAATTTATCATCAGCAAAACTTTAACTGTTGATTTGGTTCAAAACCAGGGATCATTGTATTCAAGATACATGACTTTTTATATAAAAACATGGACTCTACTAAATCCTTCTGGTAAGATTTATTAGAAAAATACATGTCACACATGAGAAGCTGTGTGTTTGTTTTCTTCAAAAGAAACGGTTTGTAAAGTAGTGTTTTACATTTTTCCACAGTAGCTATCAATGAATTTAAAATACAAAGAAATTACTGTGGAGTGCATTGGAGCAGAGAAGCTCGGGTCAATATCTCATTTGTTGTTTGGTTGACCGTACCTAAAAAATTAGATAAATAGCTCTAATCATATATCATCATGAATATTGCTCTGTTTTCTCTTCATTTATTTCAGTGGCTGCCAATTCTATCAAATGATCGTCTTCAAACTGGACATTATAGTCTTTCTGTTGCGTTGGATAAGCTGCCTTTACACTATTCAATTCATTCTCCAGAGGTAAGAAAGAAAATTATTATAAAATAATGTTTTCCTAATGTGAGAGAACAGTGTAAGTGTTTTACAAACTAACATTGCTGTCTGCTTGTAGGCAGTGCCTCCTTTTTGGTTTTTAAAAGGGGTAAGATCTGGAGAAAAATGTTATTGTTATTATTGTCACTAGTGTTATTATTTTATATTGTTATATTGATTTTTTAGAAGTTAGTGGTTCAGGCAAGTTCTTGTAAATTGTATGATCAGGGCTATTTATTTAGAGTGTCAAGTCAATAATTTGGTTTCTTCCATAGGATGATTTGCTTTTTTTTTTGAGGCTGTGTGGGAGAGGGAATCACATGCTGTGACTGGAGCAGAAAACTGCCTCCTGAGTAAACATGGCAAGCAGGAAACTGTCCACATCACTGTGGAGTGCCTTTGGCAGTGCTTTAACTGGGAAGTTTTAGCCTTAACAATATCCCATCAGAAGATGTATATTTACACAGTCTGCTAGGTATCCCACCAAAATTCTCGAAATTTCCCTGCCCAGTGCATGAACTTCTCTCCAATGAGGATATGAGAATGAGAAGATGCATAGCTGTGGACCTCTGTATGGCACTGAATTTGGATATCTAAAATGAAGTGAATAGTGTGAATAGCCTGTAGAACCCCATGTAAACAGACCTTTTGTTTGATTGTCAAAAGGAAGAAGATAACTCATATATTTCTTTTCCATCACAGAAAATTTCATCTCAGACACCACCTATTAAGTGGGTTGAAGGACACAAGGGCGTTTTTGTTGTTGAAGTGCAAGCTGTTTCATCTGTTCACACTCAGGTAATGCATCAGAAGCAACACACAGCTGTAGTTTCATTTCAAAGAAAATGCAAATGTGCAGAACATCTTAGCAGATTAATAAAATGGAGATGTTTAAGCTCACACAGGCTATAAAAAAACTTAAGTGCTTTGGAAATAACCTGATATCCTTGGTAAATCCTTTGGTGACATGAAAAGGATACTAAGCAAGTTTGCAGATGACACAGAACTGAGAGGAGCTGTTGACACCCTCAAAAGCAGGAAGGCCATGCAGAGAGACCTTGACAAATCAGAGGACTGGACAATCAGCAACCATATGAAGTTCAACAAGGGGAAATGCCAGATTCTGCACCAGGGATGGGGCAACCCCAGGTGTACATACAGACTGGGAATGAGATGCTGGGAAGCAGTGCCTCAGAAAGAGATCTGGGGATCCTGGTTGATGGCAAGTTGAAAATGAGTCAGCAGTGCCCTGGCAGCCAGGGCCATGTCTTGGCACAGCATTCCCAAGCCATGTCTTGGCACAGCATTCCCAGCTGGTCGAGGGAGAAAATTGTCCTGCTCTGCTCTGCACTGGGGCAGCCTCACCTTGAATATTGTGTGTAGTTTTGGACAGTGCAATATAACAAAGATATGAAGCCATTAGAGAGTGTCCAGAGAGCAATGAAGGTGGTGAAGGGCCTTGAGGGGAAGCCGTGTGAGGAGCAGCTGAGGGCACTTGGTCTGTTCAGCCTGGAGAAGAGGAGACTGAGGGGGACTCCCATTACAGTATACAGCTTCCTTGTGAGGGAAGAGGAGGGGCAGGCACTGATCTCTTCTCTGTGGTGACCAGTGACAAGACTGAGGGAATGGCTTGAAGTTTCTCAGGAGAGGTTTAGACTGGATATCAGAAAAACATTCTTCACCCAGAGAGTGGTTGGGCAAGGCTTCTTGGTCAGGCTCCCAAGAAGCATTTGGATGGTACTCTCAGGCACATGGTTGACTCTTGGGGGTGGTCCTGTGCAGGGCCAGGAATTGCACTCAGTGATCATTATGGGTCCCTTCCAACTCAGTGGAATCTGTGATTCTGTGAAATCTCTCAGTAGAATTGAACAAACTGAACTCTCAGCAGCAAGTCACATTGAGCATTAGGGAGCCTGTTACCCTCTTAGCTCAGCAGGAGTCTGCTTAGGCTGTGCTTCAAAGACACTGACAGGGCACAGTGCCAAGTTTCTGCAGTCTGCATCATCTAATCAGCAAGTCTAGTTCAGACACTGTCCATGTCTCCAGAGACACAGCACCTCCCTGCCTCCATGGATGCATTATACACTGCCAGGATGTGTTAGGCAGCTCTCTTATCAAAGCCATGTGGTGTGGGAATTCAGGTTATTTAAATGCAATAGGACATTGGATCTTTGCCTATGTTACTGAGATACTGGTTTAAGGCAGAGCAGCTTTTATTTTGTTTCTGCTGCTTTTCAGTGTCTCTTACTCATCATGATACTCTAGTTAATCCTGGTCCTAACAACGGGAGGCCCTATGTTTGAAGTAGGTCCACCACCCCTTTCCAGCATGCTTTTTCAATACAAGTAGGGCATACTCCTAGGCCACATAACTTGTGTGTAGCTGGAACTTACATGTGAGTGGCAGAGGGACTATAGATCTATGATGTGACAGTTTTATCAGTTAGAAGGAACAGTCTTTTCAATAAATGCAGCAGTCATTTTAGTGAGGACTGTAACTTTTCTCCCTTTAAGCTAACCTAACTGCAGTCTGAATTTGAGCCAGATAAAAAGGATCAAACAAAAGCCTGTGACAGCTGCTTTACAAATTGATCACCAAGAGCAGGTGCCACTGAAAGCTGGAAGGTTGAAAATCTTTTCTTTTTTCCCATGAGGTGATACAATCAGGCTTTGCTTAGCTACCAGTAGCTTGAACTATGTTGGCTTTATTAACTCTGAGTGAACTGTGTTTGCAGGATAACCACCTGGAGAAGTTCTTCACTTTGTGCCATTCTCTTGAAAATCAAGTGACATTCCCCATTCGACTGATGGATCAGAAGATTACAGAGGCTTCACTGGAACATGAGTTGAAACTCAGCATTATTTGTTTGAATTCTTCACGCCTTGAACCTCTTGTCTTATTTTTGCATTTGGTACTAGATAAACTTTTTCAGCTGGCTGTGCAGCCCATGATCATAGCTGGCCAGACAGGTATTTACTGGTTCATGGCCTCCAAGTGGCAGTGCAAGCAACCTAGAAATGCGGGGGAAATGATTGCTAAATATCCAGGCTCAGATTCAGTATTTAGGGTAGTCCACTTTGGAAAGGGTTGTGCTTCTCAAGACACAGCTTCACTGCACAATTTAATCAGGTTTAACTGAGTTCCTGTCTTCTATCCATTTCCTTTACATATAAGACTCTCTGACTCTGATTGGGAGGTAATTTAAACTGTAATCATTTACTTATCTAAAAGTACAGATCAAAAAGTGGATTGTGGTTCAACTTTGTGTGAATTTCAGTTGTTTTGAAAGTAAAACACTAGTAAAATCATTATCTTACAACTGACAGTTGCTGTCTGGGCCATATCCTCTGCCCAAATATCTTTAAAGAGAGTTCAGTGAGCACAAAAACATAGTAAACTCTGATTTTTCTGTTACTGAGGGTGCCAGCTGCCTATTGTGTATGTTAACTCTGGAGGGAAGGCGTACTTGGAGACAGTGGTGCAGTTCACTTCCTGTCTCATTTTGGTAATCGGTGCTTGTCATCCACTACAATACTTGCACAAAAGCCTGCTAGCTTGTATTTGTCTGTCAGCTGCAGAATAATAAGTCAGTGTTCTTCGGGTAGGTAGTTTATAGGAAATGTGTGAAGGCTTCTAGAAATGATAACAGTTACAATCTGCCTTTACATAGCACTAAGTGACAGAATAGCAGTGAAAATCAGTGGGTCTGCGGAAGAGTATTTATTTGTCTATGTAGACTTTGTGTCTGGTCAGTTGTAGCAATTACCGAATCCGATAAGGACTGAATTGAAGCTTGCAGGATTATTTGTTGATACAAAGAATGCCCTCACCTAATTACATTATACCCTTCAGTGCTGACACTAATTCTTGCTTTTGTTTCACAGCCAACTTCTCACAGTTTGCCTTTGAATCTGTGGTTGCAATAGTGAACAGTCTCCACAACAGCAAAGAGCTGAGCAAAGATCAGCATGGGAGGAACTGCCTGCTGGCATCTTATGTGTACTATGTATTTCGTCTGCCAGACCCTCAAAGAGAAGTGGTCAAGCCAGGTATTATTGGTGCAAAGGTTGCAAAAGTATTCTTTTTTTTTATACATGCCGTTCAGCGTGATACTTCTGAAAGTATGGCCTAAGGAACTGACCTGTACCATACCAAACAACTTCTCAGACACAGACTGCATTCTGTTTAAGCCCTGCACTGTTCTGATATATCATTTTTCTCAGAGGTAGGTCAGGAATATCAACACTACAAACAGCAACATGGGTTTGCCACTTAAAATCTCCATCTCTCAATTATTCATTTAAGATGCAGGGTTGAGGTGAGGGAACTCTACAGCTACAAGCAATGTTGTAGCTTCGTGGAGCTGAAAGCAAAAGATGTTGCCTAAACTGAAGCTTTCTCTAGAGGAATTTCCCTCATAAATTGAAATGACTTTAAGATGCCTATTTCTTACTGATGTCAGTAAATTACTTTCCATGCAAACTAACTGCCAAGTCGCATAGGGCCAAGCTTAACCAATTTCTCCATTGTATTAGGGATTAGAGGATAAAATGCTGTATGTTGACCAGCAGGTTGGAACAGGTGATTCTTCTCAGCCCTGCTGAGGCCGTACCTAGAGTGCTGTGTCCAGTTCTGGACTCCCCAGTACAGGAGAGACATGAACATGTTGAACAGAGACCAGACAAGGGCAGCAAAGATGACAAAGGGGCTGGAGTGTCTCTTCAATGAAGAAAGGCTAAGAGAGCTGGAATTGTTCAGCATGGAGAAGAGGAGGCTCAGGGAGGATCTTCAGTGTGAGCAAAGAGCTGAAGGGACAGGGCAAAAAAACCAGGAAGGGACTGTTTCCAGTGGCACCCAGTGAGAAGATCAGAGGCAATGGGCACACACTGAAACGCAGTGAACATGAGGAAACACTTTTTTGCTGGGAGGGTGTCTAAGCACCAACACGAGTTTACCAGAGAGGTTGCCCAAGTCTCTCACCTTGGAGATAGTAGAAAGCCAACTGGATGTGGTCCTGGGCAGCTGACTCAAGGTGACCTTTCTTGAGCAGAAGGATTGGACCCGATGGCCTTCAGAGGGCCCTTCCAACCCCAACCATTCTGTTACTCTGCTGCAATCATCGTCCTAAAGCCAATAGGATTAATTTGATCAGCTAGTGTATCTTAAATGATTTACCGCCAAGCAGCTGTGCTGTGAGAGCTTAAGATATGTAGGCCTTTTTCAAATAGTCATTTAAATCCCCCTTGAGAGACATTTATACTGATGTTAAGATGTGCTAAAATGTCTGAGCTCGCATACACTTGGAAATTCTTTATCCTAGAAAAATATGGTCCATGGCAAAACTGAAAAGTAGATAATCGTTTAGTGAAATTCCTGATGGCAGTGCTCCCTGCCTCCTTGGACATTTTGTTGTTAATCATTATGTGTTGAAGGTGATATTTTATGTTCAGGCCTGTGAATATTGTCTTAATCTCCAGCAAATTAAAAAGAGCTGAAGGAAAGAAAGAACTGTTGTAATAGTGCTGCTGGTCAGATAGTCCTCTTAATCTTTTGTTACTGCTTGTGCAAGCACTCTATGTGCTGTTGACTGGGATAATATCTGCACCTTATTGTTCAATGCCTGTGTAATTTCTTAATGAAGCAGTTGGTGGTGGAATTTTCAGGAGCTTTATGCTTTTCAAGATGCTGATGCTATAATAGCACTGAGCAAAAGTGGCTTGAATCTCATGTTTGTCTCATATATATGTCCTTCAGTCTTAATTTGAGCATCTTCCTGTTGGGCAGGTGCAGGCAGCAGTGCTGTTTCGACAGAGTCTCGTTATTACACATTTGGACGTACTTCTGCTGTATCTGTTGGAAGCAAACTCTTGCAGAGCAGAGTGACAAGCTGCAGCAATCCTGACATCACTGTTACACAAACTGCTACTAATGAGGAGGTCAAAAATACCATGTCATCCAAGGTAAGAGAACAAAGTCAAATATCTAGAGAATGGTATGGTCCAAAACCTAATAATTTAGATTTGGCCTTCAGGAGTCGGATTTGCTTCTTGTAAATGCACTGTATGTATCCCCAGAACCACTGGCTCTTTATCTGATTTGGCACAGACACATGTTAAATACCATTGCTAAATTCTGATGTCCCTTATCAATGGAGAGCAAGAGATAGGAATTCTGCCTCTTGTTTGTGGCTTAGATACTCCACTGAGGAATTTCCTTTTTTGACACGCTTTTCTTTGAGTGTTACATATGTAAAATACTGCTTCACAAGTAGGTTATTCTCAAAACCATTTTGAAGTCTTTCCACCATTGAATGACTATATGTCTCTTTGTTTAAAGTGACTGCGTGCTTGTCTGCAGCAAATGAAGTCTGAACTAGTGAGATACGCAAGCTTTGACAATTTATTTGGTTTGTTCATATAGGCATATGTATTCATCCTTAGCAATTTTTATAACATAGACTTGAATTTAATAACTTTATTACTTTTACTGTAATGTACTGTGTCCTAGGGAAAAAAAACCCAACAAAACAGTGGTCAGTACATTCTTCCAAATTAACACAAAATTAAAATGTTTGATATTACAGCTTCATCACATGGATAAATGTAGTAATTTACAATTGGTTAGTGCCGTTTCACTGCCTTTTAAATCTGCACTACTTTTAATGGAAGTAGGACTCCGAGTTGCTAATTAATTTCGGATGTAGTTCCAGAGGATACAGCTTTTGAAGGGTGAATCCTGTCTTCCAAAGTACAGCTGCAGTGCTGCCATTAGGCACGCGATGGCAGTGCTGGCATTTGCACCCTCCTGCGGCTGCTACTGTGCTTAGATGGCCTTCCGCCTCCACTGGGAAGTGTGATGGGAGAAGGAAAGAGAAGAGCTATTTAGGTGAACATCTGTGCATACCCTAAAAAAAAAGAAAACAACGAAACAAACAAAAACCAAAACTAAAACCCAACCAAACAAAAACCCCAACAAACAACCACAAACACCACACTGCTGCTGATTTCTTCTCTGTTAATGAGTTTAGGTAATTTATTAACTTACTATTATGTTTTCCTTCTGGCCATATCCTCCAGCCTATGGATCACAGCTCCAGTCGGATGTCTTACTATGCTGAAGGAACAAATGACATGTCAAACATTTGTGCAAACCCAAGACCATCCAATAAAAAGGTAGGCTACCACTATGTGTGAGAGAACTCATTAACAGAACATGGAGCATCTTGTGGCGGTGCTGGCAATTAGTACTTCTAAATGAGGAGAGGGGAAGGACAGAACAAAATAACAACTGATTTTACCAACAGGGCATTCGTGATGGAATATTGAATCAGTGGGTAAATAGTACTCAAACCTTTCTGCTTCTGCTCCAGAGTCTTATATTCTTTTTTCCAGGACAGATTTAGACAAGTGGCAGCCTGTTTGGATCCTGCTTTGCTTTCTTTCTCAAGGTCTTACAGCTTCAGACGTTTTCCACTGCTGTTTGCCCTTGGATACCTGCCTTTACATGTCACAGTAAACCCCATTCGGAAATGTTTGCCACCTCTTTCTTTAATAAAAAGTGTTTAGCTTTGTCCCTTTTTGTGCCGTTAGAGCCAAGAAATTCCTTCCTAGCCTGAGTATGTATTCCTAAATAGCTTATTAACAACAGAAGATATCATATCACATAAGTAAATTTTCCAGCACTGTATCTTGTGCTTGGAATTGATCATCAGCAGTGACTTTGAATGAAGAAACAGGGGGAAAGCCCTGCAATAAGCTGTTCAGAATCTGAGTTACACTTAACAAACTCTCCAATCTTACTCCTGTTTATTGGTTTAATTTCTGTCAAAAAGCATAGAGGTTTATACCCAGTTTGAATATTGTATGGATTCATTTGTACTATTCAATGTAAATATGCTTATGAATACCATTAGCTTATTGTTTGTGGCAGGAACAGAAAAAGGACATTGCAATAAATTTTTAGTCTATATTTGAATTTTGTAAAAGTTTAGATAATTGGGTTTGGGTGTCTTCTGGTCAGGTCTCACTGCAAAAAGTATTGTTTCCAAATGTGCAAGGTCTGTTGTAGTTATTGCCTCCCACTACAGATTCAGTCTTACTTCTACCTCCTCTCAAAAAATCATGTATGTTCCAAATGAAAACACTTAGTGGGTAAGTGAGAAACATGACTGCTCCCTGTCATACACTCAGCCAATGGCTGGAGGAGAGACCACAGTCATCTTCCTGTTCAGTTATTCAGGATTCCGGATCCACAATAAAATGGGTCCCAAAGTCTTTGTGTCACCAACATTTTTTAAATGTCATTTTGGTCAAATCTGCCTTCTGATCCTACAAGGATGTCCACACACCCCATCCAGCTGCATGCTCCCCGGTATGGAGGAGTTTTCCACAGGGAAGATTGGGATGTTGAAAATGGGAGACAAGTTGATTGAGAAGCTATTTTCCAACAATCTGTGTTTATTATCTAGCATTTCCATGAGGAGCTGGCACTGCAGATGGTGGTCAGCACAGGCATGGTGAGAGAATCTGTCTTCAAGTATGCCTGGTTCTTCTTTGAGCTCCTGGTAAGATTTGACAGTGGTATTTCACATTTAGTTAATGGTGGAATGTAGTAGGTACTTTAGGGTCAGATTTAGTTGGGTAGTGACCTCTTCAGTTATTCAGCCCCACTGTATAAAGGAAAGGTCTCAAATAAAGGAAATAAAACTAAAGAATTATTCATATTCAGCCCCATTCCACACTGATGGCGGTAATGGCGAAGTTCTGCATGAGTGACGTGAGCCACGGTCCACAGCTTGCGAAAGACTGAGACACTCATCAAACCAAGCCCTTTCTTTCCTGTGAATACCTGTTCCTGTCTTTTCCATTTTGTTAACAACATGGCAGGAGTGACAAAGCTCCACAAACAGAATTTTACAGAGCCCTGAGGTGATATATGTCAGTGGAAAAAACATACTGATTTCTGCTGGCAGCTTATATGTAAACCAACATCAGGTCAAACAATAAGAATTCCACAAGTGCACTCCCTGTCCATCATGAAGGGCAGAAGATGCAAACAATAGCATTCAGAATGACAGATGCAGGGGTTTGGGGGAGGGTATTTCTGATTTCAGATGCTGAGGGTAGCCAACTGCATGAATATGAACAGCAATCAGTGTCTGTCCGTGTTTGAGTCTTAGGCTGTCGGTTGCCATTACCACTACAAGTAGGATTTATCAGAGCAGCTCTGAGAAGATGAGTGATTATATTCAGAGAAAAAGAAGCAGGAAATCTTACTTTCATGAACAAACTTAAAGCAGTATTTTACCTCCAGTTTGGGCATTTTTTTAGTGTCTTTTTTCTGCTTTGCAGATAAAGAGTATGGCTCAGTATGTTCATAACATAGAGAAGCAAGACAACCCACGAAGAAGCCGGTTTTCTGATCGCTTCAAGGATGATATTACCACTATAGTTAGTGTGGTTACTTCAGAGATTGCTGCACTTTTAGTCAAACCACCAAAGGTAAGGGCATGAAATAAGCACCATGGATCCTTGCTACTGACCTTTTGTTACACTGAGCTATATTTAATCCCATTTAAACTTCAGTAACCTTGCTAGAATTAGGCCAGTCCTGAGGCAATATTTTTACATGGATCTTAAGCGACAGTTGTGGCAATGCAAAGGTCAGCCTTGCACTCCTTTGACACACAGTTTGTTTTTATTCAGCTCAGTTCCCCAGCTTACTTCTCAGTGTGGCTGCAGTGTGCAGGGAGAGAATTCCCTTTCCCATCAACTGGAAAGGCTGAACATCCGTTTTCAGTGGTAGTGATGCTTTATGCCAGGTTAGCCAGAGCATCAGACTGCAACCCCAGCAGGCCTTCTTACTTGTATTCCCCTTTCCAGTTGCCCTCATTCCTACTGCATTGTGTTTTATTCCTTATTTGAGTTCTTTGTAGCAGTGGACTATGCAATATGAAGTCAGAGTTCCTCATGAGGGTTGCAAAAGCCAGCCATGAGTGATCTAACCCCTGACCTCTTCAAAGAGGCGCTGGTTACTTGAAAATTAAAGACAAGAAATAAGCCTAAGTCCCATGAAATTCTTTCTACTTTTAACAAGTTGCACAGATATAACAGATTATAAAGTTGAAAGGATTAGAAGTTGCAACTTATATTTTAGCATTGCTACTGTCAGCTGATACGCTTGATACCACTCTGCACTGGCCAGTAAAGAAAGTTAAGGCCACAGATAGGCATGGAGTGACTGTTTGTTCAGTTGTTGCAACCAACTTGTTGTCATGCCCAAGAGCTTCCAAATGCAGAGTGCTCTGCCACAGGGCAGAGCAAGCTGGAGAGCTGGCCTGCCAGATCACTTTTCAACCAGCTCAGTTTCATGATCCACTTTCTCCGAATGTGCTTTGCTGTGCTGTTGAGCAGAAAATGGGAAAGGGCAAAGACCAGACAAATGGAGGCAGAGAATGGCAGAAGGGATTGTCACTGTCCACCAAAAGGTTGCTCCTAAAGCTTTACGTTTTGCTCAGTCCTTTGCTTCTGTGATAGCCATGTGCATTTCCACAGAAATGTTTGCTTAAGGCATCAATGATGGGTTTTTTAATATGCTGTGAAGTAAAAATTTGTTAATTTTTTAAAAATGCTTTAACAGAACTGTAGGATCTGCCACGGCATTACTATTTACTGCTTCCTCACAGTAAATACATAAGTTTTGTGGGCTGTTAATTCAATTCGATCTTGATATAGTGAGTGTATAGAACCTGATTATGTGTGAAAATCCCACTGCAATGTTTTAAGAACAAGGGCCATGGGTTAGTTATACAGAGCAGTAGGTAACATGTGTCTGATGTTTAAATCCAAGCAATAATAACTGATGTTTCAGTACATAGTTGAGTACGTCAGATTGCCCTGGCTTTCTACAGTGATATATCTGGCATATGTTAGCCTACCCAATAAGGTAGTGGAAAACTAATTTTTTCTTTACAGTAGAAAAATGTTTTGCTGTGTAAATGCCAGATTGTATGTTCCTGAAGAGCAACAAAGAGTGAAAAATGAAATCATAGCCACCCTGAGGTTCTGCACAACTGTTCTCACTAGACAGAGGTGCCAGGAGGGGCAATATTTTTCTCAGTCATCTCCTCTGTCGGTTTTGAGTGAGCCCAGCTGAAGGCTCTGATGGCATTACGTGTGTGCAGATCCCTCAGGCATCTCCACTAAATCCTTTTGGTGAACTACATATGAGATTTTGTGATTTAAATTGGTATGTTTGAAGTAAGTGTAGCCTTATTTTAGAGGGCACATAAAGTTCTCTGTGATTATTACTTGATGTTGTGTGTCTCTGGTAATCAGGCTAGTTCCAAGCATGAAAGAGCTTAGCTGCTGAATGGTAAACCACCCAAATTTATCTTAACAGTGTTTTGTTACTATCAGGTTTACACTTCAAATTTCTACTACCCATTCCATCAGCAAAGACAGCACAAGTTTTTATTAAAATTTTAGAACAATATTTTATGTTTTAAGTACCTAAACCTGCATTCTCTGAGGTTCAATGGAGGAGAAAAAAGGTCATATGCAGGATGGCAGCCAATAGGGAATTCAAAACAGGTCTCAAATTCCATTTCATTGTTGTCAGCCCAAATGCTTGCATAGATTAACTTGTTCATTCTTCCCAGGATATTTCTCTGTGAAAGCTACAACACTTGAAATAATTTACAGAAGTGATTTTGTGCAATTTTAATAAGATCATGTGAACTGGAGAGCTGAAGCAGTCTTATCCTATGAGATGAGGGGACCTGTCCCCTACACTACTTTTTCATGATTCAAAAAGTCTTCCGTTTTTATGTAAGTTTTATACATCATAACTGGTTTTTTCTTTTTTTCTATTTTTTAAAGGAAAGTGAACAAGCAGAAAAAATTAATATTAGCTTGGCATTTTTCTTGTATGATCTTCTTTCTTTAATGGACCGAGGATTTGTGTTCAATCTCATCAAACATTACTGCAATCAGGTAGGCACCATACATGATTGGGATTGCATTTGGCTTATGGCCAGTCCTGTATTCTGTTCCTTTTGATTAGTTTATCCATCAAGATCCTTTGAGTTGTGTTAAAGGTCCAGGTACCTATTTCCTATTACATGTGCAGTGACTTTAAACCTCTTTTCATTTGTAGTCTGAAGGGGAAAAAATTGAGTGGAGGTGAAGACTCTCTTAGAAATGTCATACTTTGCACTGCTGCAGAGCATACATGGAACCCCCTTTCTTCCCTTACTTTTTTTACATCCCTTAGCAGTAGCGTCTACAAGCCATACAGATCAACTTTCGATCTCTGACTTCTCCAGTGCTGTGAGGACAGGATTTAGCTTTGGGGGAGCGAACCAAAATGGTACATCTCTATCTTCTCCAAAAAGTTAGCCTCACAAAATTAAAAATGGGTGATATGCAGGATGTTGTTATGAGATTATTTGTTGTGTTTGAAGGGGAATGGTTCCTTGTGTTTTGTGAACTATTATATCTGCTGTAGCTTTCTGGCAAATTAAGGCCCTCTAGCAGGAGATGGTAGGGAGGAGAATGCAAGGTGGCTACCACCCCATTTTCCTATAGTATGTACCATACTCCTCTGATGTCACTGTTGATATGAAAGGAAATTACAAGACCTCTGATGCCCTCTGTTGTTTAGCAGGACTTTTTATGAGTTTGCCACAGATTCAGAAAAGTGCAGTTTGTTTTTCATTTTTGNAAAAAAAAAAAAGAAAAACTATTTATTACCTCTTGGAAAGTATGTAAGTCAGCTGGGGAGCCAGGAGACAGACACCATCACTGTGATACAAAGAGCAGCTAATGTGTGGAGACTAGTTAGGTACAGTTAGCATTTTACTTGTATGTATATTTGCATTTCAGGCAGCAGGATGTTTCACTGCATGGTAATTTAGATAGTCCACACTCATCACTTGACACTTTTTTGTTTGTTTTTCTAGCTTTCAAACAAGCTGAATTCACTCTCCACCCTGATTTCCATGAGACTTGAGTTCCTGAGAATTCTCTGCAGCCATGAGCATTACCTCAATCTGAACTTCTTCTTCATGGCATCCGCATCTGCTCCAGCATCTCCCTCTCCCTCCTTATCCTCCCAGGTAGCTGTCCATTAGATGATATTGCATGAATGTCATATGAAGCACACATGCAGAAAAAGACTTATGTTGCTCTGTATTCAAATATTTAGTTTAGAATTAGCCACTGTTGGATCAGGGAGAGAAAACCTCCCTCCTGAAGGAAAAGGGACAGAAGAAGAAAGACTAGGAGTACTACTGCAAAACTTCACCTACACAAGTTGAAACTTAACATGACACAGATACATGCACATCTAGAAGCATGTACACAGAAAATTACTGTTAAGGTAGACATAGAGGGTCTAAAAGGAACATAGGTCTGAAGGCTAATTTACAGGCACACTTTTATCCTATCCATACATAACTGCAAATTTGGTTAGAGCAATGTGCTAATAACACCAAGGTTGTGGGTTTGATCCCTGCATGGGCCATTCACTTTAGGTTTGGACTCGGTGATCCTTGTGGGTCCCTTCCAACTGAGAATATTCTGTGGATTCCAGAAATTTCAATATCTGTTTTGGAGAATTACGGCATGCAGCAGTGCACAAAAAACTTGCTGTGAGATTTCCTTCTAACTGGACTTCTTATTCTCCAAGTGAATGTAGATGTTAAGACTAATAAGTTAGTGACTAATACACTGCATTTTTCAATATCCTGTAACAGTGAATGTCTGTTGAGCCTTTGTGTTGTTTAGAGAAGGATTATCATGCTTTGTTTTTCCAATAGCAGCATTCTTTGTTCTGGGTTCCTCCCCACTGCAGTAGTACAGACAATGCGATGACTTTCCACGATTTCTCTGTGGTTTTTTGGACAGTGTTCTCCTTTTTATTTTAACTTTATGATTTTCTGCGTGGAAACACTCAGGCATCATAAGTACACCTCTCCATGCAATATTTCTCATTTCTCCCAGGATGTCATCCTCAGTACATACACTTTTTCCCAGACTTGGCCTGATACTGACATAGCTCTAGATTTCCTGCATGTCAGGACCTCCCATCCATCTTCCTGACCATGTAGTTCGCAAACACATTCAAAAGAAAAACTGTTGACTGGCATGGCACACACTATATTACCAGTCTTGTGCTCATCTCCTCTACATTTTACTTAGATGTTATCTTCCTTTTTTACAATGGGGGAAACCCCTGTTGAAGGGTGCTAGCCTGTTTTCCACCTCAATGGTTTTGCAGGGGTCAGGACTGGGATGAAGCAATTCCATGCAATGCCCCATAATTGCCACAACCCTTGAAGACAGAAGAATGGAATTGAAACTAAAAATGGTGGGAGGTACAAAAACATCTGAGTAATGGAGCAGTTAAAATTCATGGTTTCTTTTTCAAGTGTCATTGCTAAAGAATTCATTGGATGTGCTAAGATGTGCTGCATCTCATACCTTAAGGGTTGTCACTGGTCAGTAAGAGTAAATAATATTTTCTTGAAGTTTTTCCTAGTCTTAAAAGCAAACAGTGAAGGTCTTAGAGTTGGGATTTCCCAGTACATTTGGTTAATGCTAATCCTGGATGCCAAAGGACTAGAAATATGACTCTTCTGCTTATGGGGGAAAGAACATCAGCATAGCTTTTGCAACTAGTTCTAGTAAGTCAGAGCTGGGCAGACACCAGTTTAATCAATCTTTCCTTCAAGCAACATCATCAACTCTTTCTCTCCTTTAGGAGTAACCTTTGAAGTGCAACCTGCACAAATCAATAAGGCTTTTGTGGTCCTTGGATGATTTAATATCTTAGCTGACCACCCTTGCAGTAATTTTGATCTGTCTGCAGGAGTGCTGCCCAGCTAGAGTTAGATTTTCAGTAGAAATATGGCATTGTGAATAAATCTTTTTAAATTCTTGGAGAGAACCCAAATGCTCTTAACTGGGTGCTCTACACGTTGATGTTATGCCGCACAAACATAGAACAGCCATAGTACAGTCTGCCTGAGGTTGAATGGGAGTCAGCTTAAGCACATGAATCCAAAATACAGGGCTACTCAGAGTCAGGGGTTTCATGTGACCCAACATGGTGGAAGACAGCTACCACTGTGTAGTATACTGATACTTCATGTGTTTGTGTCCTGGGACTATTCCCAGCTGACTGACAGAAATATTGGGAAAGAATATTGAAGAATATAAATTAAAAGCAAAATTTTGGCTCTTATAACCATTGGGGAATGGAGTTTAAGACTTATGCTTACCCTATCTGGGGACAAAAACATTCCAAGTGACCTGCAGCACACACCTATGATGAGAGAAGCTAAGAAGTTCACAACACATAAATAGCAGCAACTTTCCATTCCTGGACTGGCTGTATATCCATCATAGCTATAAGCTGCAGCAGTTTGAAGGCTGTTCTAAATTATGCCACCTGCCAGCAAGCTCAGCTAAGGATTTTCAGGGTGAAAGGAAATACTGTTCACATGCCTTTGCTGGCCTTTACTTCCATGCCAGGCATCATCGATACTAAAGTGAAGAGCACCTGACACCAGAGGCTCTCTTAATGTAGAGGCAGCCTCTTGCTGTATGATAACCAGTGGCTGCTCTGCAACAGTAAAAGAAATGTTAAAAATAGTAAACATGGAGAAAATTCTTACTCTGTGTCCTGTCCAAACTAAATAGGGTAGGAATTTTACATCTTAAAAAATGTCAAATGAGTTGCTACCACAGAATGAAATCATGAGATTGCATCCTAGCAAGCAACTAATTTGAAATTAGATGCTTCTTATTTCATACCCAGAAGATTTCCTCCAAAATGTCCAACCTTCTTTCAAAGTCTGTTGTTTTTCTCTCGTAGAGATTTTCTGTTCGTTTCATGGCCTGTGACTATGACTACTTTAAGAAGCTTTGATTTTGGTGATCATATTTTAACATTTCTAATATACTTCTGCAGAACTCCAGCTCCTGTTCTAGTTTCCAAGACCAGAAAATCACTGGCATGTTTGACCTCTCAGCTGAATACCGCCAGCAACACTTTCTGACTGGCTTACTTTTCACTGAATTGGCAGCAGCGCTGGACACAGACAGCGAGGGGTGTGTATCCCAATTTGCAGATTTTAGAATGGTATCAAGTCACACCGTTACACTTGGCAAGGTCATAGTCTGATTCCAGTGCAGTCCTGTTTCCTTCAGTCTTTTCTACTAGTCACTCCATAACATAGGAATGACCCAGTCATTGTTTTATCTGCTCCCAGTGAATAAAAGTATGGTATTTGTTGTGGTAGTATTGGTTAAATATATGAACTGGTAACACAAAATTTCAGTTGCTCTTCTGTCTAAAACACCTCTGCCTTTCTCTGAGCTTAAGAGTTTAGCTAAACTTTCATCAGAGTTTTATGCTTTTTCCTTAAGCACCTCTCTTCACCATACTGAATTTTTATGGGANTTAAATTTCCCCTGGCAGAGCTTGAGCCCGTGCCCCCTTGTCCTATTGCTGAGTGCCTGGGAGAAGAGACCAACCCCTGCCTGGCTAGAACTTCCCTTCAGGTAGTTCTAGACAGTGATGAGGTCACCTCTGAGCCTTTGAAAGACTTAGGTGCTCCTTGATTGTCATAAAGGGGCTTGGAGATTTAAGATATCTATCATTTGAAGGGAACATGAATGCCTGCTCAGAATGGAAGAGATTATCCAATGAATATTGGTGTATTAATTTGTTTCTTTCACCTTCACTCTATTTATTAAACCTTTGATTTATAAGTGATATGTGCATGACCCATGAATGGAGCTCATGGATGGTCTCTCTGTTAACAGGATTAGCAAGGTGCAAAGAAAAGCTGTCAGTGCCATTCTTAGCCTGCTTAGTTCCCATGACCTAGATCCACGTTGCTCCAAAAAAGAGGTGAAGATTAAAATTGCAGCTCTTTACCTCCCTTTGGTTGGTATAATTTTGGATTCACTACCGCAACTCCATGATTTTACAAGTAAGACCTTTTTCCCTTTGGATTTTTCAGCTTTTAAGAGTACTTGTCTAAGCAATTCATCAAACATAAAAGAGATCACACTAAGTGCAGAAATTTCCTATAGTCTAGTGAGGTTGAATATGTATTTACTTAGAAATAAACTGGATTTTTACAGACAGGAAAAACTGGTGTCCTCACGTCATGAGCAAATGATAGACCAGAGATGCACTCCTGCATATCTCTTAATGCAAATTTTATGATCTTGGAAATAAAGCCTACAAGTTCTGGACAAAATATTGAGATCTAGGTAGGCTTAACAGACAGTAGAGAAGAAAACAAGAGTGATATTGACATCCTGTTATATCACAATTAAAAGAATAGGATGGTATTCTTTCTGTTGTTTTCTATTGCTCTATAGTGCTATTAACATGATACCAAAATTAATTAACTGAAGGTATAAAGTTTGAAGAATGTATTTTCATCACTTTTCTGAAAATATTTTACATTTAAATGTCTAAACAAAAGACTTACTAATATGAAAGTATTATTTAGTACTTTCAGTTTTGATAAGGTGAAGGCATTTATTCTACATTGTACAATTGGATCTCACATCATTCTTCTAATCTATTATCCTTATACCACAGATGAAAAGCGATATTATGAGGAAGCCCAGGTGTATTAGTATGTATAGGTTTTAGAGTGTCTTTCTTTTTGAGTATCTGTTACAAGAGGTTGCTGATCTCATTCTGAACATATGGGGTCCAGCTGGTCACTCAGTTTTTCAGAAAAATGGGACTTGTGAAAAACAGAATGGATGCTTAGAACCAGGGCAGATTCTTAGGTATAAATAATTTTATTTGTTGAAAGTGATGTCAAGACTAGCAGGAAATATAAACAGCTGGAGGTCTGAAAATAAAGTCATTCATTAGTCAGTAGGAAATACTGGCTCTGTCAGCTGTTAATGCTGATTTACATACTTTGCTGAATATCACCAAATCCTTGTGTGGCTCCTGTGTTTATCCTTTTGCCTGAAATGAACTGGAACTGGATGGTTCCAAGGCTTAAAAAGCACTGGCTTATCTTTGAACTTCAGAGACAACCTCGCATTTGCTGTCACCATTTATTTATTTGAATAATTGGGCAGTCCTCACAGGTAGCTGCAATCTGTCTTACAAATGTTGTGCCCTTTTTACTGCTTGGTGCATCAGCCAGACACTTTCAGAGGTGGAGATACCAATTGTTTTATTAGATTACAGACCAATGGAAAACTGTGACAAGTGAGCAACTGGATTGTTCCTGAAGTTTCAGTGGGATATTTCAAATGTAGTTTCAGATATCCGCAGTGGAAAGGGACGCACAGGAAATCCAGAAGAAGAACAAGAGTCTGCAGGTGCAATCAACCAAAATGTAGCCCTTGCCATTGCTGGGAATCAGTTCAACCTTAGGAACTCTGGAATACCTCCAGTGTCCCTGGTATGTTCACTGCTCTGACAGTCTATTTTCCGGTATCTGTTTTGCTCTTTCTTTGTTTTCTCCTTTAATCCTTTCTTGTCACTAATAACTACAGCCAGGAGAAACTGTATTTTTGTTTCCTCTAGCCTCAAAGAATCCCTCATATTCCTCCTGTCATCTTCTCCTCTTCTCTTCTAGTTAGTTAGTTATGCTCTACCACACAAAGTTCCCTTTTTCTCCCATTTCCATTTCCACATCCAGCCTAGATTTGTTTCCCGATCACCAAATGCCACTATGAGTCCCATACTGCTTCTCAGTTCTAGTCTCACCTGCATACATGGATCTAGGACTCAGATCCTTCTTCTTCTCTCTGTATCTCTTTCCTCATGGTTGTTTTTATCTACTATGCAATTTGGCTGACTGCATGGCAGGAAGAAACCAAACAGTTTTAGAATCTTTTTCTACATTATTCCAAGGAAATTAAAATACAGGCAGCTAGCAAACAGTGCTCTTGTGCTTCTCTCAGTCTTTCAAATGCATTCAACTGTTCCTTCCACTAGTTATACATACATTCGTTCAAAAATACAATAATTGTAACCTGGAAAAGGTCAAACTTACTGAAGTCCAGTTCTGAGATTTGATATGACTGAACTTCAAATGACATTACTTCACCTGAGTGACCTTCCTGTCCTTTTTCTTCTTTGAACTGACATTTATGTACCTGTTCCTAGCCATACAGACAGAGTGCCACATTAGGTCCTGATACTACTCGCAATCTTTTGATCTGTTTCCTCTGGATCATGAAGAATGCTGATCAGAATCTAATACAGAAATGGATTGCAGACCTTCCATCCATGCAGCTGAACAGGATTTTAGACCTCCTCTTCATTTGCGTCTCATGCTTCGAGTACAAGGTAATTGAAACGTGGCATGGTTTTGTTGTCCTGCTTTGGTTGTTGTTTTTTTTTTCCCTAAATTCCAGCTGTCCGAGGGAAATTTATTATGAACAATTAAAAATTAGCACTTTTCTAATCTGTGCTACAAATGGACAAATTAATTCAGATAAAATAACACTGACACTAGCCTTCAGGCAAAATGCAGCCAAAAGCTTCAAGGAAGTCCTATGAAGTTCTCTTAAGCTGTTTTATTATTTTCCTTTACTTGGGCATTTGAGGGCTATTTTTGGTGGGAATTATATTGACAGCTCCTGTAATAGTGGACAGGATACTGAAGATGACGGTTTAGTTAAGAGGTGTTTTGTGTCTGTTAGTCTTTCCTCATTTGCACCACTTATTACCTTTTGTATGTTAGTCATATTCATTGCTTGTGCCCCCTCTACAAGTATCTCCTGTTGTGTCTCATTCTGAGGTGTAATTTGGACTCAGGTCCAAAGACAGAGGCATTGGTATTGATTGCTTTCACTTTACTTTTAGGGCAAGCAAAGCTCAGATAAAGTTAGCACCCAAGCACTCCAGAAGTCACGAGACGTTAAAGCTCGATTAGAAGAGGCTTTACTGAGAGGTGAAGGAGCCAGAGGAGAAATGATGAAGCGCTGCAGAATACCAGCTGGTACTTCATACCCCTTTTTCCTCATGGCTTTTGAGAGGAATTCAAATGGTTATAGAAATAAATGAGTTTGTTGGGTTTTATGAAAACTACCCACTTTCATCCTTATATTTTTTACCCACAGTCCTTTCCCTTGCCAACCATTCTTGTGTTTGTGTGGATGAAAATATTCTTAACTTTGCAAGGTGTAGCTAGGACTGAGCTCTTCTCACATGAGAAATATGAGCTAAGAAAGAAGTTTTAAGATGTTCTGAAAAATTGTGGTAATGTCTAATCAAGAGTCAAGAAATGGTGTCAAAACGATCTGAAAGAGCAAATTGTTCATAGCAAAAAAGATTGTTTCAATTAATAAATGGAATAATCTGTGGTTTGGTTTTTGAAGACATTAAGCAAGCTAATGTTTTAAAAATGCTAAATTGAATAAGTGACAGGGTCCTGTCTTTTACTAGAACCCTGAAGCTGTGAAGCGGAATGGTTTTAATTATGACAGACTGTTACAGAAATGTATCTCCTTTTGGTGAGCTGTCAGACTTCAGGTGTCGCCTTTTGCTTTAATCTCACTGATACATGTTGCACTCTTAGGGAATGACAGATCGGCAGGGCTAAATGAAAATCTGCGCTGGAGAAAGGAGCAGACTCAGTGGCGGCAAGCAAATGAGAGACAAGATAAGTAAGTAATATAGTAAAGACATACTGCTTTTACTAGAGCCAAGCTGTTTGGGGGGTTTATGTTTTGTTCTTTCCCTAGGGTATTTTATTACAAAATCAGCAGTTTTAATCCTTTCCCTCTTCTGTCAAAACAGATGAAATAGAAAATGTTTATGTAGTAGAAGTATCAAACTGTTGCTATGACGCAAAAAAGAAGTCACAGATACTCAAATGAGAAGTTTAAATAGCTATCTACATTTTTTTCCTTATTATTAACAGTATGGTAAACACTAATTAGTGATACAAGTTGTATCAAACACTCCACAGAGGCTTGCTATGACATTTATTTTGGTGTTGCTATTGGCTTCTCACTATACATAGTACCATAGTATATACTTTGCCACATTAAATCAGCTAAGCTGGGTTTGACATGCTTGTTAATATTGAGAAGCACTGTTAGCAGGAGTCTGGGAGGATAATGCTTTGGGATTGTAGTAGCAGTTATAATGACTTGTCGTGTCAGAGAAGATCCAGTCAGCACGGTCAATATGTAAGTCTCAGTAAATATGTAAGACCCACTAAATTGGTTCAGTTCTTACTTGTGTTCAGTGATCTCTGGCTTGATTACAACACTAACCTTTTGGCAGGCCCTTTTGTTCTTTGTTGTTTCGAGTCACTGCAATTAGTAACCATATGACTGCTCTGACTTCCTTTTCTAGCCCTTCACAGAATTACCTGTTTGTGCCTAGAGCTGCTACAGATTTTGAAGTCACTCAGAAGTGTGATTGTAAAAGTGTTGCTCCAGCAACAGAAATGCACCTTAGGAACTTTGGCCCAAGTCAGAGGATCTCTAATCTCAAGCTCTAGGCAGCCTCTAGCCAGGCAATGGCATTTTCTGAGCAGTTTAGGAAAGAGAACAAAGCCTCCTCTTTGTATTTCTGGCATAGAAGGAATGCCTGAAAATACTCTTTTGTTAGGAGCTTCGCCTGTACTTAGAGTATTCAGCTGCACAGGAGCTGTGCTCCAGACCTTGTCCTTAAGTCTCAGTGAAGAAGGTGTCAGGCATTGTTTCATCACCACCTTCTATGTCTTTTATAAATATTTCAGTTCTTTCTTAAATGGCTTGGGGCACAGCTGTATTGACCCCAGTGTACCTGCTGTCTTAAGTTGTCAACAGTGGGAAGAATCAACATTTTAAATTGCCTACATTAAACACTGTTTCTGTGACACTAAATCAATTTCCACTAGTCTGCCATTTTTTTTCTGAAATTGTCAGAACAGTTACCCTTAATTCCATTTTGGGGTTTTGTGTCCTGCTACAGGCAATGCATTCAGAAATTACAGTGTAGTTTGTTAAACAATTGAACATGATAATGAGTAGCCATTACCCAGAGGACTATAAAGGAAGCAAAAGCATCTATTTAAACTGTCTAGAGGCCTAGTTTCAGATCTCCCCTTTGGGATTTCCCTTCTATGATACCAACCCTCCTCAACTGAATCCATAGTTTTGAAGAAATACTGATGAACACTATTGTCATTGTTTGCTCTTACAAGATCATTTAGAAGGGTATCATTTCTATTTGGCTTTGTTTGAACAGCAGGTCATCTAACTCTTGGGGTACTCTCTGCATGCTTTACTTAGGACTCCTTTTTGCAGGACCAAAGCTGAGCTAGATCAAGAAGCTCTTATTAGTGGAAACCTGGCAACTGAAGCTAACCTGATCATTCTTGATATGCAAGAGAATATCATCCAGGTGAGAAATGGCAAAGCTGGCTTGGTACCAATCCCTGCTCCCTCAGAAGCTAGAGGAAGAAGATTAATTTCTCCTTTTGTTTCTTAGGCAGTGAAAAACGTTTTCATTCAAGATCTTCTGTAAACTTACATAGTCTTGAAGAGAAAAAAAAAGAAAAAAAAAGCTGAATAAGAATGAATCCAAAGATTAAATTGCTACCTCTCTTATGCTGTTGCTACAAGCCCTTCTACAGGGGTATTGCATAGGTATTGCACTATGAATGAGAGGGAAATCTACCACCTTGTCTTCAGCAGACAAGGTTTTTAAATGGTTTTTAAAAGCCATTTCCACTGTGTTATTATGATCCTGGAGTTCAGAGAGGATGGAAGAAGAGAAACCTTCATTTATGCCAGGAATGTAGCTGAAGATATTAGAAATTTGGAACTGAACTTCTGCATGCCATGGCCTTTGGTCATATTCACATGTATGATCTTAGATATAAGAATTTAAGAGACAAAAGGATTTAACCTTGAGTTATCAGTGTAGGAAAGTATCTTCCACATGCCTGGAATCACTGAAGAGATGTGCTCCCCTAAAGCAGTGTAATGTGTAAACTTGTTTAACTGCTAGAAGTCTGATGCAGTAAAACTTCACAGGTCCTTTCACCACTGTGAAAAATGACAGTTGACTCTGCTTAGACATGATATCCCTGTTTACGAGAGGCAAACCAAATTCATGAGTACGGGAATATTACTGTGGGAGCAACACATGTATTCATAGATAGTGAGGAAAAGACTCGGTTCTTGAAAACATATTAGTAGAAAAGCATTTAGCTACTAGATTGTTTCTGCACTGGGCATATTTTCATATGACACCAGTCATGGCACCTAGAATTCCCATTATTTGGGTCATGGGTTTAATCAGAACATACCAGTATGTCCATTTAGCCTGGATGCCCAGGAAAATGGAGTGTGAGGAGGCAAAGGCAAGGATGGTGCTTGGCCTCACAGGATCAGTTCCTAATCCAAGGTGCATGATGGATTGGACAAAACATGAAGAGAGCTTCAAGAGTCACTGAGCTTAAAAATACATTGGAGGGACTACAGAAATTGAGAAATGTTTGGGACAGTTTGCCCTCTGTTTTCCTGATTGTTATACAAGTGTTTTGAAATTCCTCTGAAGCAGATGTCAACAAATGAAAAAACTGCAAATTCTAAACTGCTGGATGTCTTATGGATCAGAGAGCAGAACTTCAGTTCCTATGTGCCAGTTCCTTGCTGAATTACTTCATACAGTTACTGTTTTTCTCTTCCATACATAGGCAAGCTTTGCAGCAGAGTGCAGAGATAATCTTTTGGGAGGAGTGTTGAAGGTCCTGGTAAATTCTCTTGGCTTTGATCAGAGCACGACTTACCTGACTCACTGCTTTGCTACACTTAGAGCACTCATTGCCAAGGTATGCTCCTGACATATTACGGTTTTCATGCTTCCAGTCAAGTTAGTAGAGTGGCATTTCTAGAGCAGAGCTGTGTGCATTCACTTATCACTTTCGTTTGCCATTCCTTAAATATATTTTGCATACATAAATAAAAATTACTATTTATAGGATTGTTACAGGATTTCTACAGCTGTTATGAGGTTATTTCACTGAGCACACAAGATGGAATAACTAAATCTGAATAATCTTGTGGTTTAGCAGTCTACTCTTAAATATAGAAGATTTACTTATAAAAATATGAAAGAGTCCACCCATTTTATTTCAACTACATTCTGATTTTAATTAGGACTCTTAATGCCAGGGCTTGCACAGTTCCCATAAAGTCAAATCCAAATTACTCTATCATCAGGACCAGTTTGCATGCAGTTGGGCAGCAGAGAAATCAAAGCTCATGAGAGACTGGGGGCATCATTCTAGGTTTCTACTTCTAAGATAGGTTCCAGAATTCTAAGTAGATTCTAAGATGTTGACAGATCTCATCTTTGTTCTGCCTGAAAACTAAACCAAATCCTAATGTCCCTTTTATTTCTGTATCACTAATTAAGAAAAAAACAAAAAAACAAACAACAACAACAACAAAACCAAAACACAACAACAACCACCAAACCAAAAAAAACCCCAAACTAGCACAAAACCCCAAACAAAACCTAAAGAACGTCAAAATATATATGGGGACAGAAATTGACACAATATTTTTATAGTATAGATCGTAATGTGTTGGATGCTTCATGAAAATGCTAAAATCTTTTTAAGATTCATTGTGCTACAAAGAAAAGCAATTCCACAAAGGAAGAAACCATGAAATGTTTATTTTCCTCTAAACTATTCTACAATGCAAATAAGGAACAGGATACTCCTGTTCCATTAATGACTGTCCGCTCTTAAATGCAGATTGACTGACAAAGCCTAATTATAGGGTAGATATCTGAGTAGTTATGAAACTAATAATTATGTTTTTATTGTACTTCATCTTTAAAAGCCAACTTCCAATTACAATAATGAATTTTGTGAAGCAATCACTCTCATTGAAATAGATCTTCTTGTTAAGATGACTCAGTTCTATATTTTCTGAAGCAGTCATTCCTACTATTTCTATTACACTGTAGGCATATAGATGTTATTTACAAATAAAAATAGTAAAACCTTGTGCCAGCAGGCTTGTAATAAAAATTCGACATAAAACAGTAAGATAATGGGCTGAAGAAAGATTGAGAACTGGGAAATGGGTCTGCAAATTAAAAATAATACCTTGTGTTCACACATGCGCCTTTATCAGCCCTATGCATGTATATATGGTACTGGTGCATCTGTGCTTCTATGGTATGAGTTTGTTAGGACAGACATCCTGTTCCCTGAGCTTACTGTCTGATATGTGCATTGTGAAGACACTGTAAAGGAGGGTCTTGCGTGAAAACTGGACAGTGGAAGTTTTGTGGCACAGTGTAGGAGGAAGAACACACGAGAGGCCTGGGGAAGGGAGGAGGGCATTGATGTAGAAAGCTAGTAATTGCTCCATATGTTTAAGGAAATACTTGCATGCTTCATCAACCATTATGGATTCTGAAAAGAGCAACTCTCCTTGCTTTTAAGAATTTTGCAGTATTTTATATTTTTAAAGTTGCTGGAGCCATCCCACTCTGAGAAATGTTTTTATTCTATCTCTTTCTCTCTTTTTCAAAACACAAAGATCATTTTCAAACCCTTCTTTCCTGTAGAAGAACTTAAAAATGGACTTACAGCATTACAGGAATCAGAAGCCCAAATAAAAATAGAAGTAAAAAATGTAGGTTTTGAAAACTTTAGTCTTTTTCTGAGTCCTGTGATTTTTTTGCATTAAGCTAATGATGTTTCAATGACTAGAAATGAGAGTAATGAATGGTTTCTTCTGTCTCCCTTAGTTTGGAGATATGCTGTTTGAAGAGGAGGTTGAACAGTGTGCTGACCTGTGTCAAAGAGTTCTCCATCACTGCAGCAGCAGCATAGATATTACACGGACTCAAGCCTGTGCCACTCTTTATCTCCTCATGAGATACAGCTTCAGCTCTACCAGTGTAAGACTTTGAAAACAGCAGTACATTTTGTGACACATTTTCTGTGATCAATTGAAGCAGATACTGCAGTTGTACTAACAAATAGGCTGCATCTGCAGATAGTCACATGGCCTGCTGTTTCATTTAAGTAAGAAGTGCTAGAAGTGCTAGGGGGAAAGTGGTTTTAATTATTGTTCACTGTCTTGTTTAGGTAAATGTGGCATTTTCCTGCAACATCTGTAAATGCAGCTTCAAACAGAACAGCGTTAGGCCTCTGACACCAAGACTATAAAATGCATATGCAGTACTCTTCATTTTGTCATTTTTTTTCACTCCTATGTCAGAACTGTTTAGTCTTGTTCTAGTCTAATGCAATTACAACTTCAGTAGAACTACTGCATACTTGTATTAATGAGAATTCTTCACCAAGTCCTTGGTCTTTGGACTAGGCTCTGATTTCTGCCACAGATGTGGAGCAAAATACATACATTATCATGTAGGTTCATAGTGTTCTAGCATGAAAGTACATGCATTAGCATTTTGGGTAGCATCTGGTCTTGCACAGCATTTTCTTCACTAGTTTTTACTTTTAAGGCCTTGGATATGTAAAAAATGTTATCTTTGCAGAAGAAAAATGTTCTGCAGAGACACCATGATCAGGAAGGTGTAGTGCATCACCAGTTGAAACCCTCAGAGGCCTTTTGCTTCCCAGACTTGTTTCCAGAATGTTTTCCCAGTCATGCTTACTCTTCTTCTCCTCTATGGGTGGTCTCATCCTCACACCCATTAGCCTGTGCAGAGTGCAAAAGGGGTGCTTCTGACTTACTTTTGTCTCAAGCAAGAATGTGTATTCCAAAGAACACTCCAGTCCCAAAAGAATAGACATTTCAGAATTAGGGAACTTTTGCTTAACTAGGTAAAACAGGACTGGCTTTGAGGTACCATGGTTCACCTGTGTGAGTTGTGAGTTTGATGCACTGCGTGTGGGCAGGAGAAAGTGTGTTTGTTTTAAACAACAGACAGGGATATGTGAACTGAAATGCATGATGTAGTGCAGCCATCATGCCTTCACGTTTTTGTTTTTTCTTCTGGAAGAATTTTGCAAGAGTGAAGATGCAGGTGACCATGTCACTAGCTTCTCTGGTTGGAAAATCACCCGAGTTTAATGAGGAATTCCTTCGAAGGTCCTTACGAACCATCCTAGCCTATGCAGAGGAAGATGCAGATATGCAGGCAACTCCATTTCCCATTCAGGTAAAATCTTTTATAGCATCTGTTGCTTCCAATTAGGAGCTTTCAAATGGGAGTGTGCTTGAAGCAAATTCTAGAGTTTGGTCTTCCAAAGCAATAAAAATAAGGATGCAGTGGTTACTGCATGAGTTTATGTCTAATACAACAGTAAGTGGGGAGAAGTGGATGACTTAATTCCTATAAACTCTTGAGAATCTGCTCTGAAATCACATTACAGAGAATCATCTCTTAGTTTTTAGAACAGCTTTCTTCTGGACCCCAGCAGGAACTGCAAGAATTTCCCAAAGTGGAATTTGATTCATTGTGTTTTCAGAAAACTTACCATCATGGAAACTTCTCTCTCTTTGCCAACTCACAAGGTGTCAGCAGCAATAATGAAAAACATTCCAGACAACTGTCAGGTGATTTGCTAAAATTTTTACAGTAACTCAGCTTGTGCTGAAGACTTAAAAAACACCTGGTTTGTTACCAGATCAAAGATCAACTAAAGCTGAACTCCATTAGCACATAGGTTTGATTTTTTTAATTCAGAAATAAATAGATCAAAGGATTTCAGCTCATTTTGTTTAATTAAAATGTGTGTGGAAGATTTGCTAGATCAGCAGTCTTTGCTGCACTAAATAGAGCTGAAAAAACATACATTGTAGAAATTCAGCATCCTGACATTCCCTGGGGTTAAAGAGACCTAAAGAGAGTAACATCATCTGATTTATATGCTGTTTATTTTTCTAGAAGGAAAAAATGAACACCTGAGAAATGCATATTGATCATTGTATTTACTACAGGTGGAAGAGCTACTGTGTAATCTGAACAGCATCCTGTCAGATACAGTGAAAATGAGGGAATTTCAGGAAGACCCGGAGATGCTGATGGACCTCATGTACAGGTGAATCTATTTAGAATTGGAACGGAGGAAATTCTGCAGTGAAGTGAGCACAAGAACTGTGCATTTTAGGGACATGCTGTGGACAAATCCTCTAGCTGCAGTTGTTTTTGTACTTTCCCTCTTTGGCACAGCTGATCTGTCACAGGGAGCCCAGGCTGCAGTTGTGAGCACATTGGAGCATATATTAGTAATAAGGTTGGCATATATTTGATCAAGGTTGGGAGTCAGGGACTGATAAACACTGAAGAGTCTTGGGTGCAGCAGTCTTACTATCCTCATAACCCCTGTGTATCTTGCCTACCAGCCTACCACTGCCTAACCATTTCTTTTGCCTTGTCTTTAGTGAATTATACAGAATAAAAACAGAGATGCCTTCCTCCATTTAACCCAGGTGAAGAATTACAAAGGTATTTCTGTTATTTGAGGAGTGATCATTAACAGCTCCTTTCTGCCCTGTGTTGTTAGAATTGCAAAAGGATACCAGACATCACCAGACTTGAGACTGACTTGGCTGCAGAACATGGCAGAGAAGCATACCAAGAGGAAGTGCTACACAGAAGCAGCCATGTGCTTGGTCCATGGTGCAGCACTGGTGGCAGAGTACCTGAGCATGCTTGAGGATCGAAACTACCTCCCAGTGGGCAGTGTCAGCTTCCAGGTAAAAAGTTTTGACAATGTAAGACCAGCATGGCCTGTTCCGGTGCATGTATTCCTTCTTAACATGTTAAGCAAAGTAAAAGTGCATGTATGGTAAGGAAAAGTTACAATGGCAGAGTAGAAGCACTACTCTTGGTAGGTTATTCCAATGATTTATGCTGATCAAACCTAGTCCTTTAGTATCTGTCTGTTTCTAGCTTCTGTTTCCAGCAGTTCAACACTGTAATCTCTTAACTTGCTAAGTAAAATCCCTCTGTTATCACATGTCTTTTCCAGGACTATGACTGATCAACTGTGACAGATGCATCTTTCAAACTTCTTTCTTATAATTTAGGTAATTGGAGCTACTCAGCTCCTTTAGGCATATTCTCCAATGCTTTGATTGTCCTCAAGTTATTAACCAAACCCCTTTTGATTGATGAATAACACAATCACTGTAGTCTATACACAGTACTTCTAAGTCAAGTGAAAACAACCCATAAATTCTTTCAGCATGAATAGTAGCTCTCAGATTATCTCTCCAAAGACTCCACTGGTTCTTTTGGCATTGCTGAGCTCTTTAGTCAGTAATACATTGATCTTTTCTAGACAGTTTTCTTATATTTTGTTTTTCCCCTTACTTTTCTACATCACATAGAAGAAAGCATAACTCTTTGTTGTTAGGTATATATTTGTTAGGTATATATATTTTATCAGGTTATGCGTTTTTGGTTACTCTTACCTGAACTGACTTCATGTGCAAATTCAATGNTGATAATTCCTCCTTTATCATTATTGGCTAAGACCAGTGGAGACCATTGTTAATTTACAGAGTGTTGGCTGCAGTGATTATAAATGCTTTCAACTAAACAGTGGAAGTATTTTGCCAAATCAACTTAGATGTTGTACGGACATCTACTCTTCGAGTACTATTACCTTTATAAGCTTGTAATCTCTTTTTTTTAGAAAGTATCAGGTTTCTATAGTCTAGTGTTGATTCACACTAACCACAATACATTTAATGTTTTCTTCAGTAATTTTTTATCAATATTTCCACCACTTTGTTCTGGTGCAGTCTGATAAACCTACCACTATCTGCTCACCTTGTACACTTTTAAAAAAATGTGGCCCCAAAGCATATTTCCTCATCTGGAATTTCCCCAGTTTTCTAAAATATAGCAAGTCAGTATTCAGTGCTTGAATACCCTTTTGCTTAGCTCTTTTGAACAGTTAATGAGCGCATTTTATTGTCAAGGTGATTTTAAAATGGCTAACACTAATGGTTGGAGCATTCATTAACCCTTGATGTAACTGTACCACGTAGGAGTTTTTTCCCTTCAAAATAGTAAATGTAAAGATGATTGAACCACCTTGCATTTGCATTGAATTTAGTTTGTTGGGCATTAGTATTTGCAATTTTACCTTACCAGTCAGGTGATGGACTAGTGTTATTCTTGATTTTATTCAATATCAGAATAGCTCTTGATACTCTTTTTATTGACTAANCTGCCATTTTGCATCTCTTATCAGTTTTGTATACCTCCAAACTTCTAACTTTCATTCATTACTACTGTTTACTTCTTTCCTCTGTACTTATTTCATACGAGCATCATTTACACATTAGTGAACTCTGCATTCCCTTCCCAATGCCATCCTGCTCCCAGGCTGCCTTCAGTGCTTGTAAACTCACACATGTGATCCAAATGCAATTCCTCCCTCTATTGCTCCTAGATTATGCATATCTCATATGTGTTTGCCAAAGGAACAGTTGCCTCATAGGAGAGAAGTAGTAAAATGCCTTAATGACCAGTACCCAATTGCACAACTTTTTATCTGACAGCAAAATTTTGAATTTCAGTTTGCTCAATAACAATAATTAACTATAATAACACTTTGCATTTTTACATAGGCTTTAAAGAAAAGAGCTCCTGTTCTTTATCAACAGGTTTATGTTTTGTAGCACTTATGAAGGTCTTACTCAGATGACATTGTTAAAAGAGTGAAACACTATGCAGACTGCCTTGGCTTTACCTGGAATTAGAGATCTCACTCATGGACTCTTTCTGTGACCATTTCTTTATTTGCCTCAGATACAAATCAGTATCAGTGATAGATATTTAGTTGTGGAATTAAGGGTGATAATATGTATAAAAAATACTATTCTCTCTGAGCAGAAGTGTTATTTCCTTTTTACAGATGAGTAAAATAAGGCAGCAAAGAATCAAATCAGTTGACCTAGGTCTTCTGCAATGAGTCTCTTAGCATTCAGAAAACTGATTATCACTGGAGTAACACTTTTCCTTATACTGTTCCAGACAAAACTATAAATGCTTCCCTTTATGCAATCAAAACTATCCCACGAAACCAGAATGGGGTCCCTTTGAGCTTAGTTTATGTTTACTCTAAATCTCCTTTCTAAGTGATAAAGCGGAATTAGTGGGAGTATGAATTGCATGTGGACTAATTTTATAGCTGTATTACCACAGACAAGTATTTAGTGTGTGTGTCTACCTGCTGAGGCACAGGACTAATTAGTTAGAGCTCAGCAGTAACCTAATTTGACTCTGCTGTTTTGGGCATCTAGGCAACCCTGGCCATATTTAACATGATGATATGGGCCGGGGTTCACAGGCTTTTTTTTGAGTTTACACAAGTATTTCTTTTCCTTAAAGAAAACTAGGCTTGTGAAGTCCAAAATAATTGCTGATGAAACACATTGCAATTTATGTATTGCCTTTATTACAAAAGGGACATGTAAAATTCTTCAATATGAAAAGTAGATCAAGGCTAAAGTCAGTGAGACATGCCCACTTCGCAAAAGATCATGCAAGCAGCAGGAGTACATAATGAAGGCTCTCTCCTGATGGAGTGCCTGGACTGTAAAATGCCTGACCTTAGTTAAAAGTGAGTAAGGGGAAATTGGTGTCTGTGACTTTCTTGTTACTTTCATAAACAAATCACTTCTCTGGACTCTTTTCCCTACGCTACAAAAGGAAAAAAAAAAGCCATCAGAGATCACATGATGATAGTCCTTAATGACCACAATTACAGAAAGAAAAACCATAAATTGAGCTCTAGCATGGGTTATCAGTTGCCATAGGTATGTATGTGCCAGTGAGGCTAGGTCTGGTTGAAGTCACTATCTTCAATGAGACTGGTAGTAAAAAGTGGCACAGATGTACATGTGCTGCAATTTTCCCTCTGGCCAAAATTCAGGCATCTTCTTAATTCCTGTGAATACTGTCCTGAGGTTTATGCTTACCCTTCCACTGGAGCTGACATAATGTGCAGACTAGGCACTATGATGGCAGCATGGCTGGAGTAAATTTCCCCCATAGAGAAATAAATACATCCACAAAACGCAGGGGGGGAAGTCCAATGTTGCTAGTGATGTGTGATGCCAATTCTTTATCTGAAATCTGATCAATAGTAACAGCCCTCAGTGTCTCTGCCATATTATAAAGATGTCTTTAAGGACTCAGCTAGCTAGCCAGCTGGCATCCATCTTGCACTCAGACAGATTGTCATTGCCAGTTTCTGCTGAAGTGAGACACTATGACACTAATATAACTCCTTTTAATTAATAGCAAATCGAAGCTTAGTATTTCTGCTGCTGTTGAAAGTTACATATGCCAGTCCCATACTGTATACACACATATTTTGGTGTTAACTCGTATGTTTTTTCTATGTATTATAAATTTTTTTATGTTGACACTACCCAGTGTCATTTATTCAAAGGAATCCTGAAGAACTGTAGACATATTACTTCATTGTCTAGAATCTCAAAAGAGTGACTGTTACTATGTACTTTACCTAGTTTTATTTAAATGTACTGTAAGATCCATAATTTTAACAAGAAACCAAGGATCGTAAGGTAATATGGCAGAGGATGAAACAAGAAGAGTCAGTTAAGTTATTGTGGATTTTAGAGCAGTATTGTCTGTGTCCTACTTCTTTGCTTGCAAAAGTCAAATCAAAACTTGAAAGCTCAGCTTATTCAGGCAGGTGGCATGAGGTCCAGAGTGCAGCTTGGAATTTCCCACTCCCAGGTGCCAGCAGCAGGAAGGGCGCATTGGTTATGAACTCAGAGGCACTGAAGATTGAGCTTACTGCAGCTCCATAGAAATCCAGCCACCAGAGGAGAGACAGATTGAGACCTACAAGAGTCTGCCTTTTAAACCTGAGACAAGAAAGAAAATTCATGATTCTTGTAGCAAAACTCCTGGTCTGCCATCTGTGGAGATTTATGATGTTATACTTGCTCCTATAACGAATTTGTGTGTTCCTTAGCTGCACTTGTATAATCTCATGTTTCTTCCCATGACATAAATATGCTGAAACCATTTCTGCCTCTATCTTCATGATACACTGTTGATCTAGGTTTCTGATTTCTGTGCTCTGATGTATTTTAGAATATTTCATCCAATATGCTGGAGGAATCTGCTGTTTCAGATGATGTTTTGTCTCCAGATGAAGATGGCATATGTTCTGGGAGGTACTTCTCAGAAAGTGGACTTGTAGGGCTGCTGGAACAAGCTGCAGAGCTCTTCAGCACGGTGAGTGAGGGCCAAAATCACCAGAACGGGGTAGTGGGCTATCTGGATCAGATCCATAGGTTATTTTCTTGCACATTTCCTGTTAAACCAAGTGCTGCAGATCTGCCACACTCCAAATAACAAGAAGCCACATCTTATAGCCATCCCAGTTCTGCTTCAGACAGATTGATTAAGCTAGGCTTTTCAGGTAGCCTAGCTCAGCCATATATCTACCTCTACAGGCAGCATCAACAGCAAGTGATTGTCTCAGACATGAATGAAGCTTTTCAGTTGGTGTTTTTATGGGATAATACATTTAAGAAAAACTCTTGCTTAAACTATAAACTTTACAAAGCATATGAGAGTTACTCCTGCGTTTTTGCATACAACCACCAGCCTCATAATCTCCACCTACCATGTCGAGAGCCGTGATGTTAATACTGAAGTAGCTCATCATTTTGACATTGTGCTAGATAAGATGTATGATTTAGCATCTCTGAATATATCAGTTGGGTTCCTTTTGTCCAGACACAACTCTGGTTGCCCTGAACCATACATGCTAAACAAATCTTTTTCCTGTTGCTCACCTGCATTTCTAACTCTTCAAGCCCTGAATTAGAAACCATGTGTCTTACACAGGAATTTGGGCTCCAGAGTCCAATAGATCAGAGATCACAATTACATTCTGGTTGTTGTTTGCTGTTCAGAACTACCCATTTACTATTACTAGTTTCTAGAAAGTTAAAACAAGCAACATAGCAGTTTAACAGGTGAGTCCCATAAATGCCCTTTTCAGCCAAGGCATTAATAGAGATCTAATTTCTTTTCAGAGTGTATGAGGACTCACTTCTTTTCTTCTTTTTTTCTTTCCCAAGGGAGGATTGTATGAAACTGTGAATGAGGTGTACAAAATTGTCATTCCCATACTGGAGGCACATCGAGACTTCAGGAAGCTTGCCTTAACACACAGCAAGCTACAAAAGGCTTTTGACAGCATTATTAATAAGGTACTTGTGAGGCAAAGCACTGCTAGCAAGACACATTGGGGGTGCATTGTTTGTTTAAGACTGGTGTTAATAAAACTGTTCATATGTGTATTGGGTTTGCATGGCCAGGGTAGGGTAGTGGAGGGGGTGGGTTACAAGAGTGGCTTCTATAAGAAGCTGCCAGAAGCTATCCCCATAACCAACAGAGCCAATGCCAGCTGGCTTCAAGAGGGACCTACTGCCAGCCAAGGGCAAACCCATCAAAGAAGGTAGTAGTATATTTAAGAAGGGAAAACAGGTGTAATTGTGCTTAGAGAAGAGTGAAAGTATGTGAGAGGAGCAACTACACAGACACCAAGGTCAGTGGAGAAGGAGCAGGGAGGAGGTGCTCCAGGCTCTGGAGCTGAGGTTCCCCTGCAGCCTCTGCTGAAGACCATGGTGAGGCAGGATGTCCTCCTGCAGCCTCTGGGGGCCAGTGGGGGTGCAGAGATCCACCTGAAGCCCACACAGGACCCCACACAGAAGCAGGTGGATGCCTGAAAGAAAGATGTGACCCCATGGGAAGCCCACACTGGAGCAGATTTCCCTGCAGGGATCTGCAGACCCATGGAGAGAGGAGCCTATGCTAGAGCAGATTTTCTGGCAGGACTTGTCACTCTGTCAAGGCTCCACATGGGAGCTGGCTGTTCTTGAAGTTCTGTACCCTGTGGAAAGGGACACGTGTTGAAACAGTTTGAGAAGAACTGTTGCCCGTGGGATGGACTCATGCTAGAGAAGTTTTTGGAGTACTGTCTCCCATGGGAAACACCCCACAGGGAGCAGGGGAAGGAATCCTCTCCCTGAGCAGTGGCAGAAACAACCTATGATGAACTGACCGTAACCTCCATTCCCTGTCTCCCTGTACCACTGAGGGGAGGAAGTAGAGCTGGGAAAGGAGGGAGAGATGGAGGGAAGGTATTTTTAAGATTTGTTTTACTTCTCATTATCCTGCTCTCAGTTTGATTAGTATTAAACTAAATTAGTTTCCCCAAGTCTGTTTTGCCCATGACAGTACATGGTTTGTGGTCTCTCCCAGTCCTGATCTCAGCTCATGAACCTCTCGTTGTATTTTCTCTCCCCTGTTGTGCTGGTTTAGAGGTAAACCAGCAGGAGAAATGAACTCAACACAAGAGAGATTATGAGTCAGAACCACAATTTAATAACAATAATACAGTAAA
>VWZD01013379.1:0-17862 GCA_013396695.1 Sakesphorus luctuosus | reverse complement strand
GACAACACTATTATTTATCAACCTCACTTGCTTATGCCTTTAGGTCAAAACCGAGATGTCTAAATTTTGCATTACTGCAAATGTAACAATATCAGAGTCAGGTGGGTTGACTTGATTACATCAGTTCTGGAGCCACTGAAGTGTGTCTTGGAAGTTGATCTGCTATTTTATGTTTTTGGTGAAATGATTCTGTTGCTTGCAATTTAAGTAGCAAATGTAAGCTTTTCCTTGTTCAGGCAATCTGAGTATGTATTGCATGTATGTAGGGCTTGTTTCACTTGCTTGTCTTTCTCCGGATATTTTTAAATTTTAAAAATTAATTTTTTTATGAAACACAATTTTCAACTATAGTCTTTTTCATGACTACAAATTCTTCATTTTCAAAGATTATACTTTTTATGGTTTCCATTAGTTATGTGACTTTCTCCAGATAGGGACGAACATACCAACTCAGCAGCAAAAACTGGCAGCAGAAATCTTCAGATAAATTCTAATATCTCATTTTTAAAATCAGAAAAAATTACTAACTGGAATGTCAGGAAGGAACATACATTACAATTAGTTTAACTTAATCCTTGTCGTGTATCTTCCTTTACTTGATTTACTGTATAAGTTCTGAACTGTGCAGTACTGTGTTGTACTTACAATGTTGCAGCCTCCCTTTCAGGAAAAGGGCTGGCAGAGATCACCTTTCTGGGCAGCTGGCAGTAAATGTCAAATACACCTACTTAGAGAAGCAAATGTCTTCATTTGCAAAGGGCATGTTCAATTCTTCCACAGGCACATGTTGAGCTCTACGCTTGCTTTGATTTCTCTGCTGGGAATAACGTCACATTTCCACCGGATGGTCAGAGGTTGAAGTCTGATGGTGTTTCATCTTTCCAAGTTCTCACTGAAATGTAACAGCTGCCTCCAGAACATGTTGGAGTGTCCTGAGGATCACGTGTGTCCTTCCATCACATGAGTGGGTAACTTGTGTGGCTGTTGAGACCTGACTCAGCCCAGCTCCCAAAGCCTTTATTTCTCATACTAACTTTTCACTCATTACTCGGCCTTCCATGCTGGCCTGAATCACAGATGTGACTGTCTTGCTTTTAAGAGCTGCAATCTGCATGTACTGTGGCGAACATGCATGTTGTTTTCTGGTTATGGCACACAGCTGCTGAGATCCTGAGTTATGAATTACTGAACCAGGACCTTTCTTCCCTGTCATTACCAAAGAAGTCTGGGAGATGGCAGGAAGCACTTTGAGGCAGCCACTGTGCCTTTTTCTGTTGTTCACCTCAGTTATTTCAGTTTGCAATAGCTCATTGCTCAGCTCTTGTTCTCAAAAAAGATATGCCAGGCCAAAAGTAGAATTAAACTGATTATGGAGTAAATCAAGATGCAATTTATAAATATTTGCAAGGCTCAGAGGTGGGAAGTTAAACCAGCTCATTTCATTGCTTTGGGGGACCTGCCTCAAATTCCCAAACTCTTGTCAAAATTTCAAGTCCAGAAATAGGAATATAAACCCTGAGTGCTTTGAGGTTTGATTTTTTTTTCTGTTTACCTCAAACCAGTTCTCAAATGTTCCATGTTATTTAAACTAGTTTCTGAAGAAAGTAAAATATGTGCATACATATTCTTATTTTCTGAATTCATTGGCAATTTTTAACTAAAACTGCAGATAAGGAGCAGCATCCAGAGATGTATATTTTGTGAAAGTAGGTACCCAAGCAGAGTAGGGGCAACAGTGTCCAAAGGGATCATAACAATACCCTTATCCTTGACACCTCTAATGACTTGTAAAGGTTGACTTGAGAGCCTTTGCTATTTCAAAGATAATTGCTGAGCAACGGTTTTCTTTATTGGGTTTTAATTATGTTACAGATAAATGATGGTAGAATGAGGCACCAAAAAGGCCTATGTCCCCTAGTTGAAAGTTCTCATGATGTGTAGAATATCCCTTCAGTCTGGCTAGTTACGTGTGCAGCAGATGGGTAGGTTGCTGCACATCAATCAGAGAGGGCTGGATGTTTCAACTTGCAGTTTATGATGCTCCTTGTCATCTCAGCCAAACACTTGGCAAAAGTGGGCAAAGTGTAACATGTGTCAGGTCTTAGCTATTGATCCACTCTTGGTGACACAGATCACAAGTCCGGAGCGTGTCTTACAAGGAGTGGCTGAGGGAGCTGGAGAAAAGGAGGCCCAGGGGAGACCTTACCAGTGTCTGCAGCTGCTGCCAGGAGGGTGTCGCCGCCAGGTGAGGCTCGGCCTGTCCTCCCAGGCAGCACTGACGGGATGAGAGGACGTAGTTTAAAGCTGTGATGGCGTTGGGTTGGACATTATAAAGCGCTGGCCCAGGGTAGTGATGGAGTTGCGCTCCCCGAGGTGCTGAAGCAGCGGCTGGACGTGGCACTCAGTGCTGTGGTTTCACGTGCGGGTGTTCGGGCAGAGCTTGGGCTCGATGACGTTCACGATCTTTTCCAACCTAATTGAGTGTCTGGTCATCAGGGGCACTAACACCATTCAGCGTCATGGAAGCAGCAGGCCCTGGATGATGGTGGAAAGGTGATCCAACAGTGCCAGGATTGCTCCTGGATGCACAGCTGTCAAGGAGGTGGTTCCATCGCTCCTTCCAGACCATTCGTAAACCACCTTTTAACCTCATAGCAGATCGTGCCATTACTAATTGCCTCACGTGCCCCAGCAGGGCAGGTGCTGGTTTGGCGGGCGCTCTGTGCGCGCCCTGCGTGTCCTGGCCTTGAGGGCCCGCCCCCCGCGCGGCGCAGCCAATGGCAGCGCAGCACACAACCGCGCGCGCGTGTCTGGGGCGCGGATTGGCTGCCTGGCGCGGGCGGGGCCGCGCGGGGCCGCCGCCATGCTGCGGGCGGCGCTGCGGGCGCTGAGGCGGCGCTGGGGCTCGTACCGGTACCGCTTCGTGCCCTGGGTCGCCCTCAACCTCCGCCGACAGCGCAGGTGAGCGAGGCGGGGAAGGGCCCGGCCCCGCGGGCCACCTCAGCAGCGACCAGGGACGACGCAGGAGCTTCCCCGAGTTTTTCGCTTGAGAAGTGGTTCAGCCTCGGGTGCCCCTTGGCCGGCGTGAAACTCTTGTTTACATTCTTTTGACACGCTGTTTAGCGTTGACACTAGATAGATTGTTAGTTGGGTTTTTTTTCAGCTTGTGTAGTGAGGGAAGTGATCCTTCCCCTGTACTCTGCGCTGGTGAGGCCACACCTTGAGGATTGTGTTCAGTTCTGGGCCCCTCAGTTCAGGAAGGATATTGAGGGGCTGGAGCGGGTCCAGAGAAGAGCAACAAGGCTGGTGAAGGGACTGGAGCGTAAGTCCTATGGGGAGAGGCTGAGGGAGCTGGGGGTGTTTAGCCTGGAGAAGAGGAGGCTCAGAGGTGACCTCCTCACTGTCTAGAACTACCTGAAGGGAAGTTCTAGCCAGGTGGGGGTTGGTCTCTTCTCCCAGGCACTCAGCAATAGGACAAGGGGGCACAGGCTCAAGCTCTGCCAGGGGAAATTTAAGTTGGAGATCAGAAAAAAATTCTTTCCAGAGAGTGTAATCAGGCATTGGAATGGGCTGCCCAGAGAGGTGGTGGATTCACCATCCCTGGAGATTTTTAAGGTGACACTGGACGTGGCACTTAGTGCCATGATCTGGTAATCAAAGTGGGGTTGTATTAAGGGTTGGACTTGCTGATCTCAGAGGTCTCTTCCCACCCAACTGATTCTATGATTCTGTGATTGAAGGTTGCAGTAAGGCATGTTTGCCCAGTTTTAAATGTACTGTTTAAATGTAAATATTACGATATTGTTATAGGTAACAAAATTAAAACAAGTAACTAAATTAGAATCTCCCTCATCAGCATGACATTTGCCCTTGCCTCATTTAAACTGTGATGAGCTGTTTGCAATTTTTGTTAATAAACTTTAATAGCCATGTTTCATTTTTGATGCATTTATCACAGAGCTCTGTAGGGTTTAACCTCCTTGACTTGCAGTAAATACACAGAGATGATAGGTTTATAGTGGGACAGGCACTGGTTTTAACTAAACAGTCTTTTTGATGGTTTTAGTGTTAAAAATGCTTTTAACTGGAATAAACATGAAAAAAGTTGGGGTTTGAAACAACACTGCATCTAAGTTACTGCTGCTGCAAAATGGCTCTTTTCTCCTTATTTAGGAAAGAAAATACAGTATTACTATGTATTTTACATTTAAAAATACTTTACTTTCTTCACAGGACCCTCCGATATGTTCCTGAAAGCTCTCAAGACAAAATTATCTCTGATGAGGATGTCTTTGAAACACTGCTAAAAACATTTAAAGCTCTGTTCCTAAATGACTTTAGTAGACAAGCGGATATTTTGGCCTTACTTCCAGAAGTCAAGTGTCAGTATCTAGAATTACTGACCTTGGAACAGAAGCAGTCAAAAGTAACTTCATGTAACCCTTGGAGTCAGCATGTGTTTAGTCCAGAGGAAGTTCTCTTTAACACACTGGGCTTCTCTGTTAGCAGACACCGGAGTTCCCTGGTGTCTGCTGGAACTGGAGTGTTTGTTACCAAAGGTTTTGTACCGAAAGGGACAGTTGTGTCAATGTATCCTGGTAATGGAATGCTCTTATTTTTGATTTACATAGGATTTCTAACCATCTAATTATGGAATGCTAAAGTTCTACACTAATTTTTCTTTTTATTTTGTGGTTTTACTTCTGTCACTCTTTAACAAAATCACAAGTTATGGTGTGTGAGAGTATTTCTAAACTGACTGGAGTTGTTTTGGAAATAAGCAAAACAATATTGGGAGGGGTAATTTTATTTATAAAAAAATATTGGTACTTGAAGTCTGATTTCCAGCTGCTACAAAAGCTGTTCCAGATTCTTTAAACACAAATACATGGGAGAAATTCCAAGTAGCTGAGAATTACAGTTTAATTCCTTGGGGTTTTTCCTTTGGTTCAGGATCTGAAAAATTAGGTTCTGAGATCTCTGCACAAGTCAATAGACAAGAGCATAAACTTCTTCAAACCACAAAAGTACAAACTGGAGAATGAAAATCTTTATTTAGCAGAACTGTTCCATAAAGTATGCTTGGAAAAATCAGCACTCCTCTGCTGAGGGGTGCTGAAGATGTAGTGGGTGTCAGTGGGCTGCAGGACAGCAATTCCATGAAAAACTGTGAGTCTGTCTGTTGTCACTTTATTGTTATTGGAAGTTGGGGCTTGTTTATTGCTCTCTGCAGATTTGGGAAATGGTCACTGAAATAATGTGTTCTTGGTTTGTCGTTCCCTCTCTCCTATGCCAAACAAAATCTCTGATCCAGTGTGGTGGATGGAGGTGTTTTGGATATCTTGCTGTCTCTACTTTTCAGAGTCCTGACATAGTAGTAAGCCATTTTCATAGCTTAGTATCTTCAACAGTGTTTTGCTGAACAAACGTCACTTGACATTCTCGTCTCTGAAGCAGAGCGGTTGGCTGTCCAGCTTTATCTGCCTGTCCTAAACATACTGGATTCAGGCCTTCTCTTTGATGGTGTCCTACAGTGTCTCCTCTCTTTGGAATACCTCATCTCATTTAGCAGTGAGGGGTTTTTGCATCCCAGAAAGCTGTGTATAAATGCTTGTAGGTTTGCAAATGTCAGTATCACTTAGTGAGAGGGGACTTCTGCCCCTCTCTGCTTTGAGTTTCTGTGTGGAAGGGCCTGGATGATGCCATAAACACATTCTGACAGTTAACGTATTTTCTTCTGAAATAATAATATCTGTCTTGCAACAGGTACAGTATACAGAAAACATGAGCCCATCTTTTTCCAGTCCCTTGGCAATCCCTTTATTTTTAGGTGCATTGATGGCATCCTTATTGATGGGAACGATAAAGGAATATCAAGATCAGTGTACAGGTAAGCAAAAGAAATGGGGATTGTCACTCATCTGATACAAAAGAGTGGTACTAATAGTCTCAGTTCCTGGTTATGTTATCCTAAATTGAGTTTACGTGACTCTCATCATCCACCTGTGTATATCTCATAATACAAACAACGCAGGGTTGAGAGCTGCTGGATGTAATCAATTATTGTGTCTTCATCTCTAAAACCAGTGAGATGCATTTTGATGTACTGAGACTTTCCTGTAGAGAAAGTTGTTTTACTAAGCAGGATGTACCATAAAAGGATTTGCTTGTTTCTGAGCTGTTGCTCAGACCTGCTTAGTTTGGCTCATCAAGTCCCACTCCCTGCTCCTCGCAGGACTGTCTAAAATCAAAGCATATGACTAAGAGTGTTGCGTTAGACATTCCTTGAACTCCAACACACCTGATGCCATGACCACTCCCCAGGGGAGCCCAGTGACCAGCCACACTCTTGGTGAAGAATCTTTTCTTAATGTCCAGTCTGAACTTCCCCTGACACAGCTAGCTTGCACTGCTTTAGCTTACCTTAAAATACAATTTGTAGCAATTTGTGTTTAAATATGACATAAAAAGAAAATAATAGCTAGCAAAATGTTCTAAAATAATACCTAGTTGGAATATTAATGTCTACTAATACCAGATTTTAATTTTGGAAGTGAATTTGGAACCAGTATTTTAATGAGCCTTTGCACCTTCAGAGGTGAGTGAGATATGCCAACAGTTTCGTAATGTTTGATGTTGTTTTCTGCAAGACTATGTGGTAGTTTTGTGCACGTTCTTCCACTGGAGTCTGAAAGACAACACACAGTAGAAGGAGGTTTAAATACTCTCTCTAAAGTGTCATCAGGGTGTTCTGTGCCCAGGTTGGACAGCTGTAACTTTATCCAGCGACTGTGGCCATTTCCACAGGAGGATGGTAAGATGGCCTGTTAGGTGGAGGAGCAGTGGTTCACACTGATGCTGTTGGTCTTTTCAGGTCTTGCAGCAGGAGAGACCAGCTTGGCCCATTTCAAATGAGTGATGAGAGCTGGCTCACTGCTTCCCCACAAAACCCACTGGCAGTGGGACAGTATGTCAACAACTGCTCACATGGTAAGTTACCAGGTAAATTTTCAAGGCTTGAATTTGTCTTTATGGATATAAATTATTTTGGAGTTGACACAGAGAACAGGATACTGACCTTGGGGGACAGCAGTGTTGTTTAAAACAAGCACTTACGGGATAAAAAGTTTCTGAGGTGTTTTGTCACAGCTTGGTGTGGGAATCCTCCAGTGCAGCAATGCATCAAATATCCTTGTTCTTTTCTCACTAACTCCCCCACTTTCCCTCCTGGTACATAGAATGAAAGGCACACACCTCAAAATGTGAGATGGTGGGAAAGGGTATCTGGCAAAGGAATACCAGGCTGAGACAGTACACAGAGTTGCAGATCAAGTTCCCCAGTCTGATTCCAGCAGGCTTCATAGAAAACAATACACACAGTGGCACATACAGGAAGATTCTGTCACTGCTCAGTTTTTAAACCATAGTACTTTTTTTAGACTTACTACATTTATGCACAAGATCTAGGAAACTGTTGGTATGATCTCACTGTTGAACCTGAAGAAGGAAGCTATTTATTCTGTCTCACTGTCTTAAGCAGGAATGTTTGTGATATGTAGGAATGTTTGTGATATGTAGAAGGTTGAACTGATACCATACCCACCGTATCTAACTCCTAAGGTGGCTTTCTTAGCCTGTGTTACACAAAAGATTCCCTGCCTCCACGTAGCATCCAGATAAGTTGCTGGAGTAGCAAACCAGGTATTGACTGGCCCAGGCTGTCACATGAAACTGTTTCTTCAAGATCCAATGTCCACGTAAATAAAATTTCCCTCTTTCTGCTGGACAGATGGTGGTTTCCTCACTGGCTGTATTACTGACGTATTTTGACACCAGGAAAATGTTTTTTCAATATTTTCTTAACGGTAAAAGCAAACGTTGTCTATTAACAACATTAGCAGTGCCGTAAGCTATCCCTGGCAGCGAGCAGGTTGTACCTCTTCATACCCATGCTGGTATTGGGTCTTGCTCCCATAGCTGGTTGCATATCTGTTGTGTAAATTCAAGGTAGGACTTCAGGAGAGTGCAATAGCTCCTGACAGAGGTAATGGTTTTCAGGCCTGATTAAGCATCTGGTATTTTTGTAGCAGTACATTTGATGTTTTCACGTGTCTCTCTAAGCAATATCTAATATTTCCTCAGTATCATAGAGAATTTTTTTTTTATTTCTAGAAAAAGCAGCAAACGTGTGTTATCAAGAGTTTGACGTGCCGGGACATTTTCCAGTAGAACTGAAGCAATATCTTCCAAACATTGTCTACAGCCATGACATAGAGAGGTTGGCAGCAAATGAAAGAGTTCATAGATCTATATGATACAAGCATACTGCATGTGTAAAAAAAACCCAGACATGGTGGAAAATAATACCTATGAAAATGAGTTACGCAAAACTGTGAAACTGCATGGGAGAGTAGCACTTTGAATAGACAAATTTTAGTTACAAGGCTGTTTGTTCGTTTTTCCATGTCTTTGCAAATGAAATCAGAATAGCTCTGAAGACATGGTTTTACAAGCAGTGGCTGGGTTGCCCAATAGTGCAGTTCTTCTACGTCCCCTAAAGCACTGGTTATGTTGTGCTTATATTACAGTACTGAGGTTTTTCAGTATGTGTTTCAAATGTAGTTAGTGACCCTTAACCAATCAAAGCTCTTCTGATACTGTTCAGATTTAGGCTCCTTACTCTCCTGGTTCTCCATGTCTTCTGCTTATGTGACAAATAAGTAGATGAATTTGCAAGGGGAAATGTAAAATTGTGTTGAGACTAGTGAAGTACTATGCAGTATAAAGGCATGTGACTTTTAGTTACAGTACAAAATTACAGCATCCTGTTGCGACCTGTAAATCAACCTTTTTTCAGAAATTAAGACACTTGGAAACCTTTCTCAGATAATTCTTTTCATTTCAAGGATATAAGGATTTTAGAGCAGATCATGTGAGCTTTTAATGTAATTCTGGAGCTACTTTAAAAGTCAGATTGGAGAAAGTTATGGTGCATATTGGAAAAATGGCTTTTCTGATTAATTGAGGCAAGGGTAAAAGATGCATTTGTAATGTGCAGATAATTAAATAATTGCTAATAAAATAAGCAGTAGACCTGAATTCTCAGGAAGCCTGGGTGCTGCACTTGAGGTATGAAAACACAGTAAGGAAAGAAGCTATGGGACCATTTCAGGAAGGGGAAATTTTGCTCTCTTCCTTGGAATCTGTGCAAAAAAATATGGCCTTTCAGTCATCATTTCTCCCAGTGTACAGCCACTAGACGAAAGATCACATCTACTTACAGCTGCTTGTTTTGATTCTAATATATACAATGCTGGCAACATAGGTAAACTGATTTCTAAATCTTTTGCTGTCTTGTAAAAAGTTCTCAGTACTTGTTTACCTTGTTGTTGTTTGATATGTTTCAAAATGGCCCCACGCTAAATTATTAGTAGTGGGGACTGTTCGGGTTGATGCTGTTTTTCACTTTCTGGTTCATCAGCATCATATGTGTGTGCTCTCCTTCCTAGCGTAGATACTTCAGCTTTAGGGCATGGTCATTTACTGAAAGGAAATTTAGGGGAGTGGGTTTCTAAATATTGCTGTAAGAAAACTGTTTACCAGCGTGTGATTTCAGCTTGGAGTTTATGGAGAATTCACCCATTACTGTATATTGTAGCAGGCCTTTGATGCAGTTCAGAATTGTCTTCCTGGGTATTGGGCTCAGAGTAGCTTTAGCCAACCATCACCTGTGGGCAGGCAGGTCTAGAGGAATGATTTCTGCTCCAGGAACTTTGCTGTTGCTTCTCCTCCTGTCTGAGCAAGTGTCTCTTTCACAGTCTTGACTAATTCTTTTCATTTCTGAATAATTGTATGAGTGGAAGCATTATTTGCATACTCATGTAGGCTGTGCTGGTTTTGTGATTGTAATTGGTTTTGCTTATATTCACTGTCTGTATTTCAGTGTTGTTTTTCCATGCTCCCTGCCTGCGTTATGCAGATTACTCCCAAAACTAACCTAGACAAAGCCATTGTTTTAGCTTCTTGAAATGAAGAACTAAAAAATACTCAAAGGCAAATATAATTGTTCACTTTCACATGGTTTGCATGTCCTTTTTTTTACAGCCACCTGAGGTGTGTAGTTCTTGTCACTCTCAGAGACATCAAGCAAGGAGAAGAACTTTTTTCAAATTACTATACTGTTGTCAGATGAAGTAATAGATTCAAGACTGTGGAAATCTGTGTCAATAAAGTATGTACTGTGTCTGTACTTCAAGCTTCATCATCATTTTTATGCAAGGGAGGGGGCTGTAGCTTTACCATTTTGAGAGAAAGCTGTAGGCTTGAATTTTTCTGAAAATAATCCACACTGGATGCACAGATGAAGGTGTAACCATTTACATCATTAGGTTCTCAGCTGTCTGCTGGTGTTCATATTATTGCTTATGATGTTCAGCTGTCCATATGGTAGGTAAAATTAAAACCTAAGTTTAGTCTACTCGATTGCACAGTTGTTTGTAACTGGGACTCTGGACACAGCTTGTAAAATTTCTTCACACTTGTGAACTCAGATAACCTTCATGGTTCACAGTAGTTACTAGTTCTTGTTCTCGTGCTCATGGAGTTGATACTTTTCGTATCAGGTTCCTTTTAAAAAGTATTCCAGGGTAGCCAGTTGTCTTAATCTTTCATGAACCCCTTTTTAGAACCATGCTGCTGGGCCCCTCAGCTGTGCCTGCATGGTGCACTGTCATCCAGAGGCCACTTGAGCCACTGGCTTCAGCTTTGCCTGTCCTAGGGTAGGAGGAGAGGCAGTGTGTGTCTAAAGCCTTGTCCTATCCTGATTTCAGTGATTCTCTAAAAGTTTCCTGGCATATGGCAACTTCCATAGCTTTTATTCTCGGAGAGAACATCGTGTTGTGGCGTAGCTGGAAGAAAAAATTCCGACCAAGTGTGCTGTGTAGTTTTTTAATGAGTTGCTGGTATAAACAGAGCCAGTGATTCCTACATTGATTCTTGCTGCTGTCTGCAAACCGCTGTCAGAAAGATCATCCGAGTACTTACTGCAAAAGTCCAAGCAAACCTCCCAGTGAATTTGTGGTTGGCATAAGCTCATGAGAAAGGAGGAGCCGGGAAATGGCTGTGCTGTGAGGAGTCAAGAGTGGTTGGGGCAGCCAGGGTGCGCTGCTTGGCTGCCAAAGCACCTGGTCTTTTTAGAGTGCAAAGTGTTTCATGTCTGTGTTACTTTATCTGCTTCCAAGCCTAAACCTTGTCTTTCAGCTTCATTTGGAAGTCCTTTGCAGCCAGAGCAGGCTGGCTATTTCAGGAGTATTTAAATAGCAGAGCTCAGGTAATGGCATCTGACTCAGCATGGGTTGTGCAGGTTTTATGGTGATGGTCAGGGTGACTGCTAGCGACAGTCCTTGTGTCTTCACTGTGTGGTAATAGATCAGAGCAGACAGTGATCTGTCCAGTGAAGAGGATGCTCATCCTCCATGACTTTAAGGATCCCTTCTCTCCTGAGCTGACCCTTCTCTACAGCTCGCTCTGGGAAGAGGTTCTTAGGCACCTCTTAACATATGGAGAAGACTGGATGTCACCTGCAGTGTCACCTGCAGTGTTCCTTAGGTTAGGGTTTATGGGTAGGTGAGTGTCAGTTGATTGAGGGGAGACCTCATTGCAGTTACAACTTCCTTGTGAAGGGGAGGGACAGGTATTGATGTCGTCATTCTTGTGACCAGTGACAAGATTCAAGGAAATAGCATGTACCTGTGTAAGGGGAGGTTTAGCTTGGATATTATGTAAAGGTTCTTCGCTCACAGGGTGGTTGGGCACTAGTACAGGCTCCCCAGGGAAGTGGTTACAGCACCAGTGAGCTCAAGAAATATTTGGACAATACTCACAGGCACATGGTGTGACTCTCGCAGATGGTCCTGAGCAGGGGTAAGAGTTGCGACTTGATGATCCAGATGGGTCCCTTCCAACTTCGCATATTCTGTGACTGATTCTATGCTTTAGGTACCAAACAGCCAAGCACTGTAAGGGCTTCAGGGGCTTTTCAGTTACAGAAACTAATGTGTCCTGAGACTGCTTAAATGGAAATGTAACTACTAAACTGAAGAGAGTTTTACATTGAATATAGAGATACTAAACTACAATCACTTTTAAGACTCCATTATTGCAAAGCTAACAATTAAGTGCATCAAAACAACAAAGCACTAGATGGAATTGGTCATTATCATTTGTCCTAACATCAAACTTCATGCTAAACAATAAAAAAGGGAGGTGCAGCTTGTAACCAAAGTGGTTTAGATTGGTATTGTTTTGCCCGGTGTGTTGACCATCATTACAGAGATACCTACCTTTGTGTCTGCTCATCAGGGGAAGCAAAGCTCATCACATTACCTGGCAAATTACAGCTTTTGTTGTTCAGAATTGTAATCAGCTTGTACGCCTAATTAAAAAATAGTCTCAGTTTCAACTGAGACTTTACTGTGCCAGTCACTGTAAAAACAAGCATTCTGGGCCTAGGAAAGCACAGCACTAGCATCTGCCCTTTGACAGAATTGGTATGTAAGACCTTACAAGTAATACAGTGCTTTTCAGGATCCAAAATTAGTGCTTTTTTTCTTGAGGGAACGGAAAAACAAGACAAAAACAATTTCAAATTGTTTAAATTCTGCATTAAAGCAGCCTAAGCCAAGAAAAGCTTTTGTATTCTCACCTGCAATCTAGCTCGACACAGATTTAACAACTTGGTGAGTTTTCTTCCCCCAGGAATGTGTCTCCCACACCTTACTGTGTAGTCTGAGTACTGGGTAATACTGCTGGAACGCATGACTGAAGCCACATTTAAGTTCCAGCCAAGATTTGCTATACTTAAGCCATAATGTTTTAAAAGTTTGAGAGAAACCATTACTTTACTATTTTACCTGCATCACTGCATGTTGCATTTTTCACTCTTCTCTATGCAGCATTAGGTATAGTGGTAGCATGAGCTTTAGCAATACCCACAGTTCATGAAGTATGTTCAGTTACTGCTAAGTATCTCTTCAAATGAAGTAGCAAACATAGGGCAGATGCATGAAAAGCTTTACAAATAGAGAAAGGTTTCCAGACATTTATTTCTGGAACTGTACACCAGGTATTAAAGTACAACAAATACAAAATAATGCTCAAAAAAATCAGTGTTTATGTACAAATATTAAAACCAATGCAACAACAGCGACTTCCTCTTGAACATCTGATACTAAAATATGTTCGATTGTCACTTGATTTGTTATGCACAGGGTACTTACTTTGAACTGAGAATAACTGGAATATGTTTTATTAGGAAGACTATATCCATTCCTACTTTATTTTACAATTGATAGTATCTTCCTCCTTCTTTCAGTGAAAAATAGGAATAAAAAAAATAGTAACCTTGTTATTATCTTACAAATTACTGTATTTCACTTCCCTGTCTGCAGACAATGTGCTTGTAATGCTGGGCAAATAGTGTCCCTGTTGGTCAGTTTATCCATTAATTTACATTCAAAGCTGAAATACTCGCTAGACTTTGGTTAAATTAAGAAGTATCACTGTGTTCTACTTGAACTGAAGTTTTCCTATATTTTTACTCTGTTTCAATTGCACCTTTCATTGACCTAATTGTATACCATTTCACATATTCTTCAAGCAGTATTGTACATTCTTCAAGTAAATTCAGCAGTTTGACCATGACAAGAGGAAGACTAAACACTTAAGAACCTAGCATGAAAAGATGATGTGTGACCAACCAAAGCGAAAGTATTGCTATAATCACAGCACCAGTTACACTTCTAAATGAATCTGCTACCCTCTTCAGATTCCCTGTACATAAAAAGGATACATTTACCAACACTGCAATTGCCCATTATGGATTTTTTGGTCTGTTTGTATGAAGAAAACATGTGGCAAACGNATCAGCATTTATATTAGACTACCCGGAATTCACTTTTCTCTCATATCATTTTCTGAATTTTGGTCAAAGTCTTTATTAAATAACTAAAGTGTCCTTTCAACTTGCTGACAACCCAAACCTTAGACAAGTCTCTGCCTACATTAAGAGCCCAGCAATGCATAGATAAACTGAATATATTACTGCATCAGCTAATGAGAATGGACATGTTCATTTAAGTGCAACTGGTATAAGCATTCAGTCATCTTTGTGTAATGATTTTTATGCAGACCAGCCACTCTCTGTAAACCCACACATAAACTTGAATGTATAGCAATGGAGGATTTATGGCCAGTATTTTACAAAATTACTTAAAATGGGTTGATTCATAAACAAAAGAAACAAAATGGGTTGATTCATAAACAAAAGGTACAAAGTTCAGCATAAAACACAGCAGTAAGAAGCTGAGAAGTTGGCTAAAAATGTCAAGAACACAACACAGGGCCAAGGCTACCCATTATTTACTGTGTACTTAATAAAGTTATGTATTTCAGATGTTTAAGTTAACAACTGATTAAAAAATTTTATCTACTTTTGTCCACTGTGCTAACCTAATTTATTTTTAATATAGTAAATGTGCTATTGCATAAACACTTCAAAGCAACCTTCATTACAATGCTGTAGAGAAAACTCCATATGCTGCATCTGAAACTTGGGATGTCAATGCAGTTCACAGTATGCATAATAAATATCCTCTTCCCTTTCAAATATTAAAGTCACTACTTTCTAATTACTCAGTATAACCTTGAAGTAACTATCACAAATATCAACAATGCAAACTTAATAACTCAAAAATGGAAACAAATTAGTGGCAATTAAATTTGTAGTACAAACAGTGCAAAGAAGTATGGAGGGAAAGGGGCAATCCCAGTGAAGTAAGGTCCAGGCTCTCATTAAAAAACTCTGGAAGTCACATGCTACAAGGTGTTACAAGCCAGTACTACATTTGGTTTGACTCTCCTGCAGGAATTGGAATAAACGTTTGCAAGACAAACTTCCTGGATGGCTGAATTGCACTCAAAGCTCAAAATAAAAAAAATTACTGAAGTTAAATAGTTGCCTTTATGGGAGGCTTTTTTACTCATCCTTTCCTATTTGCCCAAGGAAGTGAAGTGCCATTTTGAAGCCAATGACTTGCCAAAACAAATAAATGCAATCCACACACTGAAGAAAAACTTTCAAATACATACTTCAAGGTTCCACTACTTCTACATAAACTAGATAGCCCCTCAAAACAGTAACACTTTGAACTGCAGTGCTCCAAACAATTTGTCTTCCAAAACATAGACTGCTTAGTGGTAAATCCTAAGCTGTGCAGACTGTAGCTTTATACATCAGCTGCCTTAGCAAAGTTAAGCTACACAGGTGCATTAATCTTCAAAGTTGTGGACAAAACCCATCTGAATACATTAGCCTAAAATGTATCTGTTTAAGCCAGTAAGTTTAAAGTACCTCTGGCAGCATAATTACTTCTGCGTAAGGTAGCCATGGCCTATAATTTTGCAACAGCCTCCAAGTGTAGGTATTCATACTTTACTCATATTAAGTCCCTTGTGCTAGCTTCCACCAAGATGAAATTGCTGTTTTTTTAAACTGAAGTGCTCTAGTTTAGAATCACATAAGAAAAGGTTCCATTTAAAAAACATCCTTGTATGTTTGTGCAGTTTAAGTTAAAGAAACTCATCCCTGCCTTTATAAGGAAAAAAAATAAAATAAAATGCTACATTAAGCAGGGATCAGGAATGGTACCTGTAAACATTGTTATTACACTGCATCCATTATGGCAAAAGTAACTGACTAAAAAGCCACTCCAATCAGTTCAAAACTTATGTGCTGGTTTTGAAATGGTGGCCTCNTCAAAGTCCACACCAAGGTTATTTACTGAGACATCATTCATGAAAGATTCTGGGACAGCAATTCCCATTTTCAATCTTTTCACAGGTCTTTCTGTCTCCTCATTGCACATGTTCATTGGGTTTAGCTCTGAGGGATAAAAGCCAGTCTCAAATAAATTAAAACAATCACTTTCACCATTGCTAGGCAAGTTAAGCAATTCTTCTGTTCCAACAGGCACATGATTAACTGATGCTCGCGGTAAGCTGTCCATAGGAGGGAAGGCATCATCAAGGCAGTTCACATTTGAAGTGTGGCAGACTGTAGCTACACTGTTTGTCAATGCTGGGAAAAAAAAATGAACATAAAACGTAAATGAAAGAGTTATTTATATAATTACAACAAAAAGTTTGTGGGTTTTGTTTGGGTTTTTTCCTTGATTTACCTGTCAACTCATTGGCAGTGATAGAGTTCAGAATGCTTAGCTGTTGATCAGGAATGGTTTCTGTTCGAGTATTAGATGTTAAGGCTGTAGTATGTACTGCTCCACCAAGAGCTTCTGCTTCATCGACCAAACGATCCATGTAGTCCCTTAAAGAACATGGCATTCATAATGAGTTATTTAACAGGAAAACAAGGCCCAAAAATGATGATGGATTTATTTTCAGTTGTCATAGCCACTGGAGCATTACACTGCAATGGTGGGAAGAAAAAAACTAATCTTCTACATTTACAATTTGCAACAGAAAATATATTCCAAGGACATTTTACTTACGTAACTCCAGGATGATGGTTATATCTTTTCTTTCCAAATCTTGTTTGCTGAGCAAAGTAATCATAACGTTCTGACTTTTTCCACATGTAATAGAAAGCCACACACTCAGCCACTGTTCTGGTTCTTACCTAAAAGAAGGCAAGAAGAATTGACAAGATAAATGCAAAGCATTATGTTTTGTCATCTCCCTAGTCCCCTTATTCCTGCAATATTGTTAGTTTTACTATGTTAGTATCTGGAACAAACCAATTAAATCATAAAACCTGAAAAAGACATTTACAGTTTCAAATTTCTTTACTGAGAGGGTGGTCAAACACTGGAACAGGCTTCCTAGAGAGGTGGTCGATGCCCCAAGCCTGTCAGTTTTTAAAAGGCATTTGGCCAATGCCCTTATTAACATGATGAAACTTCTGGTCAGCCCTGAAGTGGTCAGGCAGCTGGACTAGATGATCATTGTAGGTCCCTCCCAACAGAAATAGTCTATTCTATTCTAAATAATTACTACATCTGTGCTATTGTATACATTATTGTTGTTTAGGTTTGGGGTTTTTTTAAATTAGATCGAAACTGTATCTACATCTGAAGCATTTCAGTTCATAACCTACATAGTTATTTTTTAAACTATGAGACAGATTCTCTCCTTAGAAAACATTGAGCAAATGAATGACCCAAGAGAAATGAAGCAGAAAAGACACAAGGTACTTAGAAAATTCTGGTCCATAGTGACAGATAGATCCATTTGTATGCTTTGTTGCATGTTGGAAAAATATTTTAAAATTATTTCTTTGTATCTCGGATGAATTACTGTTTATGGGTAAGGTCCATTTAAAACAAGAGGAGCTGGAAGCCATAGTGCAACAGGAAAACTATGACATAGTTGCTGTCACAGAAACATGGTGGGATGAATCACACAATTGGAGTGCTGCTATGGGTGGCTACAAGCTCTTCAGAAAGGACAGGCAGGGTAGGAGAGGTGGAGGGGTGGCTTTATATGTTAGAGAGTGTCTTGACTCTGTTGAACTTGAGGTCAGCAGTGACAAGGTTGAGTGCCTGTGGACCAGAATCAGGGGGAAGGCCAACAAGACTGACATCCTTGTGGGTGTCTTACATACCGCCCAACCAGGATGATGAAGGAGATGAATTATTCTACAAGCATCTGGCAGATGTCTCAAAATCTCCAGCTCTTTTTCTTGTGGGTGACTTTAACCTGCCAGATATNTTTAACCTGCCAGATATCTGCTGGGAGCTTCATACTGCAGAGAAAAGGCAGTCGAGGAGATTCCTGGAGTGTATGGAG
>VWZD01013377.1:1235-14019 GCA_013396695.1 Sakesphorus luctuosus | reverse complement strand
GGCGGGGAAGGTCGGGGAATTAGGGAGGAGAGGGAGGAGGGATGAAGACTGAGCGGGAGAAGGGAGGGAAGTCAGAGACAGACGGGGGATTGGGCAGGAGCAGGAGGCTGTACCAGCATTGCCCCTCGCACAGCACAGGGCACTGTGGGGAGGGAGCTCGACCCAAACATGCGGGGAGGGGGCTCTGGGATTTCAGGAAATCATTTCCCGTTTTCCCAGGGCAGCTGCAGCCTCAGAAACTCGTGTCCTGCTGCAGCAGGAGGTGGGTGCTGTGGCACATCAGTGCTCTTTGCACTGGGCAGTGCAGGTGCCCAGTACATTCCCAGTGCCCAGCACACACACTCTGCATTCCCAGTGCCCAGCGGGGCACGGGTTGGTGGCAGAGCCGATGCCACACGCTGCTGTACAGCAGAGTTGGGGCTGAACTGGTCAAAACATCCACACCCAGAATGTTTCCTTTGTGCTCTTGAACTGCAAAGTGAGCAGAAGACGTGCCCTTCCTCACTAGAAGCCCTAAATTAACCTGGGTGGTTTTACATACAACACTCTCTCCATTCCTTCCAGTGATTGTAACCCTTTGCCCCCAGAGTTGCACACCCTTTTTGGCATCGTGCTGTGCCAATAGTGAAATTTCTGCTCCTGTGTCCATTAGAAATATTGTTAATTGACAACGAGACCAACTGGAATCAGGATATTTGGCTCATTGTTATCTCAGGGGAATCTCTGCTCCCACGCCTGGAGCCCCTCCTGCCCCTCCTCCTGCACTGCCCTGGGCTCTGCTGAGCTGTTCCTCTCCTCCTCTGACTCCCCTCCTCTCTCTACCCAATTCATCTGCACAATAACTTCTTTTTTCCTTCTGAAATCTGTTAGTCCAGAGGTGTCAGTGCCATCTCTGCTGGGCTCAGCCTTGGCCAGCACTGGGGCTGTCCTGGCATTGGCTCTGCTGGCCATGTGGGAAGCTTCTGGCAGCTTCTCATAGAAGCCACTCCTGCAGCCCCACCAGCACCTGCTGCCAAACCCTGGCCCTGCAAATCCAATACAGGCAGCAATGGAAGAATCCTGGAATCCCTTTTGGGAACTCTTGGTCAGGCCGCCTCTCATCTCATGAGTTCCACCTGTCCTGCCCCAGCCTACTGTCCAGGAGAACAGAAGGAAAAGAGAGAAGGGGAAAGCAGGAGGAAGGGGAGAGGAAGGTAGAGGGAAAAGTGTGGGATGGTGAACCAGGAAAGAAGATCCTGGGAAGAAGGGAGGAATGGGGGGAGGCACAGCAGGATGGCAAGAGACAGAAGGGGAGAGAGGTGCCTGTGGTGCCAACTGCAGGCCCCGCTGTTGGCACAGATGATGAAGGACCTGGCAGCACCAAATTGCTCCTGGATGGATGACAATGCCTTTCCTTGAGCAGAGCCACACCCAGGCCCAGTGTCCCTGTGCAGGTGATGGGCTGCCCAGGGGAGGGAAAGGCCTCCAACAGCTTTCTGTCCTGGCACCTTTTGTGTGGAAGCAATCCCTGGATTAACTCGATTTTGGGAGCTGGGCTCAGCAGGTGAGAGTGATCTCAGGAGCCCACCACCAAAATTTGGAGTCCAGCCAATACCAGAGCTGGGGCAGTCCCTGCCCAGTTGTGTAAGGGGGAAAACTGACATGGTAAGAAGCACCGGCTCACTGGTTTCTTATCAGCTTCTTCCCTTTTCTGGCTGAAAACTCAGCTTCTCGCTGAACAAGGGCTGATCTGTTGTGCGCACCCTCTGGGGCTCATGCCCTCTGCATCTGGGCTGTTACCTTGCACATCTGGGCTGTTACCGTGCACATCTGGACCGTTACCATGCACATCTGGGCTGTCACCTTGCACATCATTAGCAAAGCACTGTCTGCTTATGCAAATGCCTGATTGAGTCATTAACCATTAACATTTCAGTCTCTCACAGGAGAGACCCTTGGGACCAACAACAGCCCAGAGAGGGAAGACTTTGAGGATGATGGAACCCTTGGGATCCTTGGCAGCCCAGAGCTGGGGGAAGCATGGACAGGGGTAAGCCCTCAGTGGCTGCTTTGCCCGAGTCTTTACTGGAAGGATCTCTCAGGCCTTTGTGCTCAGTGAAGAGCTTCCGAGGGGGAGAGCACATATTGGCAGGAACCTCCTGAAATCCCAGAAGGACAAATGGCAGTGTGTGCCCCTGCAGGGGACCTGCCCTCAACATGGCACAGGCTGGAAGTGCCTGGCTGGGAGCAGCCCTGTAAGCCAGCTGTGGGTGGGCAGGGAGCTGGGCAGGAGGCAGCCGTGTGCCTGGGCAGCAAGGGGGGCCAGCAGCACCCTGGGCTGTGTGACCCCATCAAGGTCGTGGTTTATCCGGGTTACTCTGTCTTGGCTTTGGTTCCTCAACACAGGAAAGATGTCTGGAAGCTCTAGCAGGTTTAGTGCAGGGCCTGCAGGATGGGGCTGGAGCACTTTGCCAGCAAGGACAGGCTGAGGGATCTGGGCTTGGATTGGATCCAGTCACATCCATATTGCTCTTGGAGAAGGAGTTTAGAAAGCCAGGGGTTCGTGGGTGGGGTTTGGGGGTGTTGGGGGTCCTTTCTGCACCTCATGACTCAGAAGGAGCTTCTCTAAGAAACTGTGTGAAGCTTCCCCTCTGTCCTGCAACAAGGAGGGACTGGGAGCACTGGGGAGGCTGGGAAGCACTGCAAGGGGACACTGGGGTCACTGGGGACACTGTGAGCACTGGAGGGGGGCACTGGGAACATGGAGCACCCTATCATGTCTCAGTTGCCCCATTCCAGCTCCCACTTTGAGTGGGACTGTGGGGAGGGTCCAGGGTGTCCCCATGGTTTTAGAGTGACCCCCCCAAACCATGAGGGTTTGATTGACAGCTGACATTTATTGGGGGGAAGGAAGTAGGGCAAGGGGTGCTGTGGGACTGGGAGCTGGGGGTGTTCAGGTACAGGATGGTGGGTGACAAGGGTGTAGGGGGTGGCCATGTGTGGGGTGCTGGGGGAGCTGGGAACTGGGGGTGCTCAGTGCCTTGGGTGTTTAGGTGCTGGGTGTGCTAGAGGTGTTCAAGTGCAGGATCCTGGGTGTGCAGGGTCCTGGGGTTGGCCATGGGCAGGGTGCTGGGTGTACTGGGTATTCAGGTTCTGGGTGTGCTGGGGGTGTCCAGGTGCAGGGCCCTGGGTGTGCAGGGTGCTGGGTGCACTGGGTGCCCAGGTACTGGGGTTGCTGAGTGCTGGGAGTGCCCAGGTGCAGGGTGCTGAGAGGGCTGGGTGGGTACAGGCTCTGCACTCAGATGGAGATGCTGTTCTCAGTCTCCTGCGGGTTCAGGTAGTTGTATCTCAGCTCAGCCACGTAGTTCCTCTCCTCGATCTCATCCCGGATCTCCTCCAGCCGTCCCTGGAAGGCTCGGATAAGCCGCCGTGGTTCTGGCTCTGTGAACCATTCCTCAGGGTACTGTCCCAGGAGCCTCTGTGGGGGAAAGGGATAGGGATCCCTCAGCTTCCACCCCCTGGTGCCATTGTGGGGTTCTCTGGCACCCTGGTAGTTGTGGAGCCATGGTAACCACCCTCCAGGCTTGAGGACACCGAAGGTGGTGACATCCAGCCTTGTGGCACCTTTTGGGGCTACCCAGCGCCACAGACCCATTTAGGGGGGCCATAGAGACTGTGGAGCCAGACTCACCCTGTCCTTGAGTTGGGAGCTGAGGAGGATGAGGGTCACTAGGATGTTGGCAGTGGTGGCCACCTCAGGGAGCGTGTCGAGGAAGTGCTGGAGGAAGGCACGTCCCTTCTCGCGGGGTGGTGGGTGGCGCATGGAGGATGGGGCATTGGGCATGAAGGCACCAAAGTCATACTGCAGGGGACAGGTCAGTGCAGAGGACATCCCCCAGAACAGCATGGGGACGGGTGAGGTCATCCTCTGGCACAAACAGTGGATGGATAGGAACATCACCCCAGCATGGCAAGGGATGTGGATTGGGACATCCCCTCTGGCATGGAGAGGGGACTGATGGGGAGATTCTCTCCAGCACGGAGAGGGAATGGGATGGATGCGGACACCCCTCTGGCATGTACAGTGGTGTGACATGGACATGGTTTCAGGATGGGGACATCCTGCCTGCACATAGAGGGGTGAGAGGGGGACATGTCCCCAGCATGGCTTGAGGACAGCTAGGGACATCCTTTTGGTCTGACCCCTGTCCCACCTGCCCGTTGTTGACGGCCGCATGCTGAGCTGAGCAGGTGAACATCACCATGCTGAGGAACTTGATGAGCTCTGCCACTGTCTGCAGCGAGGAGGGGACACCTGGGTTGGGAGGGGGACAGCCAAGAGCCTCAGGGACTTGTCTCTGTCCCCAGCCACCCCTAGGGACATCTCATGGAAGCTGCAGGTGTGCTACCTGAGGAGGTCCTGCCCAGGAAGCCATTGGTGAAGATGTCCATCACCCAGGCCTGCAGCTCGGTGTCCCCACTCACTGCCATGTCTGCACCATAGTAAAACTTCACGATGCCGGTGACAAAGCTGCCACAGGGACGAATGAGGTGGTTGTGAGGTCCTGGGCAACCCCAGGGTCAACCCCACCCTCCAAAAATGGTCCCACCTTTCAATGGCTTCCCAGAGGCTCATCCCGTCATCCCGATAGTGGTAGTTGGGGATGTGGGACATGCCACGGTGCTGGATGTCATCGGGGAGGCACAGGGATGTGTAGGTTACCTGCTCCAGGCCCCTCTGCACCACCAGCTGCAGCCCCTCATGGGTTGTCCCTGAGCCCTGGGAGAGGAGAGACAGCCACGGGTGGGCAGGGCAGGAGGCGTCAGGCTTCAGTGTCCCCCAGTGCTCTGACATCAGTCCTCTGGTTACACACCCAGTGCCCCCAGTGCCCTCCAGTGTCCTCCACCCCATGTTCTCTGATGTCTCCCAGGGCTTCTGTGTTTCCCAGTACCCCCCAGTACACCACAGTGCTCCCCAGCAATTCCAGTACAGCCCAGTGTTCCCAGTACACCCAGTACTCCACACTGCTCCCAGTAGCACCTTAGTACAGCCCAGTGCTCCCAGCAGACTTAGGTGCCTCCCAGTGCCCCCAGTACACCCCAGTGTCTCCCAACACCCCAGTGCTCCCCAGTGCTCTCAGTACCACACAGTGCCCTCAGTGGACTCCAGTAGACTCCCAGTGTCCCCAGTATACCCGTGTCTCCCAACACCATAGTGCCCCCCAGAGCTCCCAGCAGGTGCCAGTGCCCCCAGCAGAGCCCAGTGCTCCCAGTTCCCAGGGCTCACCTTGTCGATGAGGCCGCCGGGGTTGATGAGGACAGTGCGTGCCAAGGTGTTGATGTGCAGCGTGAAGCGAAAGTGAGGCATGAGGAGCTGAGGGGGGAACCAACACCTGGCAGGTGACCAGGGACTCCCCCACAAAGCTGGGAGGCTGTTGGGTGGGGCATCACCAGCATCAGATGGGTGGGGGGGCAGTGGGTGGCTCTGAGGGGGGATCTTACCTTGAAGAGGGGGTGGCATGAGGGCAGGTGGCGCAGGGTGGCAATGGTGAAGACCTCCCCAAACAGGTGGGTCCTCAGCAGATGGGTGATGAGCTGGTGGCTGTAGAAGTCAGCATTGCGCACCCAGGTCTTGGCCAACAGCCAGTCCCACTCGTCATCGCTCGGCAGGAAGATGGGGCTGGAGCGCCCTGGATTTTGGCTGAGCTGTGGGACACCACCACATAGTCTGGGACCATCCTAACCCTCCCCATGCACGGTGTGAGGTGGGGCACCCCTACCTGGATGGCGATGGGGCGCAGACTCCCATCAGCACGCTGGTGGAGCAGGCACAGCGGGGCTGCCACGTACTGCCGGCGCCCATTGATGGTGTCAGCCGGGATGTCCTCCAGCACCTCATAGTCCACGATGAAGATTCGCCCTTCTTGCATCTCCTTGTCCAGGTCAGTGCCAGCCCCCAGCGAGCCGGCCACCATCTCCGGCGTCACCGGGAACTTGGGCGGCAGCGCAGAGCAGCGCCGGATGATGATGGGGTTGTTGCCATTGAGGAACTGGTAACCAAAGAACTCATCTTCTTGCCAGTGCTTGGCCACGTACTCAGGAACTGAGGAGGTGATCAGACATCAGCACCCACTCACACACCCTCCAGGGAAAGGGAAGCCTTGAGTGGCAAGGGGGGACACCCACCGATATCCCTGCCCTGCGTCCGGGAGAAGATGGTGCGCATCTCATCCAGGCTGTCCCATGAGGTGTTTCTCAGCAGGAATCCTGTCAGAAAGTGGGAAGCCCCTCTACAGGACAGAGGGGGACCTCAGCACACACCCGCTCTCTTCTCTGGGCCCTCTTCCCACCATTATCCAGGTCCTACCCAGCCTCAGGGCACTGCTTACTGTAAGATGAGGAAACCGGTGAAGTTGGTGGCCCTGACGCAGGAGAAATGGATATTGGAGTCCAGCTCCTTGACGGAGTCCACGTTGAGGCAACGGGGCCATCCTTGGGCATAGTTCTTCCATCTGGGGGGCCACATGGGGGCAGATATCAGCATCACCATGGACCAGCCCACCTGGCCAGGGTGGGCATTGTCCCCATGTCCCTGCTGTCACCGGAAAGCCTCCTGTCGCGCCGCCAGCTCCCGGCGCCGATGTTCCTTGAGAATCTGAAGCTCATCATCCACCAGCTTCTTCCCTGGAAAGGAGGGCAGGTCAAGGTCGCACCCCCAGCCCTCAGAGGAGGCCTGGGGTGGGGCGTGTCCTACCTGAGCCCTCCCGCACCTCCACCGTGGTGACACCCTCCAGCCACTGGTTGCAGGGGAAGCGGTACAGGGTGCCGTCTGGGGCTGTCACCCGGACATCCTTGCAGAACCAGCCATCCTCCAGGAAGCTCCGCCGCTTGTGCAGGCGGATGAGGACAATGGGACCCAGGTCCTGACCACAGGCCACAGAAAGTCTCTTCTCCTGGAGAGGAGGGAATGGCTTCTGGGAAGTGGGCAGGTGCCCCAGGGCAGTACCAGGAGACACCAGCAGAGAAGAGGCTCAGAGCATCCCCTTGCTTCTATCCCTTCAGAATCCTCATCCTCCACCATCCCACCCAAATCCTTTTCCTCCATCCCCCAAAGATGCCTTCCCACCATCTTCCAAGACTCCTTCCCACCCATCCTCACAAGACCTCTTTCCCACCATCTTCCCCAAATCCCTCCCCACCATCTCCTTGTACCCCCAGGACAGTCTGTGCGGCCCCTCATCCCCAGGGCAGCCTGTGCCACCCCTCATGACCCCAGGACAGGTCTGCCACCCCCTGTGCCCCCATTCCCACCTGCCCTGGCAGGAACAAGAAGGAGACGGTGGTCTGGGGGCTCTCGCCTCGGCTGCCCACCAAGGTGATGGAGATGGAGTTCTTGGTCCCAGCTTCTGCCACATCCCCTGTGGCCACTGTCACCTTGTAGACAGCCATGGTGAGCTGAGGTGAAGTCCAGGAGATGTCTTCAGAGAGGAGTGAGGGGCTTTGGGGTGCAAACTGCTGGTTTTGGTGGTTTGGGTGTCACAACCCCTGTGGCTTTTATGCAAGTGGGTGACAGGCCCTTCCTCCCCAAGGAGGTGTTATCAGATCACTGCCAACAGCCACCATCCGGTACATCTGATCTCAACAGACATGGCCATGGGGACATTTACTCAAGGGATGGCCCTGGGGTTGGCTGTGGGGACATTGCTCAAGTGACAGTCCTCAGGGTGGCCATGGGGACATTACCCAAGCAACGGCCATGGGAGCAGCTATGAGGGCATTACTCAAGCAACAGTCACAGGATTGGCCATGGGACATTGCCCAAGCAATGGTCCTGATAATGTCCACAGGGACATTGCCCAAGCAATGGCCCTGATAGTGTCCATGGAGACATTGCCCAAGCGATGGCCCTGGTGGTGCCCATGGGGACAGTGCCCAAGCAATGAGTGCTGTGGTGGCCATAGAGACAGTGCCCAAGCGATGGCCCTGACAGTACCCATGGGGACAGTGCCCAAGCAATGGCCCTGATGGTGCCCATGGGGACAGTGCCCAAGCAATGCCCCCTGGTGTGGCCGTGGGCCAAGGGAGGGGCATTCACCATGGGCCAGAAGCTCCATCTGCCCCCCCAGGGTCTCCTCACCCTGTGACCCAGGAACAGCACTTCCCAGTTCTGGGGAGACATGGCCATACTGGAGAGAGTCCAGTGATAGGGAGGAAAGGACTGCAGCACTTGGTTGGTGCCCTACTCAAGGTTTCCACACTGATGAATCCACTTTTGAGAAGGTCTTTGGGAGGTGATGGGATTCACCTGGCCAACTGGGACAGCTGTGTCATCACCAGTAAGGTGGCCATACCCCTCAGGGAGCTTTCAACCAAACTTAGGGAAGGGTCACCAATATGGTAACAGGGACTGGAGGAGGCTGAGGGCACTGGGATTCTCCAGCCTGGAAAGACACTGTGAGGCCTCATCAATTCCATAAATACCTGTAGAGAGGGTGTGGAGTGCATGGAGGTTTGGGCATGGATCTCGTTCTCCAGAAAGATGGACAGAAGGAGATCAACATTCTGGTCAAACTCTTGAGGGCACAGAGGTGTAGTGGGAGCACTGCATGCAGCTGTGGTCTCTCCTGCCCTTGGTCTCCAGCCCCTCCACTGCTCTGAAGGCACCCAGAGTCCCACAGTGGCCCTGGAGATCTGGCTGCATCTGTGACATTGTTCCCTGTGTGCACCACATCTGTTTTGAGAATGATGTGAAGCCAAGCTGGATCCTTTTGTGTTTAATCATGAACAAGGGACCTGGGGAGAGGGGACAGGAAAAATCTGCAACCCCTCCTGCTTCCCAGTCCAGAAACAGTTTTGGAACTGCAGCTGCTGCTCAGCACCCACAGCTGAGGCTGCTTTGGGGGTGGTTTATTTAACCTCCTGTTCTGGGAGACAGAAGGAGCCTTTCCCTGGAGCAGAGGCCCTCCCAGGGCTGAGAAATGGTTCTGTGGGGGAAGGCTGGTGGGTTCTATCCCCCATGACCCACTCATGGGTGGAGAGGCCCTCGGGAGGGGGCTTGTGGGCTGCTGTCCCCCCACACAGAAAAATCTACTGGAGCTTTGATCCAAAACAGGCCTATGGGTGGGTAGGAGTCAAGACATCTGGGAGAGAGGAATGAGGGGAAAAGCTTTGAGGGAGAGATATTTTTGGGCCTTCATCCCCTTTTCCCATCTCTTCTTTCCCCACCTGTTTTTCACCCCCAAACACCCCAAGCTGCAGCCCGGAGCAGGAGGAATCTGGGGAGTTGGGAACAGGAACAAAATGCTGCATCAATTAAAGCTTCTTAAAAATTCAAGTATTTTGGACAGGAAAAAACATCCTTTTTGGTCTTCCCTTTGCAAACACAGGCAGGGGGTTCTCACCTGGAAAATATTTACTTGTGGGGGCAGTACCAGGTGCAGGTGCTGGTAATTATTTTATTTACAGTGGTGATGACAAGAACACCTGCTGGGCATTGAGGTGGGGGTTTATACAGTTTTAGTAAGTATAGAAACCCTTTGCAGCTGCCAGTGACTCAACAGCAGCATCCACAGGTATTTCTAGTCTGTGTCAGTTGATCTTTCTTCTGCTTTTTTGGTTTCTTTGTCCTTATAAATATTACACAAATCGCTCCTATGGGACCAGTTTTGCTTTACTGAGAAGAGATCTGGCTGCCTGGGGGGATTATCAGCTTTTTTGTTTTTCTTTTAGGAGCATCCTGGCAAGGCCCTGGGATTGAGCAGGAGCTGTCCAGGCCCTGGTACTCAGGCTGTTGTCCAAGATCAGCCCATGTCAGGAGGAGCCGAGGGTGCCCCTGACTGCTCTGTGCCCCTCCAGGGGTGGCAGAAGCCCCTTGAGGGGCAGGTCCAGAGGGACCATCCTCTGTCCTGAGACTCCATGAGCTGCCCTGCACAGGGTGGGGAGGTGGAGGGTGGGCTCAGGTGGGGTTGAAGGGCCATCCAGCACCTTGTGGGGTGATGACCTGGGCACCTGGGAGTGAAAACACCTCACAGCTGTACAAGTCCTTGAGACAACACCTTTCCAGGTGTGGTGGTGCATCCTCACCCTTCCCCAGGCATCACTCTGATCTGAGAAATGGTTGTTAGGCCTCGGCCCTGATGAACAGCCCTTGGGCTGAGGTGCTCTTGAGCTTGTCAGAAACACACTCTGCTCCAGGAACTGGTGCTGTCTAAGGAGCTCCTTCTGTTTTAACCAACAGCATTGGAAACTTATTTTTCTTGCCTGAAGAATAACCCAACCGGAGTATTATTTTTGTTCTCAAACGTCCCAAGAAAGTCACTGACCTGAACTGGGCCAGGATGGACAATTCCTGTGCCTGAAGCCCCTCTGTGTGGGCCCCACAACCAGCAGTGCTGAGTGAGACCTTCTGAGCTCTCTGGGGCTGCAGCAGCTGCAGGGATTCTGCTCCAGGATGGGCTTTCCACAGGCTCACATCCTTCATTTTGGGCATCCCCCTGCTCTGGGTGGGCTCCTCCTTGGGCTGCAGGGCAACCTCAGCTCTGGCACCTGCAGCACCTCCTGCCCCTCCCTCTGCACTGCCCTGGGCTCTGCAGAGCTGCTCCTCTGCCATCTTCTCCCTCTGCTCTTCTCTGTACCCAATTCCATCTGCACAACAACTTTTTCCTCCTTAAATGTGTTCTCTTCAAGGTGTTACTGCCCATCTCTGCTGGGCTCAGCCTTGGCCAGCAGCAAGTTTGTCCTGGAGCATTGCTGAAATTGGCTCTGCTGGACACAGGGGAAGCTTCTGGAAGCTGCTCCCCCACTACCAAAACCTGGCCATGCAAACCCAATACACTGCCCAGCATGGATCACCTGGAATGTGGGTCACCAGGTCTCTCCCCAGCATTGTCAGAGACTGAAATAGTAAATGGCTTAAGCACTACAAGATCACCAAAACACTTTTCTCCGCTGTAGCGAACTGTAAAGAAACAGGTTCTCACCCAGCAAAGCCCACCCCTCCCTGAATTTTCCTCCTAATTTGGACTGTGAAAGGACTTGGAGATGAGGGTGCTGTTGCCTGACTATCTCAGGTGCAGAAGGGGCCTGTACAGCTGAAGCTACAAACTGGATCTCCAGATAAGGGAGAAGGCTGATAAGAGGCAAATCCTTGGACCTGGGATATGCCCTTACCTGATGACTCTGCTGTGAAAACTTCTCCTGGGAACATAGAATACATTCACACATGGTCTGAGCTATTTGTCTCCACTGATGGATCTTAATAGGATATGATTGATTCAACGACACTGACGTAACAGGCAGCTGTGCAAAGGCTCCTGACATGTCCTGTGATCCAGGATGACATCCTCCACTGTAACACTCCCTTCCCCAGGGGAGGCACTGGGCCTTCCTACCTGAACCTGAGTGTACAGAACCCATGAAATCTTCCCCCACCCCTGACACATCATCACTTTGACAGGACTGAAACCATCACTTGAACCAACAGACATGGAAGCTGCAACTACCAAGTTTCATCTCTGGATCTAACAAGTGAAGACTATATATCCTTCTACTTTCATCCCTTCTTTTCCTTATAAATTGCCTTAGGCATTATTTTTATGTTTTTATACTGCTATATTACTATAGACAATAACAACCCAAATGGCTACATACCTGTTTTCCACTGAAACCAAACAGTTCTACATATAGATACATATATACAGTTATAAACACCAATTTTTCAGCGTTGTTTCACTGCAATTGGCCCCAAGGGATCTATGAACAAGAACAATACCCTCACCCTCTGGAGTGAATTTAACAAACATGGATCCCCTGGAATGTGGGTCACCTGGAACGTGAGTCATCAGGTCTGTGCTGAACCTGGGCCACTGTGGATCATCCAGCCTAGGGTCCTCTGATGGGTGATGATGTGGGAGCAGAGGACGAAGCTCTTCCCACAATCAGGACACTCGTGGGACTTCCCTTACTGGTGGGTCTGCTGGTATTTGGCCAAGGCAGAGCGTGAGGAAAAGCTCCTCTCACACTGCCCACATTTGTAAGGCCTTTCCCTGATGTGAATGCGCTGGCGGAGGATGAGGTGGGAGCTGCGTCTGAAGCCCTTCCTGCAGTCAGAGCAGCGGAAGGGCCTCTCGCCTGTGTGGATCTCCTGATGCTCTGTGAGATGGGAGGGGATCCGAAACCTCTTCCCACACTACAAGCACCTGTGGGGCCGTTCCTCACTGTGGGTCTTCTGGTGGCAGGTCGGATGGGATTTGAGACTGAACCTCTTCCCACACTCTCCACACTTGTAGGACCATTCCATAGTGTGGACAACCTGGTGGGTGAGGAGGTGGAAGCTGCGGCGGAAGCCTTTCCCACATTCCCCACATGTGTAGGGCCGTTCCCCAGTGTGCTGCCAGTGGTGGGTGAGGAGGTTGAAATGATCACTGAAACACTTCCCACATTCCAAGCACTTGTAGGGCTGTTTCCCGGTGTGGATCTTCTGGTGGCGGATCAGGTGGGATCTCTGCCTGAAGCTCTTCCCACATTCCAAGCACTTCTAGGGCTTCTCCTCTGCACAAAGTTGCTCATGGACCATCACGTTAGACCTCTGGCCATCTTCGTGGCACAGAGTGGGTATTTCATCCTCGGAGCACCCTGGGCTGTGTTTGGAGCTCCTTCTCCTTGTGCGAGATCTCCGTGGCTTTTCCTCCCCAGTGACCTCCTGTGCCCTGGAGCCGTTCAAAACGGCCTCTGCCACGAGGTTCTGCCGCGGGGATTTGTCCTCCGTGCTCTCCATGCTCAGCTCGGGGCCTGGGGCAGGAAGGAA
>VWZD01013370.1:37973-60852 GCA_013396695.1 Sakesphorus luctuosus | reverse complement strand
ATCCCTGAGGACTGAAAATTCTAACAGTCCCTCAGGGAACTTCCCCAAAGCAGATGACTTTGTTAGAGTCAGCCAAATGACATTGTGTATATGTAAATCACTGTTGAGTTTGTACTAAATCTTTAATGTCTTACTGCCTTCATTTGCTTTTTCCCTTCAATTTTGACATTGCTTCAGTGTGAACAACTATATTTAATTCACAAGTTTTTCTGGCCTTTTTTCTTTTTTTACATTCCCTCTCCAAAATCAGAAGGCAGGGAGTAAGTACATGGGTGTAACTTAAAGAGGCAGCTGAGATGAGTTGCTGGCAGAGTGAAATGGTAGGTTTTTGTAATGGCTGGAAGCTGTAAGAGGTTCTAAGCTTTGAAGTCAGGGCAGCTTTGATGTGCTACTCCCATAGTTAATCGCAAGATAGTCTTGAAAGAAAAAGATTTCCCAAATACTGTCCAAGTGTTTTTGCTTGTGAAATCCTTGTATAATTTTGTTTTTCCCCTGTTGAACTTTAAATCTACCACTGGGCTGCTCTCATTCCCTCTCAGTCACTCATAGTTTCTTTTTAAATGTTTTAATTGGTTAAAAGGATAATTAACCCCATGCTCGGCTTCATGGAGGCAAGTAGCTTGTTGCATGTTATTTTGCTTTACCGAAATGCTTCTGAGCATTTTCCTCCCCAGATTTACAGTGCTCAGTTGCCATGAGGGACTGCAGACTGGGGTGATGGAGCAGCAAAGGGCACAGGCTGGAAGCCAGATTAACATACCTGCTGGTGTACCCAGAGGGGTACACTTGCCTCCCCTTCATAGGAACAGCCACACTACTCCTAAAGCAAAGCATCCATGAGGTGAGGAGGAGGAAACTCCCCTCTGCTCTGTCCATTGCTTTGGGATTGACACCATCAAGGAGAAGTGACTGCTCAGTGCCTGGCAAAGAATTGGGATTGATGGAAGAGATGCAACGCTGATTCCAAGGCAAAAAAAGAACAAGTTTAACAGGAACAGGCAAGTTTTCTTGATGGGTACTCGTCTCCTATACACCATAGAGGAATATCAACTGATTTTTGGCACGATATAAACTGTCACTGATCTGCTCACTCAACCAGTATCAGCTTTCACGTTTAGTGAAAATATAAACAGTTAGGTTTAAGAAAGCAGTTCATAAAAGCTTGATCTTTTGATAATCATTGTACAATGCTCAATTTAATAGCTATATTTTAAACCTAAGCTTAATCTATGTCTCAAGTTTCATCTACAAACCACATGCTGAAGCATACAATGACAATTTTTTCAGCGAGTCTGAAGCTAGGAAGGCAAGAGGACTAAAATGGTTTAAACCAGTCATTATTACACATCAAAAATCTGTTTATCTGGACACCCATATGTGAAGGGAAAAGGGTATCTGTCCCTGCCCATAGTGAGCAATCTTTAAGGTTCCTTCCAACCCAGACCACTACATAAACCTATGATTTTATGATCAGAAAGACCCATGCCTGTCTAAATGGGCAAAAATAAAGAAAATTATGTGACCAGGAGAGTAACATGTCAAGGTTAGAGGTCACTGAAGATTTCAGCAGATCTCAAAAGATATGGCAACAGATTAAGTAAGCGGATAGGCTACCCTCCAACCATAACCTGTTAAGACCTTAGAAGTCCAGGGATGACTTCTGCTCTTTCATATTAGTTCTTAGGCAGACCAATTACAGTCTAGTAATGCACTCGAGCCAGACTTTGCAGACATATAGAGCAGAAATAAAAGATGAAATAGCCAAATACTGCCCTGCATATTGTGAGCACTCACAACTGTGAGCAGTGTGTGCATTGTCCTGTACAGGTACAATATGCAAGATGTCAAATACATTCCGCACCTTCAAGAAGATGGTGTTAGCTGTTGTTACTAGGGTACGCCACAAATTAAATAAGCCAAAGCCCAAAGTCATGTTCACCTAAGTGAGGTCTCTGACAACAGTGTTGAAACAAGCAAATGCAGTTCTTAATGTGCACTGGAATAATGATAAAGTAAAACTGTAAACTGCAACCCCTCATAAATACTGCATATCTAGAATGGAAATCAAAGAAGTAACTTGCTGTTGCTACCAGTGAACTTGAGTGAGGGAGCATGGGATTAGATGAGGAGTCTATTTGCATTAATTTTGCATCAATATCCATATTAATTCTCACACAACATTGTATCAAATTTGGGGACAGCATACAGCTCAAACAGTCTCTCTGGCAATGAAATATCACTTGTAAAGCTTCAGTAAATCATTAACTAGCATTAAACAAAGTCAGGCATAAAATCAGAGGAATAGTTTAGAAAAAGAGATGCAGTGCAGAAAAATCATACGAAAGTTAACAAAATGTGTAACAAAAGAGCCTATGTATGGAAACTATTCAAAATCAATTTCTACTTCCGCATTCCTATGAAGAATACTTTAAAAAGTATTTGGTAAAAATTTTGGATGATGAAAAACCAATCCACATGGGACTGACAGTACCTCTGTTACCAAGATAACATTATTTATCTGTGAGTGCAAACTAAAAGCTGTGAATACATTGCTAAAACCACAAAAACAAAAATTCCAGTACCAGTGAAGACACCAATCAGCAGAAACTAGGACTTGCCTGTATCATGTAGCAGAGTTCTCCGAAACCAAAATGAGACAATCTGACAGCAAGTGATATAAATAGTCATCTGGAATTTCTAAAACTTTAATAAAGTATAAGCTTTATGATCAACATACAAAACAACAGAAAAAGTCCTAACTTCTCTGCTGAGCCCTGAGCAGCTCTGGAACAAAGACTCAAGGATGTGAAGAGATAAGGGGAACTGATCTTCCCAAGCTTATGTGTGTGCATCTTCTATTGACATCACGTAACATGATGGATTCCCCAGTGACATCTGTTTTCCAGGTTTCACCAACGTTTCTCAAGGGTATGTCTACTGCTATTAATGACCAGTTCACAACTAGTCTCCTTGTGTAAGGCATTCTCTTCCTTGGCTGGCTCAGGGACAGCAACTTGTTGCATTGGCTGGTAAAGAAGCCCACTGCATTTTGGTGCTATCTGCACTGGATGTTTGTGGTTTTTCTTCACTTTGTCATCAAGCAGAGATGACAGAATATGAAAAACAATGGTTCTGCTTTTATCTGTCACTGAACACTTCTCTCCTTAGTGTACAAAAAATCCTACTGTTAGCCTGAGTGAACATCTCCACCTAAGAGACTGCTCCATCCATAATCTACTTTTTCAAAAAATGGCTCTTTTTTTAGGACAGATGACAACAGGAGAGCCTTCACGTACAAGACAGCGCAATGGTTAGACCATTGACATTAAAAGCAGCAACCGAATTCAGTTCCCATGTCAGTGGAAGGGGTCTCAAGCCAATGTCTCAAAGGAAGGTGACCAACTACCAACCAACAGTGTAGGGTTCCTCTTGTGTTCTTTCAGTTCCCCATCCTCCAGGGTTGCACCCATTCCTCTGCACAGGTAGGTAGATATTTATGGGAAACTGACACTTTCCTGGAAGACAGGAGATGTGTGCCTCAAGAGCAAGGAGCAGATAATATCAGACAGAGCATGACATAATTATATAAGTTTCATTCACAGCTAATAACATAAGAAACAAAGAACAGTCTTTAAAAATTGTCATTAGTTCACACTCAGCATTTGGTTTAAAATAGTGGTCTGCTGGGGAACAAGGACTGAAGAGAGACCCATCAAAGCCACTGGAAATTTTCAGTGTCAGCTGAACCAGCTGCCCAGGTGCCAAGAGGAATCTGTAAAGTTCGTGGGAGGTGCTGAATTTGCAAGGTGTACCTAATGTGAGTCTAAGTTCTGCAGTCAGTAGCAGGAAACTGTCAAAATCCTAAAAATCCATACCACTCCTGAAACGAATCAAATCTAAACATGCAACGCTGACACATGTCAGTGTCTAGTATAGTACTGCTGGAACTGTACTTAAGTCATTATCTTATCAGTGTTTGATCGGATGGGATTTTATGGAAGATTTTCTCTGTGGAAAAGAGAATAGATTTCACTGAGTTGAACAAGTTGCATATAGAGAAGTCTAGAACTCTGCCCCTAAATTAACAAAATAACAAACATTTACTCAGACTAGTGATGAGTCCTTGAAGTTCTCCTAGAACCAAAAAGTGATGCTTGCTCTGGAGGTGCAAGTTTTTTGAGATATGCTTACATTCCCATTTGTTTGTGTTGCATGCACAGTCGCAGTGGAAAGATCTGGCTGAAGCAGTCATGGCATAAGCACCTTCAAACAGTGCTGGGATGCTGCCAAGTATGAATGTTCAAATACACAGAAGAAGCCCTTCCAGTTTAACACCCAGATCAGTACACAGTTTAAACATATCTGGAGGCAAAGACGGTAATGAAGTATGACCTGCCTCACCCAGCAAGGTAATAAAAATAATANTACTGAGACTCGAACTTGCGACCTTGGGATTTGGAGACCGGAGTGCTCTCCACTACACCACGGGACTGCCCTTACCCAGTAAGGTAAAGTCAGGGTTAATGTTGAGGAGTGGGGTGTGTAGGGAATCATGTGGGGCCCCTGTTGGCTCACTGTAGTCGCCTGCAGAGACAAGGGGCTTCAGTACCAGTATTGAAAGTCTCTGGTGGTGGGCGGTGTGACTGATAGAGCGACTCCTGAATGGTTAGACAGGGAAATTTCCCTAACAATCTGGAGGCAAAGTTGGTAATAAAATATGACCTGCCTTGCCCAGCAAGGCAAAGTCAGAGCTAAGGTCTGCCCTCACGCAGTCTGTGGAACTCAAATGGATGTATCTGAGAATCAAGAATTGGTCTTCAGATTTCACATACAAGTGAAATACAGTTTTTAATATGTATTAAAAATTGTATGTGTGCATATTATATTTTATAACATATATAATTTCAAATGGTATGTTACATAAAAATCTGAGAGAAAATGTCAAGAAGTTCTACACACAATGCCTCAATTGTGCAAATCTTGTGCTTGAGAAAAATGATGGGCACTTAGCAGTGTGTGTTCCAAAGTACATGCCATTTCCCCTCAAACTGACTACCGTATCACAGCAGTAGTAAAGAACATAATCTAAAATGGTTTACTCTGATAATCACGTGGATTATTTCTCTATTAAGCTGTTGTAAGTATGATTTGCAAACCTGCGTAAAATAGAAGGATTAATGTGGAGGAAAGTGCTTTTCACATAAAAAATTGTAATATAGTCCAAACAATGTTACTTATTAAATGTGGCTCACTAAATTAAAATATTTATTGGAACACATCAGTATTCATAATATTAAGATACATATTATAAACCATTATTTCATAGGGTATGTTTTTCATGTTATAATGCAGGAATATAATGTCTGCTTAAATTAGCCTTGTGCTTAACTCTATCTGTGTAAACAATCAGCATCTGAATTCTTAGCACTTGTTTACTTTTGTTTTATTAACAATATAACAATCACAATGCATTTAAAACAAGTCAGTTAACTATGCCTATACATGACAAGATTAGTTGCTGATGCAGATTAGCAGAAAACAAGAAGTCTTCTCCACAGAAAACTGGGCCTTCCAAATGTTCTTTGATAGAAGAAAGTTTAAAGTGCAAATATACTGTGAAAAGGGCCTCTAAAAATGGTATCATGGAGCTCCATGTTTCTCATGTTTTGGTTATCTCACAGGTTGGTAAACTAATCTTCTCAGCTGACAGCTAGCTGGAGCAGCCAGAAAACTGTTAAATTAGCAGCTTGAGGGCAGGGTGCTAAGAAGCCAAATATGATACAAATTTAATCTCCATGTGTTGCAAATAAATTTATGTGGCAAATAAAAAGAAAAGGAATGCTAAAATCAATGCTATGCCACTGATAGTTTTTCCAGTTCTTGTTTGTTGTCCAACCACTGCCATGAGGCTCAGTTTGATAAAACTGGCATTACTGATGGCTGTTCAAATGACTGGAGTATTAAAATGTCTGCTTATCACCTATTTAGAGTGAATAAAGTGCATAAAAGTGGTGAAGATGTGATATTCTGTTCTATTATTAAACCACCACTACTTATTTCAACAATACTGATAAATCTGATCTTGCGTCTACAGTGCCTGTGAATTAGTGTAGTTATAAAGCCCAGGAGAAGATGTTGGTGAGAAGGTTTGTGACAGACAAACTTGGCAAACCAGTGAATAGGTAAGTTCCTCCCTTATGCACTCCTTTGCAATGTGTAGAGTGTTTCACCATGCTGAAAGGTATCAGCTCAGGAGATGGACATTGGTGGTCACAAATATTAAGAGTTCCTAAAAATTCTGAATACTGTTTCTAGACAAAAAGGAATAATAATTTCCATGACTTTACCATTTTGGGCAGTGTTGTGCTGGATAAAGACAAATGGCTGGCTACTGGGGCCAGTAAACTTGACCTGATGACTTTGGTGGGAGGAAGAAGCCTCCGCTGGCAACACACACACTTGGAGTTTCAAAAAGCGTATTTTTGCCTCAAAGTTGGAAAAAGGGTAGTAAATTTAATCAAGAGCTGATATTTAAATATAAATGAATGAATTGTAGTTTTAAAAGGCTTGTTGAATGACAAAAAAACATCTAAGAGTGTTATTCCTCCTGGTTCAGCAAAAAAGTGAAATCAGTCGAGGAATACAGAAAAAAGTGAATGAAAATTGCTTGTTATCAGCTGAATATGACAAAGAATGCTAAAGTTATCTGAGTACAAAAACCATATAGCTAGCAAACTTAGCACAACAAAGAACTTTGTTTTATATGCAAGCAACAAATGCAATTCATAGCAAAAATGCGTGAATTTTCAGATGGAACTTGTGAAATTGTAAATAACAATGCAGAAGGAAGTATGAAATTATTCAGTATATGCTTCTGTTCCCTATTTCAAAAAAGGACAGGTGAAATGTTTAATGAAGTACATTATTTTTTGCTGGTCATCAATATCTTCTCAGGGATAAATCTTTCTAAATTGTCAGGCATGCAGAGTTTGTACCCAAGAGTCATAAATCAGCTAACTGCCTACTGATGTTCATTTTAAATAATGCTTAAAATAACAGGGATGGTACAGAAGATGAGAAAATCCTAATCCAAAATTTCAGAGAAAACTATTTGCATGGGTAGCCTGACATAAATCTCGAGCAAAATAAAGGAAAATGGATATATAGGTCCATAAATTCCTATCTGAGGTACAGCGTGCATGAAGAACAAGGTCTCTCTTTTGGGGGCGACTGTTGCTTACTCAGCTGTTCCTGAGTGTGTATGCTTGCACTGAGGAAGACATGGGTCACTAAAACCGAAGTTTGAAAGAGACTGCCCAGCAAGGTTGTGTTGTCACACAACACAAAGGAAACAACCAAGGAGATGAGCATCTGTCAGAAAGTGATGGAAGAACATTTGCTAATGCTCTGGGTAATGCATACTAACACTCCCTTTCAGACCCACAGCCCTGTGATATTGGAGTATATTAATGGAGTATTAAGGTAGAGAAATGTAACTAATTTAAACCAATGCAACTTAACGGAAAATAACAACTCTATAAATGTTTACTTAAAAAGGTTAAAAGTCAATATCATTCAATATTTCCAAGAGCTTGCAGAGTAAGTAATCTGCAAACGCAACTACTACGGAGAAACCACTATTGAATAAAGATGTTATTGCTGGAGTGTTCTATGGTTCTTCAACCACACAGGAAATATATATTAGTTCGCTGGTGGTAAAGCCTCTGTAAATGTGAAATGTATTAACAAGAAAGGTGATGGTAATTTTTTTTGTGCGTGTGTTAATATGTTTGTTTGGTTTATTCTTTTATAAAAGCTACCTGCAATGGTTCACAACACTAATTTGAAACCAAGATGAAGAGTAACAATTCTAGAAAGGACAAGTTCCTCCTAAACCTACTGTCCATAGTATGGTGACAAAACAATCAAATGTAACAGTTGCCTAATGAAATGGGAGAAAATGAGGTCATAAAGATTTGATGTCTGTGTACTACATCAGTGAGTTGTAGACAGGTCCATCTCAAAGGAAGGATGTTCAAAGACTGGAGACATCACAGAAAAAGGAAAAGAAAAACAAAAAATTAAAATGAAACCTGGAGCAATTAACTTGCAGTGAGACTCAGAGAACTCAATCTACTAAATTTCTCAAAAGAAAATGGAGTGTTGACTCAATTCCAGTATGTAGTTCACAGAGAGTAAAAGTAAATGTACTAAATCATTCTTTAACTTGGTACAAAAAGGCACAACAAAAATTAATAGTTGGAACCTGAAACCAGACAAAGCCAAACCAGAAATGAGCCATTCCCCTTAATATTTTAATAGATTAAAAAGATAAGAGAGCAATGGATTGCTCATCTCTCAAATCCTTCCAGCCAAGGCTGAATGACTTACTGGAAGACACATGTGCACCAAATGCAAGTTTTAAAATTCAGCATAACACCTGGTCAAAAGTTAAAGACCTATGTATAAAAGTGGATGATAAGTGATCTAAATGTCTTTCCCTCCTAAACTATATACATTTATGAAAAAAGGAAAGTCTCCTACTGAAAGAGAACCTTTTGAAAAATTCTACTGAATCTAAATCCAAATCTGAATCTGGATTCTAACAGAAAACTGAAGGTGAAATGTAAAATATCTTTTGGATCTTACATCAATACAAATAAAAATTTTGCTATTGAATTTTGGATGACATCTCTCAGGAAATACATGTGTTCAGCTTCACAGAGCTACTGAGGATAAAACACAAAAAATACTTTCCAAAATTATTAACAGTAGTGTGCTTGCACCTTTTAAAAACAAAGACTAACAATTAAGCTCAGGCCCACGAAGTACTTAATGAAAATATATTGAGAACCATGTACAGAATTTCACTACATCTAGGATAGAGCCTATGAGTACTTTAGAGGAGCTGAAAGGAGAGAGGATTGTGACCTTCTCTTCCATCCTGTGGAAGACACACTTGAAGTATGCTTTAACTGACCAACTTAGCAATAAGGAGCAAGGTCTACTGTTGGATGCAATGTTTCCTATGTGTATTGAGAGGCTGGCAAGGCACTGCCTGTAAAAACACCTGAGGTGGTGAGGAGCCACCATGTAAGAAAAGCTTTTGCTGCCATCACGAAAAGCAAGAGGAGGTAGAAACCCACCTATTTCTGCTAGGGTATAGTCTGACATGTCCAGGAGAAAAACGTCAATTTGAGTCCCATCCTTATGGGATGACAGAATCATTTAGGTTGGAAAAGACCTCTAAGATGATTGAGTCCAACTGTTTACTCAATTCTGCCAAGCCCACCACTAAACCATGACTCCAGGTGCCATATCTACATTTTTTAAAAATCCCTCCAGAGATGGTGATTCCTCCACTGCCCTGACAACACTTCTGGTGAAGACATTTTTCCTAATATTCAACCTAAACATCCTCTGGTGCAACTTGAGGCTGTTTCCTCTTGCCTTGTATGGAAGAAGAGTCCGACCCCCATCTGGCTACAATCTCCTTTCCAGTAGTTGCAGAGAGCTCTAAGTTGTCCCCTGAGCACTCTTTTCTCCAGTCTAAGCATCCCCAGCTCCCTCAGCTGCTCCTCGTAAGACTTGTGTTCTAGACACTTTGCCAGCTTTGTCGCTCCTCTTGCTCTAGTTTTTCCCTTTCAACAGAGAAAACTAATGCAGATTGAACTGATACCAGACTGGCTTTTTGGCAATAATGTAATTGTACTCTTTAGAATGTCATTCTAAACTGTTGCTTGGAACTGTGCAGTAAAGTTCCAATTCAAAAACATCTGCCTATTCAAAACATGAATGTGTTCTCTATTTGTTGTACTGCAACCATGTCTGTAAGTGCTGTAAGGAGTCAATGCATAAGTATTTTAATATCACAACAATGCAGAAGACTGGCTAAGCAACAACTTTTATGGCACCTGGCATCTTCATGGGCTGACAAGAAGCTTAAGCACTGAACAAAAAGTCCCTGAGCTCAAGAGTTTGCAATCACGTAATGGAGTTAGACCTGCCAACATGCAGACAGATATGGACATATAAGGCACTAATACATGGCAGTCACAGTAGTTTAATAGTTGTTAAACACTTTATAGGAAATATCTGACTGTAAAAATTTACATTATGCATTATTACCACAATCAAAGACAGCCTCAGGGACTCAGAAAACAACTCTAACTAGTTCACTCTACTATAAAAAAATGCAATGATAAATATATATGTTTGAACACAAGAATAATTTTTGATGAAACTGTTTCTCTAAGATCAGTACTGAGTAAAATACATGTAGCTGTTTTGTAGAACAGTAAATGAATTTTATGAACTCTCTGACAGGAGCAACATCTGATAATTCAATCAATTTGAATGCTTTCAAATTCATATTTTCATCTTTACTTTTGAGGCGCTCTGTAGTGGGTTCACCTGGCAAAATGCCAAGTACTCATCACAGTAACAAAACTCCCTCTCAAGAGAAAGGGGGAAAGAAAAAACCCCCTGAAACTGAACTGTTAAATGGCAAGGCTTATATATTTACAAAGAAAAGGGAAAATTCAACATAACACTTACACACAAGGGTAAAAATAACAACAACTCTCCACACCAAGCCAGCCACCCAATAGATTCCACCAGTCCGGACCCACAAAACACCCCAAGAGACTCCTCCCAAGAGACACCTAACAAGGAAAAGGGAAAAAGCTAACAATAAAGTATTTACTTCCCCAAGATAATGTAGTGGTAAGCCGCGGTGTGGCCTCGTTATCCCAGAACAGTCACAGCAGGTCTTCTCATGACTGTGGCCAGGAAGAGAAGAACCAAAACTCCTCCTCCACTCCCCTTTTATATCTCAGTTTGCATAATATGGTATGAAACATTTCTTTGGTTGCTTAAGACAGGTGACATGTGTCCCTTCTAATCTGCATAGCACCTACCATGGCCTACTGAAACCGAGGCCTAATCTAGGCCCAACTAAAACTAAGGCTGACCTAGGGCAAACGACCACAGTCTGGCATTCTGGAACAGAATCTGCAATATTGTTCAAGAGGCCTCTCTAGACTTTGTCCTTTCCTCTGAGTAGCTGTAATAAGCTACTCAAAACACAAATAGGAGCTTATATGCAGCTGGGTTTATACACAAAATGAAAAGCTGTCTGCAACACTTGAGTCTGAGCAGGAGAGCAAAAACAGAGCTCCTTTGAAACACTGGGAGCAGTGAAAAAGCTACTTACTTCCATGCTAAGAAGACACAAGTTAAAGCTGGACTTAGCGCACTAACTGCTAAAGCTGTGGCTAAGACAGGCTGATGCTTCAAAGTTCCCATAATTATTTCTAGTCTCTGACCGACAAAGTACAACAGCAGAAATGGAAGTGCAGAACCAGTGCTGGTGGCAGGTGAAGATGTTGACATGGGCAATGAAGCAACCCTCATACTGCAGATTCCTCCCCTCCTCTACTTGTGCTATTAATGTTCCAAATACCTTAAAACAAATTAATATGCAGCTTAACACAGGAACTTGCCACCTTGACAAAAAGCTTCAATGTTTAATCTTTTCTCCTGAAATGCAAAGCTTTTATTGACAGAACTATACACATGTGAAGACATAAAATGCAAAGTGGTTTACAGTAAACACTGATAACTGTAATCTTAATTGCCATGAATGACTAGTGAATGCAGAAATAACATTTTTAACAAAATGGACAAATTGCTTATTCTGCCTTACTGTAACAAGTGTGTGGTTTTGTACATATTTCTTGTATTCCTAGAGTTGTTGGACACCTATCCCTGGTCACAGAACACTAATAGCAGAAAACTTCCCACAACAGTCTTCATCAAACTGATTAAAGACTGAAAAAAGAAGAGAAGCAGTTTTAAACTGGGCTAAGAGTATGAGCCGGGTATTGTCTCAGCACTTAATACAGTTTATGGTCATTTCTGCCTTGTTTGTTATAAACAAGATGCTGCAAATGCAGATGAGTAAAAAAAGCAGGAAAAAAACTTGTCCTTCCCTACAGTTGTCACAAGTATCACTGATGTAATTACCTCTGCACACAAACCCTGTGGTGTTGGAGAGCCCATTTAAGCTCACCAGAGTTCCTCCTGTTTGAATCCCAGGCTCTGCTCAGCATGAGGTGCATCTGCAGACAGACGAGGCTTTTCTATGGAAATATGCAACTAAACTCTTAAAACAGCAGGCAGGAGCCACCTGTTAGGCCAAGCCAACAGAAAACTACCAATTCCATAATCTAATGAGTAATTCATGGTTTTCCTGGTATTAAAATAAACTTTGCAACCAGAGCTCTACCTCATGACTCAGTGCACTTGTGTGTGGGGCCACAGGCTGCACACCTGCTCTTCCAGTGAAAGGTTTGCTGCCCAAGTGATACATTCTTTTCCTTGGATCAGTGCTTCTAAACAAATAAAACAGTCCATAATAATTTTACTTAAATTTACTGTAGCCTCATGGAAGTATTATTGATGCCATTCTATTACTTAGCACAAAGCAGCAGTTTCTAGGGGACTGTTTAGTACCATGTTCTTTATATTAAAGCAAACAATGCCAAGGACTCAAAATTAGCAGGTACCATGCTTTTCTTTCACTGAACACCGCAGAATCTCATCTGTCATTTGTTTTAAAACACGTTTCATATGCGCACACATGAAAATCTCAAAAACACCCCCGAGCCTTAAAGTACCTATTGTCCACATGTGGAAATGCTTTTGGCTGTGCAAAGGCTCAGTGGATGTCAACCCTGCTCCTTGCTGGGACTAGCTTTGTCAGAAACAACCACCAGGTCCTCTTCTCTTTTTCTAGTTAAAAGTATTTTAAAGAAGAAAACAACCACTTTCTACAATGTGAAGGACCTCCTTGTGGTGCTGAGACACATAAAAATGATGGTCTTACCTGAGCTTGGACAAATACTATCTTCACTCCATAGTCACTAACATCACATGATTATAGCATGACAATGTGATCTTCTGGAATTTAGGCAAGTATGCCAGCAAGAATTCCACAACCTGACATGGATATTAATTACCATTACCATGGTTTCTTTGCTGACATATAATGGTCCTTGGAGAAGGCTGGATATAGCTCTGGACTACTGGCTCCAGGTAGCCTGGCTTGAACAAAAGCTGGACAAGATGAACCCCAAAAGTCCCTTCACGCCTCAACCACTCTGTCAAGTCTTTTTTTCCCTTCTATTTACTTACCTGTAAAAACACCTGAAACCTGCAGTACTGTGTTAGAAACTATATTAATGATATTTTCTGAATACAAAGTAAAGAAAAAAAATTGTTCTTTGTCTACTCAAATTAAATTCAATGCTTGATATACCATACAGAGTACATATAAGTACCATATAAGCTTGATGTTTGGTACCAGTAACTACTACCTGAAGACTTACTGAAGAGCACCACTGGCACAGACCATACCTGTCCCACAAAATTAAGCTTGTTTTATAACTACCAGCTCAAGGCTACTTTATTGAGCTGTATGAATCAATTCTTGCACTTTTTTCCTTATTGCAGACTCATATATTCTAGTCTAGGCTCTTCTGCAAATTGAGCTGTTCTTGATTACTGTTAGTGTTTTCATTTGATTGTGTCATCTTGTTTGTCTTTTGATGCTGTAATTTCCTTATTTCATGATGTTTTAACCACATTCACTGCAACTGTTAACAGAATAACTAGCGATTTTGGGGTCAACTAGAAAGGCCTTAAAAATACTTGATTTTGGCAATTCATTCTAGTACTGTTACAATAACTTCATTTGATTACTTTGAGTTAGTGTTGGTTTGTATCCACTTTGGCAAAATACTATAAAGTTTAGTCTTTTTTCCTTAATAACAAGCTTACCTGTGAGAAACAAATGGGCTAAGGAATCCAAACAGGATTCAGGAAAAGAAAGGCCATTTTTACCTGGCAAAATTTACTACAGTACCTTTACTGGGGTAATGTTCAGGCCACTATCATGAAATCAAAGTAATTTAATTCCTCAACATGGACACACATCCATGGATCTGGTTTGTCCCATTGTCACTTTCAGCTATTCCCACCCAGTGGCTGCTCCAGTAGGATGGCTTCCGAACAGCTTGTGGGAGCCCCTGCTCTAGAATAAGGAGAAATGTGACATCTCAGAGACACAGTGTAAACTACAACTATGGGTAGCAATAACATGATAAACCTGTCATTGAAACATCTATTCCAGTGTCTGTGTCAAATTCCAAGTTGATGTCCAGTCTCCTAACCAGTAGTACTTCAACTCCTACTCCATTTCATGTGATGATTTTTAATGTACAGACTACTTTTAAAGTCAACTTTCTACACCCTACATTTGCTTATGTCTTAGATGGGAGATGGATCCATTTCCTCTGAGACCGAAGAAAGGACTTCCGGTTTGTTTCCATTAGGAAAGTGGATTAATACTGTCAGAAGATGACCTCAAGTCTAACAAAGGTCCTTAATTAGAGCTGTCATGAGGGTTTGAGTAAACTTTCACTTGACCAGGTAACTTAAAGCCTCATCCAGCTTGACCTTGAACAGTTACAGGGATGAGGCATGTACAATTTCTCTCAGCAACTTGTGCCTGTGTCTCACCACTCTCACAGGGAAGAATTTCTTTCCTGTCTTTTCTAATCTAAATCTGCCCTCTGTCAGCTTAAAGCTCTTCCCCCGTTGTCATATCACCCTTATCAAAAGCCCCTTGTCAGCTCTCTTGTAGCACCTTTAGGTATTGAAAGGTGCTCCAAGGCCCTGGAGCCTTCTCTTCCCCAGGATGAACAACTCTCTCAGTCAGCCTCCATTGTAGAGGTGCTGCAGCCCTCTGAGCATCTTCGTTGCCTCCTCTGGACTTGCTCCAACAGGTGTAAATCTGTCTTACGCTGAGCTCCCCAGAGCTGGATGCAGTGTTCCATACAGGGTCTCATGAGAGCACTGTAGAGGGACAGAATCAACTACCTCAACCTTCATGATTCTTTTGATGCAGTCCAAGATACGGTTGTCTTTCTGGACTGGATGCACACATTGGTGGGTCATATTGAGTTTCCTGTCAACTAACACCTGCAAATCATTTTCCTCAAAGCCGCTCACAGCTTATTATCTACCCAGCCTGTATTTGTGCTTGGGATTGCCCTAAGCCAGGTGTGGGACCTTGCACTTGGCCTTTTTGAACCTTTCAGGGTCCATTATTGGGGTCACCTCTTAGTCCCGAGCAGGGGTACAATGTGGATGGCAGTCAGAAGAGCTCAGGCACAACAGACATCAGAAGGCTTTGATCAGAAGGCTTATAACTTAGAGAGTTTATTCAAGATAGAGAACAGACAGATCCTCATAGCTCATAGTAGCAGTAGATAGTTCCTAGAAGTTCCTATTACATCATCTCACATCCTAGTAGATCTAACTCTCACTCAGTAACATCCACACCTTTTATGCACTCTCACATCCAACATGCCACCACATTATTGGTTAACCAATTCACCTTACATACACCACAACCTCTCACTGGCTATAAGCCACCACACATACTCCAGGTAGCTCTGTCCTCTTCAAGGTAGAACTCCAAACAGCTTTCCTTAAGGGATGCACTCACTGCCACCCCCCACAGTCCATCTCTTCTACAAGTCCACCTTTCAACATTCCTCTGGATGACATCCCTTCCTTCCAGCATCTCAACTGCAACACACGGCTTTGGTGTTGTTGGCAAACTTTCTAAGGGTGCACTCAATCCTGTTGTCCATGTCGCTGAGATGTCAGAAGACATTAAACTGACACCAGCATGTGACCAAATCCTTAAGATAGGGAGGAAGGACCATGGAGGCGAGACCCTCACAGTACCTCTTGCCACAAAAACCAATTCCTTTTCGTAACTAAGATATTAATGAATTATAGCAAACATTTTAATCACTTCATAATGCTTTAATCAAAAGCTTAAACAACTCTATCTGGAAATACATGTCATTTTTCCAGTTCGATGGCCATTTATTTCTCTCTAGTGATTTTAAGGGAAATGCAAACAAGAAACTGTGAGATAATCTGCAGTACTTATTGCTCACAAACTAGAACTGCCTATAAATTCCAATATGCTGAATGCCTGAATATCAGATCTTTTTGGAAAAGTTGGCTCTTGAGATGTGACCGAGAGGCAGTTTTCCTGAACTTACTTCTCAGTGCAAACACAGTGAAAAGATGGGGTTCCAAGAAGAGAATTCAATCTTCATACTGCAGAAGGTTTATTTTAAAGGATCTCCTTTCATTGCTTTGACTGCTCATGCTGTCATTAATTGAAATACCAAGGGCAATGCTGCCGGGATTTACGTGTGGGCTGTTCCAGTACTGCAATTCTCAGGAAAAGAGTGAATGAAAAATCTCTCGCATTAAACAATAATGCTTCTATATCTAGCAGCATCTCATGAATTTGTTACAGATTACCCTAATGAAGGTTTAGACTGTTGCCCAGATGAACACATGGTATGAATTATTCATTAGGTCCTCTAATGTCTTACCATTGTTCAAATAAGACAAGAATATAAGAAATCTAAGCAAAAACATGTGAGCAAACTGATAATTCAGCAGCACAGAAAGTTATACAATTTTAAACTGTTCTTATATTACAAAGAATCAGCCTAGAAATAGTTAGCTCATATTAAATCATTATCCAAAATCTCTGTAAGAACTCCTAAAACATTAGTGATCTTAATCTAGTGGTATTGCATGTATGCACCAAATACAAATAGCTAACTTTTCTTGGATGAAATCCTACTCCATTTAAATTAATTCTTCTGCTGCTTCAGTGTAGCTTGGGAGCTCATTAAGTGGGGTAGAAATGTTATGGCTAATATGACCCATCCTCAACAGAAATCAAGACTTATTCACACCTTATTAAAGCACCAGTCTGCATCTTAAGTAACAGAGTTTCTTTTACAGAATACCTTTTAGATTATTTACATAGGATGAATACACAGAAAGAGAAGATACACTCTGATGGAGGATTTTCAGTGCTGGGTAGCATGCAGTAAATTCTGACTAGTTGCTGTCCAAGCCCCTATTTACCTGACTAAAATAACATCTAAAACATTCACTCTTTCACAACAGCAAAACAGATGTCAGAGATTGGAAGCTAATGCTGTTTTAAAGAATTCCATTCCTGAACAGTATTTTTCTTTTAAACTACAGTAATCTCCCCCAAAGGAGAAAAAAGTTAGTAAACGAATGTTAAATCTATGAAAATTGTAGTAACATATAATTTTTCAAGGCACTACAGAACAATGTCAGATCGCACATATTTGTACAGAGCTGATGGTTAGATCTCAACCCATGAACAAATGTGCTTAAAGCATCTGGTTGTTGTGAGCTCTGAAATAAAGTACTGCTAAATTTTCCAACCATTAAAAATATCCTGCAGTAAACTAAGTTTAATCTGAAAGGTTAGAGCTCATTAATAACCTCACAAATGCAGACAGATACGAAAATCTAACTTGTCAAATGAACAACTGCATCCCACAGAGCACGGTCAAATATTGTTCCAGCTTTTAAATTAATACTGTATAGGCCGTATCTTCCTTTGAACCTGATTTTATGTTCTATAGAAATATTCTACCTATGGCTTTTAGAAAATCTGATAATCAAACATTAAAGTTCTGTTAATAGCTTTATGTATTTTAGATTACTTTCCTACAGAGATTGGAGGTTTTCCTTTTACATTGACAACTATGTCTACTTTATGGAATTATTACACATTAGGTGAAGTATCTTTGTATTATTTCACGTGCTCCTTATGATTTATGATTCATTAATGAAAAAGCATAGCTGAGTATTTCTAAAACAACAGAAAACTCACATTAACATTTTTGGATGCAGTAAATAATTTGCTATGTAAACTAGACTTCTGCTGATCAGCATTTAAGAAAGTGTCTTGTTTCACTTAGCTGTAACTTTCACTAGTGTACTTTATTTTAACTTTGTTGCCTACATAGTTAGATTTTTTTCCAAGTATCTGTGATAAATCTCCCAGGTTTTGGCACCACTATTATTTTTCTTATTTTCCTATATACAATGTCATCAATTACTTAAAGACAGGAAGATTAGAAAAACTCGAGCAACAAATAGACAAGAAAACTTCAATCCCATACAAAAAAAAAAGCTTGTAGGCTACATAAAATAGAAACAGCCATATCATTTCAACCACATCTTGCTGTAGAAGGGTTAAAATGGAGTCAGAACCAAACGTATTTTTAAATAAACAAACTGTTCCTGGACACAAACACATACACAGTTTACCACAAAGAAATGGATGTACCTGCAGAGACACGGGGGCAATCTGGCAGCATGGACTCCACTGAAGTGTCCAGGGGCTCGGAGCTGGACACCCAGTTACAGCAGTTCTGTAAGAACAGGCAGCAGTTTTGGGGTAAGCCAAAAACTCAGAGCAAAACTAAATACAGATGTTGTAAGTAAGGACAATGATCACATCAAAATACTCGAACTAATTTACATAGCAGTCAAAGGGAAACTGGAAAGTACACTACACCAGTTTATTCACTTACCGTTGATGAAATACTGTGGTTTCATACTAAATAAGTTAAGAGTAAGACCATAATTCAGGAGATTTGTAAAGCACTTAAACAGCATGTCTCTAAGTGCTACTCTGCGAGCTAGTGGACTTGAGGAGGTGCTTGGACCAAAAAGTGACAGAATTACCCAGCACACATTTAAAGCTTTTCCTTTCTGCTGCTGTTAATACAAACACTGAGCCTGCTCACTTGTCAACATTAAAAAATCAGAACTTTTCAGAGTGTTTGATGGAGTACACCGTGGAAAGAATGTTTTTTTGGATAATGATGAAACAACATACTATAACTGAATGGAAGCCATCAAGATATCAGATTAATATTCAAATAATTGGAAATACAGCTGAGATGAATTGTGCATGAACAGGCAAATACCAGCCTTTGGAGAATTATATTCAGGAAGCATTTACACTTAAATTTCATTCCTGAACCTCTGAGTAGGATGAATTTTCTAAATTTTTTGCTCCAAATGCTATCTATTCAGAGTAGTCCATGAATTAAAGTATTAAATAATATGCTTTTAATAAAATATGTTGAAACTATATAAAATCTACTGAATTAAAGATTTAATTATAAAGCAACTACATTTTTAATAAGATTACCAGCTGAACAAGAAGATCTATGTGGCATGCCCTATTTCAAATCTGAGTTTTCCCCTTCTGAAAACCTGATGAACTTCATTAAGGGGAAAGGAAAAACCTGCACAACTTTTTCTGGAAAGAGGCAATGAATTTTCAGAGAGATTGCTAAAAAATCATACCATCAATCATGATAGTAAAAATGGACATTTTCTATTCTGGTAAACAAGCATGTATTGTGTATTTCTAGATGCTTGCTGCCCTAGTTGTGCACCATGGAGTCCGTCCTCACTGTGGAAAGATCCTTGACTGGTAGATCAAGTGTCTTATTGTATTTCCTTAATTCATTCTGTCTGGAAGAAGATGTCAGCTGTGTTGCAGTGAGAAGAGAATTTCAAAGGCTTCAGTCCCCACCAATAAAGGGCAAGGAACGGCTTTTGAATAGATTTGTCAAGGCAACCCTACTGTTCTGGGACCAGGGAGAGCAGGAACAACATAAAGGAAGGGTTGCTGCATGAGATTAGAAAGTGAAGTTCACAAAGCATGGCAGATTTTTGTAAGAAACAGTAGATCAATGAAACTATTGAACTCGATGGAAAAAAAAACAACAAACACACCATCAAGTAATACAACTTTTTTAGCAAAAAAATGGTTAAAATGGAAGTATTTCACAAAGGTTTTAAGGTTTAAAGTAGTAAAGCATTATACATTTTTACAAATTGCATGTATAATTTTAATTAACAGCTGAATGTGAAGTTGCAAATGTAAGATGGTAGAAATGATAAAAGAAGTAGAATTTTTATGAAGTATTACAATCATTTGAAATAAGTAAAATTAATATTAACTACTGATAGAACACTACATCAGAGAGCTGGAGATAATACAGAAGATTAGCACACAATTAACTAGCTTTTATATACAACGTGACACTTGCCTGTAAGAAATAAGTATTCTCGAAAGCAGTGTCAAGATATGTAAATGGATGATTTGTTTTATCATTCATCACGGCTCCTAATAAATTCAAAAATCATGACTTCTATAGGTACTAAAAATAGGCCAGGAATGATACAGGAGAGATAGCTCCAATGAAGAATTACTTTTTTAACAATTCATTCTTTCAATGACAGCAATTAGCCCTACAGACAGGCAGCGATTAGGTGTATATTTTAATTATTATTCATTTTACCAATAGCCTTAAACCTGATTAAAGTAAGAGATATCCAGGTGATATGCTAGTCTTAATACCACTCAGCCACATTTTACATATGTAAAATTCTTCTTTCTTATAGGAGATTTTTAATGCTAATGCAAGTTATGACACTTCATCCACTTTTTAGGCCATTAATCATTTAACATATTCTTTAATATCTACTTTCTGCAAATGAAATTAAAGGTAATGCACTTGTCTTATTCAGACTAAATGCTTAAAGAAAAATGGAGTTGTCAGATTCAAATTACAGGATTTAAAATTTCAGTTTTACTACAAAACATATATTTTAAGGTTTTGATTTCCCACAAAGAAAATGGGGATTTCTCTGACAAAGCCTGTAGGGATTACCATTCTTTATATTTTTAACATTTAAGTCAGAACTGTCATGCTGCATCCCAGGTGATCCTCTATTCCTATCAGTCGTGGCCTATAAAATTTTAAGGTTAAGTCAGGAATAGGCACTCTATACAAAAAATTTCACTAAATCCATGAGAAAAAGACAAGACTAACAGAACGTTCAGGATGCTACTAGTTCAAATTTGCTCCATGAACCTATTATTTTAGTGTTCTGCTATGGGAATGTAGAAAATATACAGATAAGCCTGATCTGGAGAGGACAAGACTCATGAAAAATATTGTAGTTGCTCTCTCTTTAAAAAATATAATTTCTAAAATCTTAGCAACCCCAAACTTCAGTATGAGAGCTTCAGAGCAGTACAGAAGTAATTACATATCATAAAACTTCTGAGGGAAAGGATATTTTGGCAGTTGTGCAGATCATCAAACTGAGTCATGAAGAGCTTAAAGGGGCTTTGCCACCATTGCCAGATCAAGCCAGGAGCATGGGGTGCACACAGGACTGTGCTCCAGATATCAGGCAGTGCATGGACTGCCTTAGGATGTCTTTAAATTATTGTACAGCAGGAAGAAACACTGGACTTAGTTCTTATTATTTTGACTGCTAACTTTGAAGTTCAGAAATGGCTTTAATCTTGGTTATTCTAGGGGCTGGTATGGACACATGATTTCCACGGTCCTGTAATGTGCTGTCTTTCACACCCAAAAAAATAGAAGATGTCAGGAGATAAAGACATGTTTATTGAGCCATATACAAATGTATATACTCCAACTCTTTAAAAAAACATAGCCTCACCTCTCGCATCCACTCTCGAATTGTTTTTCCAACTTCTTGATGCCACACATTGTGAACAGAGTCTGTCAATGCCACAGCCGTTACCTTATTCTTTACTTCTGCCTCTCGTTGAATCATCTGTTAAAAATATTGGATTTAAATTCATTCTTTCTATTGAATAGAGTCTGCTTAGTCAGAGATAATGATCTTAATTCAAAAAAGAAAGAGCAATACAGAATCAATACTTGACTTCACTTGTTAAAGTTTATACAAATCCTAACACCTCCAGAAACACAGAAAGACCTAATATCTTTTATAAAAGAAATAATACTAACTTTTAACTGACTGAACTATTCAGTCCTATTATTTTCCATGTGGCTTGACAATTCTAGGATTAAAGGCATCATAGTGAAAAAAATGGAAGATTCCCTGAGGACACCTTTTACAAGATTCTCCAAGTTCCTATTTCAGTGCTTCAGGGAAGCTGGTACCTGTGGTTCACTGTAAGCTACTCATGACTATCATCTACTAATTTTCAGTATACTGCTGGAGTTTTTTTGAAGTACAATCTTACTTTGACTAGGGTTTTTTTTCTTTCTCTATCCAATTTGGCTATCTTGCACTCACATCATGGTCCCAAAATTCTTTGTGGTCTCTCTTATAGATATGCTTGCCCAGCTAACACTGAAGCCTCTCAATATTTTTATGATATTAAAGGATATTTAGGATGTTGTTGTAAATGACAGCATGACTAAATAATATCAGTTCTAAAATCAATTAAATGTTTGCTGCAAATAACATGAGCAAACTGACAAAGATGCTGTGGCTGCAAGATAAAAGGTACTGGGAAAGAATAGTTTGATATCAAAGAGAGACAAAAAGGTTTTTATCTTCTGACAGAAGTGACCCTAATTTGTAACACTGGATCAAAGAAAGCATAATAAATTATACTTATAAAACCAGCTTTTTGCAGCTAGTGTCTTTATACTGTGTATGCAATAAAGTTAATGGATTTTTTTTAAGCTTCCTTTTGGATAAATGCAACACATACAACATTTCTAACACCAGGCACTCTTTGTTCATGCTCTAGTAACTGCTTATCAGCATAGAGCTAGTACCTCCAAACCCTCCGTTCCATGTCCTTGCTGTAATACTGGCTCCAAAATCCTACCAGAAAATAAGTTCTTTGAAAGCGACAGTATCTTAAAAGAAGACCTGTCAGCACTACACACCCTACTTGCTTTAAACCCTGCTGTACATTGAATAAGCTTTTGAAACACACCATATGTACTAATATTCCTGTTCCAGTGCTGTGCATTCCAGCACTTATTTGGCTGCACTGTTTGTACAAAACATCAATTTAAACAGGCAAAGGTGCAACTATTTCACTGTCCCTGAAGCCCATGTA
>VWZD01013370.1:20927-36973 GCA_013396695.1 Sakesphorus luctuosus | reverse complement strand
AATAGATTTTGCAGGAAGACAACCACTTTATTGGACGGTTTTCAGCTCCACTCACTCTGTCCTTACACTCCTTCTTCCAATAATTCAGCTATAGTAAGAAGTAGGTAAACTGTCACTTCTCTGTCACGTAAACTACTTCACATGTATTACCGTATCACTCAGCACACCATTCTGGGTACTTTAGACTTCCCTAACCATTTTCTTTCTTTAGGCATTTCCATTTTACTTTTGCTCTTGTGTTCCTCCTTTGTAGTCATAGTAAAGTTTGATTTGTAACTCATTAACCATATATCAATATATATTTGTTTCCCCTGGAAGGGTAAGTTGTAGACCAGTTTTTATTGTAACATGAAAGCATTCAAGCATCCTTTTGAAAGTCCTCTCTATGCCAGTAGTGGAAAATTTGTTCCTTCACTTTCGAAGGAAGACTGTCAATTATCTAGTTGCAGAAGTATTCAGGTCTAACGGTTATAAAAGCAAGAACTTGAAATTCCCTAAAAATCCATTCCTTAAATTAATACATGATAATTACTCATTTATTGGTCAATTTAATAAGTATTCTACTGCTAATCTGTCTGTAAAGGCAGATAGCAATCCTCTGTGAGTGTATATTACACAGTTATCATAATTTATAATGACAAAGGTTGACACCTTTATTATCTGTAGCATAGGTATATGAAACATAGTCTCATACATATTCTACATATGCAGTATATTTAGCATGTATATATGTATATATAGACATAGATGATAAAATATACCTTTGGTATATATTTTATAGTACAACACCCTTGTCAAATGGAAACATCAGTGTGCTAAAAGGGGACTCCAAGGTCTGATCCTACAAACACATAAACCCATGAATATCTCAGTTAGACTTTAAGTATACAGCTTGTCAGGGTAAATCCTTGAAGCATTGATTCCATACCCTTTATACCTATTCTAACATTTAAAACAGTTAAAAAATCAGAATTATGAGAAAGGTAAAAGGAAGTTAAAATATTATTTTATTTTTATAGGCTTTTGTTTTTACAGGCTCAGACAATCAAATCAACAACCATCACTTCATATTTGGGGAACACTTACTCTTTGAGGTTGCTTATAATTAGGAATGAGGAAATTGTGTGCCCAAATTTTAATTTCATTTGAAGTTTTGAAAAAAAAATTGCTATCTGTTTTCCACTGCAATTTCAGTTGTGGCATGTTGTTTACATGGTATGCAATGAACTTTAGCAGACATGTCAACAATAAGCATTTAACTTGGAACAATATAATTTTGACGCAAGACCTCCATTGTCTCCAGTTGCATCACACTGGTTTGGGACTCTAAGACATTATGGCGTCTGCAAACTGAATTTCTTTCAGAGGAAACAACTGGAAGCCCTTGTCCAAATATACTCAACAATTTCTGAAAGTGGAATGAACATGCGGTAGAAATTCTGGTGGATCAAAACAGCATCAGCTGGACACTGAAATATTTGTAAAAGCAGTGGTATATGGGAAGAGAGAAGAAATCACATGATAGGAATAGTGTGCAAGAGGGCAATTTTTACTCAACACTTTCAGAAATACATGCGGATTCTTTCTTGGTAACTTCACATGCTTTCCTTGGAGCTTGCTACATGTCTACAGTCACCCAACATGCTCTCCAACCCTCCTTTTACTCAGTCTCATGCAAATCAAGCAACTGGTCTGTCTGAGTGCCAGCACTTAAATCCTTCCTCAGCTGAGAAAAACTCTTTACCAGGAAGTATGTAATTCTGTATGTCTGTAGTGCAGGTTCACTGGTCTGCTTCCTGAATACAATTCCCAAATTTCTCAAATAAAGTAATTTTTTTGCATATCCTAAAATGGAATTAGAGCCTCAAGTCCTCATAAAATATTATTCAACAGGGATTAGAATTCCTGAGCAACTACAGTTGAACAGCATAAAGCAAAAGTAATAAATAATCAAAAGTTCCGCTAGTTCTCATTTTCAATTAGCAACAACAATAAATTTCCCTAAAATGAATTCACAAACATGTGATAAAATCCCTGCAGCAGACAAAGCCTATGACACATAAGCTTTTAAAGAGTGAAAGAAGACATTTGCAAAGATACAACCAGAGAATGACCATAGACAAATACCTTCTGATATTTTGTTCAAAGATGTTACCTCTACAGCTGCAACACTTTTCTACAGCAATAAATCACACTGCAACAGCAATAATAATGTATGAACATATTATAACAGATTGCTTTAGAGCATCTGAAGACTAGGACTGGTCAAAGTTCACATTGTAAAACAATTTCTGTTTCAGAATTTCTACTGGAAATTTCCACATACCCCCTACATTAGGGTTGCAAGTTCTTAAAGTTAATCATGACCAGAAAACTATTTAAATGTAAAATAACTCAAGATTAGAAAAAGTGTAGGGGTCATAAAACCCACAAAAATTGAAAAAAACCCGTAGACAAAATTCTGCTGGTAATATTTGTGAACCGTGCAAACAGCACTCATGGCTCTCTAGTACAAAAGACTTAGGCTTCAGCTTCATTAAAACTTTAAACTTAATAATGCAATTCTCCCACTTCTCTTGACCCTAGTGTGTCATGACAGGGAGCTTAGAGGAGAAAAGCCTTTGAGGACCTGTAATAATGTGGGGAACAGCAAGCTCCCAAACATAGATGATTTAAGTGTGTGACAGGGTTATTGGTAGGAATTCTGGTTCACCTTACTTACAAATCTCCCAGCAATTTGTCCAGCACAAACCAAGAGTAACAGCTCAACAGAAAGGCCATCACATAACATAAACTGGTGCGGTACCATAGGGGTAAAAATCTTTGAATGGGTCTGCTACATCTTGCCTGCAACAGAAACCAAACAAAGCTGTTGGCAGGGGCATCCTCCATCGTTTGAAACACAAAATGTTGATATTCTGTAGGTATTTTCCTTGCAGACCAAAAATGTACATTAGACAAGAGGGTTTGGTGAAGCTTTTCCCATCTAAAGCTCAACTAAAACAAACAAAAGCTAATCCCTTTTTTGTTGCATCTCAAGACATTTCAGCAGTGAAGGTTGCTGAGATATTAGCCTTTGCACCTCTGGAGAACTGCAGTGATGGTCAGAAAAGGAAGTTTGGAGCAGCTGAGTCCACCTGGAGTAAGCCAGCTGGGACTGTCTCCTGACAGCAGGAGTCTATTGTCCCAAAACTGGAGATCTGAGCTGGGAAAATCTCACTGACATAAAAATCAGGTTTTGAAGGGTCAACAGCTCTTACCTATCTCATCCAGAAAAAGAAGATGAAGCCTCATCAGTGTAAGTGTTAATGTTCCTATGTTGCTGACAGCAGCAGGAAGCTATTGTTTTGCCTCTAATATATGGAATAAAAACCAGTCTGGTCTTAGGAATGGGGAGCTCTACAAGGGTCTGTATAAGTTGCCAGGAAGCATCAAAACTTAGCATACGCAGTATTTAGCACAGCTAATGCTGAGGAGCATGATACTCAAGCAAGGTTGTTTAAAGGTAGTTTGGATATTTACACTTCGTTATATGAGCCCCAAGAAAATCATGCTTGAAAAACTCACATAGTTCACTAAATTATTTCATTTTGTACTCACATTTAATTTGGATTTGGGTAGCGCAAGGTGATGCAAGTGCATGATCATGTCATTCTTTGCTGCTCTGGCTTTACCACACATCTGTGTAAGCCGCAGCATCTTAATAGAGATGAGAGAGGTTTTCTGGCAGGAGGCTGCATCAGCTCTCTAAATGACATGAACATATTCTGCTTGAAACTGGGAGTGCCCTGACTCTCTTGCTTCAGACTTGCTATCCTGGGCTCAGCTTTCACAAGCACTGTCACAGCCCTAGTCAGCTCGGGACATGGAGAAATCACAAGCCATCATTTTGAAGACTTTTCCTTGTTTAAATGTAGGCCAGGTGCCAGACCACCAACCTATCTTGCAGTCATTAGAGACAGTCAGCAGCATTTAAGAGCAATGGCTGCACAGTTGACCCCCAGCAATGATGACCAGATGACATTTTATCAGAAGCACCCTGTCATACCTGACTGAGGTGCTGAATCCTGCCTGAGACCTATCAGGGCACAAATATGGGTAAGTTTCTTCCTATTGACAGGAGTTGTAGGAATCTCCAGACTACTACGAAGGGTCTTGGGTTGTAGACAGATGACTGAGTTACAATGACTCCTCCAGTTGCTGTCTGTCACACTCACTACAGTAGCTCACAGCTTGTATGGGCTCTGCTGAAGGGTGGCAGCAGATAGAAGCTGGGCTGTTGATGCTGATACCAACATTAACCATCTGGTCCACCCGTCTGAGGGATGCAACTGCTCCAGGGCAAAGACACTCATCTGCTCCCCAGTCTGGCTCTACACAGCCACTGGTCAACCTCTCTGTGGTTGTTACTTTGGGTGATTTCAGATCACTTAGGAAGCAGAGTTGGACAGAAATAAACCCTTTGCACACCAGGTTCAAGAATTCTTCCTAAGGTACTTGCTTGAGCTGAACATCTTCTAACCTACAGTGGACCAGTTTTACGGTATCTAAAAACACAGTATGCATATAAAATGGGTGAATAAAACTAGTTGTTTACTCTCAGTCTGTCTTGGTGGGTTCCTGTTTTGCATTATGTGGGGTGAAAACCTCTAAAAGTCTTGAACCACAGTGAGTAGGTTCTTGGATTTTTTCTTACTCAGACAAATAAAATAGAGTGATCTTAAATCTTTGAGATAACAAATTAGCTGAAATAAACTGCTCTTAAAAATAAGTGTGTAACACAACTGAAAATAGACTAGGCTTGGAAATGAAGTGAAGGGGATTGGAGTTTTAATATTTTACCATTATGAAGGTAATGGTTCCTGTCTAATGAAAAACATGGCCTAGACTAAGTTATGGAAGCAATTTTCTCATGTTTCAATACATGTATAAATTCAGAACTCTCTACACATATGAACAGTAAGATGAGTGAAATGAATGCGAAACAATCAAGTCAACAACTTCTTACATGTTAAATATCAAATATAACAGGGTAAAATGGCACTGCTTCTTCATTGCTCTGTTTGAATGGTACATGGAAAATTTTTATTACAGGTTTATGCCAATCTCACGTTGTGCATTTTTTGAGGAAATAGTCAGGTTCCTTGTATTTCATTCTATATCTAGAGAAACAGAGAGTACTGTATTGGTTTAAATTAAGAGCACAAATCTTCCACAGATTTCTAGATGTTGGCTGTGTCTGAACAAGGATCAATCAGTTATTTAGGAATTTGCGCCAGTTTTATCATACATGTACACAAACATATCAGCCAACGCAATAATATTTATTAGGAGGCCAGACTTTAATAAAAAAAACCACAAAACAAACAGAAAATGAGAAAAGCTGAGTGTTAAACTCAGCATCTCAGATTTGGACAAGAAGTCTGACATCCCTACTATTTAAATACAGGCAGCTGGATTTCCACTTCTGCCAGAGGGTTAGACAACACTCAATCTTCCTGTCCTTTGAAGTCTCAGCTTCAACTCTTGCAACCTCCAAGTAACTTCAGAAAGGAAAAGTTTCTGCACTGGCAAGATCTCTGAAGCAAGAGGGTATGTAAACTGAAACTTCTGAGATCACAAAAATTCATGGAGATAACTTTCATTGCAGTTAGGGAAGGACAAATTGTGATTTGTTATTGTAGGCTGCCAAAAGAGTGGCCCAGCAGCTTCCCTCTTCATTTCCACTAAAATGCTGCTGCCTCTTGCACACTTGTTCAACAAAAAGTATGTGCATATGTGGCAGAAACCCAAATTACACAATGATATCATAGAATCACAGAATGATTTGGGTTGGAAGAGACCTTAGAGATAATATAGTTTCAACCCCAATATGGCTGATATCTTTGAAGTTTGAAAAAAATAGTAAAGTAGAATAATTTTTTTATCATCCCTCTTTATCAGACATTGGACATTCCATCAGATATGACACAAAGTTTTCCACCCATCCATGGGTGGGAAAGTACCAGCAAGCTAAGAAGCCTCAGTGGAGGAGAACATCCCACATGTAGCGAAGGGCTTTGTGAACTAGGCTGAAGAATGTGTAACTATATAAAACATGGTTTTATACAATAGAAAAAAAAATTAAACAAATTAATCAGAAAAAGATCTTCCCGTTCAGAAGACAAAACAGCACACATTCATAATTCAGTATCTGCTCCATCTCCTGTACCAGTAGCCTTCAGGCACAGCTGTACTAGCAAAGGAAACCCAGACCCTCCAACCTCCAGAGACACTGGGCATGGACCTGCTCTCCATAAGATCTGGAGAGCCATAGCACTGCAGCAACACACAACTTCCACCACAGCATCCTTGGACAAGGAAATGTGACAGGGGTCTGGGATGCTGTCTAATTGCCATGAAGTCTTTCTGTGTTCCTCTGGCCAGTTCAGTGATCTTGCACCAACCTGGTCATCAGCTGGCTCACATAATTTACTTCTGAGTAAACCTCCAGGAGACTGGTGTGTGCTACTTGCTCTGCATTGCTTTCAGCACATCAAACACCACAAATCACCCTCCACTACTTATGACACCACTCAGTGAAGTGATGTCAGGTAAAAAAAGAACAAAGAGTAATTTCTAAGCATAACTAGTGCTATCATTTGCTGTTGGGCCCAAGTGTGAGGACAATGGATACTGCACAAAAGCACCAAATATTCGCAGCTTCCCAAGTAAGAATGTACCCATTTATCACACACAGTCATTTTTTGGTGAATTAACCTAACCCTAGTACTCACAGGCCTCAAAGAGAGACTGGCATGTTAAGAGTGTTGCATGTTATTTCCACTAGGAAACAGGAAAGTCCATCTGAAAATTTTTTATCAAACTCTGCCTCTGGTGGTTGCACTCAGAGTGCCAGACCCAGACCCTCCCATAGCTATGAGCCAGGCCACACTGAGACCAGGCTCGCTTCAGGTTACAGCAGTGGGCAAGCTGGGATGGCACAGAGAGCACTCCTCTCTCACTGCAGGAAAAGCAGGCAGAGCTGCTATGGTAAATGTCTCTGGTCCACCAGTTAGGACCTGAAGGAACAATAGCCTTATCTTGTGACCACGAGGTCTTCAGCAGCTTGTCAGGATGCTGCAGAACTGTAAATAGCAGCCACCACTGTACTAAAGCAAAAGTAATGTCTGCTAAACTTTCTGCACACACTCTCCACAATTTCTGGTCAGTGTAACTTTGAAGAAAGGCCTGTTGTGGATTCAACTACTTGCTTATTTTTTTAAGCTAAGCCTCATAATTTTCTGCTTACCAAGTCTCACTTAAAAAAAAAATCAGAGATATCATGGAAAGCAAAAGATACAGAGTGAAATCTGCAAATTCTGGCCCTCATCAGTAACAATTTAAAATGTTAAAAACATGAGATAAGGTAGAAAGTCAGCCCCTCTTTCCCACAGCATTTCATGCCTGCTTTGAGTTATATATCTACCAAATGATAAGCTCCTTGAAGGAGAACCATGTTCCTTTTGTTTGGTCCTGAACACACAGTTGGAAGTTTAAGCATCTAGCACACAGAGAAGCATTCCTGTATGCTCTTTTGCCTAATTTTAAAATAAGTTAAATAGAATACACATAATAGCCATTTACTTAGATCAAAGGCAGTTAGAGCCACCCCTGGTGTTTATTTCCAAACCATTACACATCACTAGCAAGATACTCCCCATGACCCTCTGATCACATAAAGTTCACAAACAACATTAAAAAAGAAAGCAACTACAAGCTTTATTTCTGCTCTTTTTCCTCCAAAGTTCTCTTCACTGATGAAACACACCAGGACAAGTTTTCCATGTCTTTATTTCACTGCTAGCACCAGCACCACTGTAGCTTATGCAGGGCAGAGCGGGGTCTGATGGGCAACCCACTACCATGAGCTGTCTGGTTGTGTCACACCAGGAGTTGAAAGTCATTGCATAACTGGATCATGACACTAAACACAGTTTACAGCTCCCATCTCTGGGATCTTCACTATCCATGTCTGTCCACCTATAAAGATGACACCCCAGGCACAGCTCCAGTATTTAAATAAATAAGTCCCTTCATCAGACATAGCACCTTGAAGGTTTGTACAGGGTAGGGTGTAACAATGGAGTGCATCAGTTCTTAACATAATTCAGGAACACATACCGTGCCAAATCACAGTTCAATATATATGCATGCACTTACAGCCATATAAAAGTCCTTTTAAACTTCAAAAGAAGCATCAGCACACCAGGGAATACGTCTCACTGGAACATTATCTCAGTTTAACCAAATTCTTTTCTAAACTAATAATTAAACTCACAGAATCCCCTGAAATACAGACAAACTTTACTCTGATGAAGGCATCCTGGGCCTGCCACTCCTAACACACCCTGGTGCCACCTCAGAGCAGAGGACCTGAGCTAACCACCAGAACAAAACCAGCCTTCCCTGTGGAAAGGGAGCAAAGGTTCATGCCAGACTTGAAAGGAAGCTTTCTTGTTCTTAACAACAGCTGTGCTGCCAATGTTTTCAGATTATTTTTTTTCCCCTATAACCTTTGTGTGAACTTATGAAATGAATGGCTTTGGCTTATAAATCTGTGCTTCTGGACCAAACAGCCCTGTGAAGCTGGCAGTCTCTTTCACCCTCACCTCTTGTATTGTTAACCTTAGAACCCACTTCTTCCCCTTCCCTGCTAATGGGGCCAGACAAGCAGGTGCAGGTAAGCTTGAGCCAAGCATTATGAACTGCCCACAAAACATTCTGGTGCTAGGACAAGGAGACACACTGCTCCTGCAGGAGCTGGTACAGCCTGACCTTTCTGGTGGGACACCACAGCAGTTGCTCTGTGTCCTACAGGTCTCCAAAATGCATTATTAGGTGAGAATGTTGTGGTTTGGATCATAAATACATTGTGTAGGATTTTCTTTTTCTGCATTTGCTGCAGTTTCCAGAGGGGATCATATTGCATTGCAAGCCATACAGCTTGGTTGTTGAAGACAAAGTGTGAAAATACTGGCAGTAAATCCCACCTGAGCCATTCTTGCAAAGCATGGATATGAATATATGTTGCCTTACACAGGTTTTATCAGCACACTCTTCCAGCTTACTTTCAAAGGTGAAGCTATAAGCATGTTAGGCAGATTCCTGCCAGCACTGGAGGATGAGTTCTTGGGAGAGCAAAGACCTGTGCCAGCCTGTGCTAAATGTGCGTCCCACTTGCTGGTCCCCACCAAGCTCTGCTCAGCACGTGCATGTGTTTTATTTTTCCAGACTGAAGTGTTACCAGTACACTCCAAAGTTTACGCAAGTAGTGAAGAAGGTGGCTGATAGGACTCATTTGATCCAATGAGGCTTGTATTGATGAAGTATCATTTAGTTTTGATGAAACATTGAGTTCTGTTTGTCTACTGCAAAAATTTACTGCATCATATATGTGGCATGCCTGCTGTCTCAAAAAGAAATACAGTCTTATATTTGCTGGTTTTAGGGGAAAAATCATAGTTTTATAATGTGTGTATGCATCTCTATAAACACACCTCTAAATTGCCACAGCAATTTCCATAGAAATGCACACAGAGCAGAGAGCCAGCATTTCAAGTTCATATATTAATGAACCAGAAATTACATTCCCTTTATAGTAACAGTCCTCTAGCATATCCCTACACTTAAAATGCTGACAAGAGCAAAGTCTGTAAGCCCATTATTTAACTATCAGATAGTAAGCACCAGTTAAAGGCAGCACTAGAAAATGTTCACTTGCAAAGGCTTTTTTTGCAGGTACTAGGAGATTTTCTGTCTTCCTTTGTTTTTAATTTATAAAGCTATTCCAACACTTATGTGAGCAAACCACAGTGGTCTAAGTCACATACAACAGCAGAGCCCACTGAATCTGCAGTCTCATAGCTTCCACAGCATTACTGCAGCACGAAAACTGTCAATAAAAAGGTTTTTATATTCTATCTGTCAAAATCAATTTTACTAGTGAGTATGGTATTTCTTCCAAGATGAGCAAATTTAGTAATTTTCTTTTTACCTCTCCTTTTTTTCATTTATGAATTTATCTATTCTAGCCTCATATGAAAGTAGATTGGAGTGATACCATGTGGCTTAAATAAAGAGATATCAGCCTAGTTCTTAAGTAAGCTGGTAAAAACTTTTTACCACCTAGTGGGAAGAGATGGTGATGGTGCAGGAAAGCAGTGTCTGCTGTTGTAGCCCAGAACAGCTTTGACAGTGCAGATTGAGCTTCACTGCTCCACTAACTTATTAAAATTATCTTCTGGAAAATAAACCCACCAAACCCTTCAATGCACAAACAGGTCATTTATTCCTACATCTATTCCTATTTGAGTTGAGACTTGCAACGCAATGGCTAGGAGTCATTTTCACCAGGCATTGGATATAGATCATTCATGAATTGCACAAAGGCTACTGAAAAGCCATCAGATGGGAACAGCTTTTGGTCACTACTAAACAGGGACAGATTTGAACCAGTGACCTAGAAGTGAAAGACTTTGTAATCTGATTACCAATCCCTTGAGCCATCCCATCCCTCCTCTTTTCTTTTTTACTGATAAGAGAAAAAGAGTCTTATTACCTAAGCAACTTTTGTAGCCTGTTAGCAATGCAAAAGCTTTCATTTAGTGCTTGAAAAGGAAAGTCCCATGGGCACGCTTATTAGCCCATCTCAAGCACAAGCTCTGTATTATTTTTCCCTATTAATTTCAAAATAAATGTATTGGTATAAAAGTGTAGTACAATGCTTTTTCTGATAATGATTTATAGTAAAGTTCTTGCTGATTAAAATAGATGCTGATGAGAGGTTTTTCCATGCTGTGGAGTCAACAGATCCCTCACCAGAAACAAGGAGACAACATGCTCCTTTTGTCAGCAAATACTCTAAAAAATACAAATGCGTTACTGAAGTACGGTGCTTATAAGCATCTAAATCACTTGTTTTTCCTACATAAATCATAAAACAACATAATTGCTTCCTCATTCAGAAGTGGCAAGATTTGGTATGTGCTATAGTTTCATTATCAAATATTATTTCAATGCACAAACAGGATCTCCCAAGTACACTAAGACCCATTTAAATAGCCTATAGAAGACTATGAAACTATTGTTTCTCCTTTTCCTCCTCGTTCCTCCTCTCAAGACACTCAAGAAGAAATCTGGGAGACCCTTCCTGTCACTTTTCTACCTTTTTTTTCCCCCAGATATTGTAGCCTGCACATTAATGATCTTCCTTTCATGGGTAGTAATAAACAAGTAGCTACACCATAGCAGTGCAATGTTCCCGTTTTTCTTTGCTGTATTATACTCAGCCAATGTCTCAAAAATTAATGCAATTATATCAGGATCTGAAATTAACTTTTTATGGCCATAAGTGACATCCTGCCAGGAGGGGAAAAATCCTATTACACCAGTTCTGGCATCTCACTTCTTACAGACCATTAGTATGTACAAAATAAGATTTCAAATGACCAAATGGTGAATGCAGAAAGAGTTGTTCTGTACTGATTAAACATACTGCTATTTCCTTTTGCTTATGAACCAATAAAGCAAAACTAGGTGATGTCTGGTCTTCTTAAATGACAGATCTATTACTAAACATCAAGTAGGCAACCCGACTGTCCAAGATACGACATGATCATACAGAAATAATTAGGAAACTTACATATTTATAATAAACACACTACACTGTCTTCTGGAGTTGTGCAGTAACCTCCAGAAGGATTTTTGAGAAAGCCATGTACTCACCTCACCGTTTAAAAAGACATTGTTCAGAACTGGAATGGCTCAAAATTACTTTAACATTTGCAAGCAATTCGTCTGGACTAAAATACAGTACTTTGAATTCACTTGGCACAAAACATAACATATTGTTATACTGCCTTGCCTTTTAATGGTGACAAGTTTTGGCTACAACAGTATTTTAGAAATTTATTTAAAAATTACTTTTCCTATGTAAAATTATCATTATGTTTCAAGTATGTTAAATCTAGAACTCATATGTGGAAAGAACCTCAGTTACACCAAGCAGCTGTCACGTCAACTTACAGGTCATTTACAGAGATCATGCAATCCAGCTCTTAACTGCACACAGTTATGAGTACTTGATGTGAGAAAATTTAAACACTCACAGAAAGTCAGCAACAGAAAGAAATTAACCAGAAAGAATTTTTCAGACTAAACACTAAGGAGACATAATAAAACGAGATTTGATATAGGGCCCAATCCCAAATCACAACTTAAGCAATTAACTGTTTGAAAACACAGGACTTAATTTCTTGAACTTGAGTGCTGGAATTTCATATAAAGGAAAATTTCCAAACCTGGCCAACATGCAGCACTCCTTACAGTGCTCTGCCAACTGCAGAGGACACAGGCAAGCCAACAGCACTGCTTGGTGTTTTCACTTTGAGCTTAGTTGTTCTTATTTTGAGAACATGTCTAAAATTGGTATTAATTTTCTGATGCTTGTGAAGTGATGCCTAGTTTTATTAGCCTGATTAACCTGATTATTCCACCTCTTTTGTAACTCTCATCCAAAATAAATGAACTCATAACTGAAGAAGCATTTGAACAATTCAGATGATTTAGTGTTCTGTAACTGAGAAACATTTTTCCAAGGGGCATGTAAGTGGTACACATTTTACACATATAGAATATGGATTCTTTAAATTCCCTATTCTTGTGCTCTGCTTATCTTTCTCTAGACCTTTGCTGAAATAAAGCACCCTAACTCATCCAGACTCTCCCTGATACATTTCTAACATCGTGCATCACACTTGCTGGCTTGAAGCACAGCTGGCAAGGGATTTAAACCTCATCGCTGGGCAAACTCAGCCTTCTGGCTTTGCCAAGAATAACATTTTGAGTTGGTGGTCCTTTTGTTTTGTTTTTGTGTATGTGCGTGTGTGGGTTTTGGTTTTTGGGGAGAGGGAGGAGGTTGTTTGCTTGCCTTTTCTTTTTTTTTTACAAAATTGTTACTGTATGGGACAACTGATGTGACATTTGTTTGTGAGTGCTGATGACTTTATCCATGATATTAACACAAGGCTAAAATCAAAACGACAACGAATTAAGTAGCCTAGATACTCTAATAAGAATTCAAAAGTTAATTAAAGTAAGATTACGGAATTCAGAAGAGTTCTGCTCGCTGTCCAAGAAGAAAGCTGCAACCGACGGCAAGCAGTGCCCTCTAGTGTTATCGGCTGCCGAGGCCCCCCCGCAGCAGCGCTGGGACCGCCCGCGGGAGAGGGCGCAGCACACCCCGCGCGAGTGCAGGACCGCGCACAGGGATGTGGCGTGGAAGGCGACCCCGCATCCCGCACTTTTGCACAGCGGCGCTCGCGCGTCCACGAGTGTATTCCCTTATTACCCTGTGCCCGTGTATTTGCACACGTATACACGCGCACTGAGCCTGACATGTCCGAGGCATCTTTAATGCTCGGACAGCATTAAAAACACAACATTTGTTTTTCGGAGCTGCAGGCAGCTCCGAAAAAACCACATTTCAGTGTGAAGGAGCAGGCCATAAAGGAAAGGTGTCAGAAAGTCTGGCAAAATCACTCACTGTGAAGATATCGAACAGGAAATGCTGAATACACAATATGGGCACCACAGGCTGAATGGTAAATTGGAGTGTCCAGAACAGATTCAGAAGGTTTTGAATCAATCAGAAATTATAATGAAGCCTATAATGAGCGTTTTAATATCTTCACTGCCTTTTTTGTTAATTGAAGGTTAACACTATTTAGACTTTGTTATGGTCTAATATCAACAATTTTCTAAGATAACTTCTATGTCTTCTAACAAATTGCCCTCAAGCTTTACTCTTTGGATATAAAAAGAGTACTCCCACACTCTCAGTAATTTCTCTCTGATGGGAAAAATTCTACAAAATTTCAGCACGTATTTTATTTCAACTGAAATTACAATTGAGTCAATGCTGCATTTGTTTAATTTTTAATTTTACTGCCTAAACATTCAACAAAGACAGACAGCTATGTGTTCATATTGTGAATGATATGTCATACATTTATTAGCATTCTCATCTTCTGTGAAGTATAGGCAATAAAATAAGGAACCAAAGACAAAAGGTATAAAAGAACAATACAGGAAGGCACCAGTTAGAGGTGCATGGAAAAAGTCTCAAACGTTATAAAAAGACCTGTAAGAAAATGCCAAATAAGCCACTCTTTTAACAGTGGGGAAAAAAAGATTTGAAGCCTGACAATTTCATTTGCATAAATAAATAAGTAACTATTTATAAATATATGCAGATCACAAGATGCTTGTATTCTGTTTCTCCATCTAAAGCATTAATACATGTTTATTCCCATCATTGCATTTTAGAAAGTGATGTACACAATTAGGCTTTTACAAAAAAACTACAACACACATTAAAAATTGATTCCTGTTTAAGTTGAAGGAAGCAAATATGTATTAGTTCAAGATGCCAATGCCTAGAAACACAAGGTTCAGAATTATAGTACTTACATATTTAGATATTTTAAAATAACCATTAGGGTACAATTGCCAATAAAACTTTAACAGTGTAAGATTCATTAAAACCTTTAAAAGCAATATATACATTCAAGCTTAATATCAGAATGAAGGTAAACAAACATGGATTTAGAAGATTGTGCCCTGAGATTTTAGCAGTAATTTTGCATTCTGAAAAAGTTAGCACTGGCAACAGAAATAATTCAACTGTATTTTACAGCAGATGCTGCATCTATGGCTATTATCATTAAATATTTTTTTAAGGAGATGGTGCTGCCATCTCAGGAACCCATTCCAAACACCAGCAGCACAAAACACTGCAGGAGGTGGAAGGCAAAAGTGCGATTAAATATCACAAATATTAATACAATCATTATTATTTTCCCTTGTCACACACAAAGATGCTAATAGCTATTCTAAGGAAAAGACAAGGTTGCTTGCCGTAGCACTCCTTGATCTCTCATGCCTGAGGATGTCAACCTACTGCAGAAAATATGACACAAGTTTACACTTTAGGCTGGCTGGCAAAAGTTAATTTTGCAGAGGAAAGCAGTTGTTATTTACCCAAAGCTCAGGCCATGCGCTGCAAGCCTGAGCACAGGGAGCGCATGAACAAGGCACAGCCCTGTGCAGGCATCTGTGTGGCATGAGTGACACCAGCAAAATAAAAGAGGAACCAGGAGACTGACGTACCCTTAGCCATTACGCATTATCTCTGCACTGCAAGGGGGTTAAAATCAAAGTGGAGGCTTTTTGGGGGACCTGGGCCCTTCTGCTGTTGGAAGCAAGTGGCTGAGGTACACTGGCTTAGCAGAAAAGAGAGGAAAGGGATGGATACAGGCTGCTGTGCAGGGACATGCATTGAGCATTTGCTGCTGACAGGATAGAAAGTTTCACTTAAGATACATCTGGGTGGAAGAAGAGTAATTGAAGGGGAGTATGTTGATCTGCAAGGGGTCAGAGGGAAGACGGAATGACTGAAACACATATCTTGCACTACCAGCATCAATATATCTTTGATGATATAGAAAATTACTCTGCTAAAACTTCTTACAGATTTCATACTAATATACAATGTGTAATTGCATGGGGAGATGTATGAGATGTATGCAGGGAGATGCACAGAACAAAACACTGTGGCATATGCATATATGCATTTGGCTTAGTGAATGCAGGTGGATGCTTTTCCCTATGGGATGTGCCTCCTGAATGACCTGATTTAGAAATATTTGTTTATACAGTGAACAGTTACTTCAGTTTGTATGAAAGAGAAGCAGAAAGCAGAAATATTTTTTAATTCAAAATAAGGTATCTCAAGAAATATGCATTATATAACTAAATTTAATTTTGTGCAGTTATAAACTATAGACTCGTTATCCCTTTCCACAGATTCATACGAATCTATCAGATATAGTGACACTGAAATTTCAAATCTCCTTTTTTCTGCAGCACTTGCTTCTTAATTAGAGCAAAATCCTTCACTTAAATTGTACTTAGCAGAATATCACAAAATATAAAAATTTATTGAG
>VWZD01013370.1:1079-20918 GCA_013396695.1 Sakesphorus luctuosus | reverse complement strand
CAAAATATAAAAATTTATTGAGTACATTCAAAAGAAGTGCAATACAAAGCAATGCAAATAATAAACTATCATTATTTGCTACACAATTCAATAAAAAAACCAGTTTTGCCCAGCCAAGAAAGGATTTAGCCTCTACTTAAACAGGACAATTGCTTTGGTTTTTTTTTTTCCCTGAAGCAAAAAGGCAGTGGGAAGCAACATGAGGATCTGCAGAGCAGGATGATTCTAACTGTTTTCCCTTTATTATGCCCTATTGTTAGGAACACTACTACCTATTACCTTTTAAGCAATAAAGTAGGGCTAAAAATGCAACCCCACTAAATTTGGTGCTAAGCAGTCTGTATCACAGTCAGAGCAGCCTCTCCTGAAAATGCAAACATGACAGAAAATTAGCATTCCTGGGGTGGGACAGGGAGGCTCTATGGATTCCCTCCTCTGACTGCTGCTGCATCAGATCACAAGTTTTTGGGAGTTCTTGATGAAATCCTTGTTGTTTAAACACCTCATTTTACCTAAAAAAAATTAGCACAAATAAACTTCTGTGACTTTTTAAAAATGCACTTACAGTATCTCACATGTGATGGAAGAGCATCAAAAGTTTATGAGTGAAGTGTAGATACCGTGTATGTACCATTCATATAGGTAGGAATGAAGTAGAAAAAAACATTCTTAATTGCTCCATGGTATCTGTCACATTAGCACTACCTGGACTTTGAAAATATCTCCCAAGTAAAATAGCACAGAACCATCTCTTAACTGCAATAATGTGCTTGTAAAATAAAAATGTCTCAGTGACATGGGAGAGAAATGACACTTCAGAAATCCCCCGTAATTTTTCCAGTCCCTAAATACTACAGTTTTACAAACTAAAAAAAAAGAAACCAAAACCAAAACAGACCCACAGACTTTGAAATTACCACAGAATCTGAAATTTCATTCTTGATATACTAGGAAAATGTCAGCCCTGCATTAGAAAAATGTCACTTTTTGCCATGGAAGTTAAACTTTTCACAGGAATACTTAAAATACTAATTTTTACATTATGCTGTTTTATTTTACTTAGACCTTATCAGGAAGAGGGTTTGCTTGTAATCCTGAAGCTGAGCAATCAAACAATTATTAAAACTCATTCAAAACACTTATTTTAACACATTCAGGTCATCACTTGGGGCTGCAAATATCTGCTGAGAAAAATCTCACTACACAACATCCATGAAGAGTATCTGAAACTCTGGAAGTTCCATGTACATTTCATTATATTTTTCTAAGGTAACACTTTGTTTAACAGTGCAATGCCATGCATGCCACTAAAACATTTTTTTCCCAAAGACTATTTCTACCTGAAGTAAGAGATTAAACTTATTTTATTTATTTTAATTGCTTATAAACAATTGTGTCTCAACCTTTTTTTTTCCCCAAAACTGAAGCCATTTGCAAAAGACCTCTTTTTCTACTAGAAATTTTTTGGGTCGTCTTGTCCTGCATAGCTCATGCATATAAACAAATACAACGTTTTTCTTTAACTGAATAACACAGATAATGGGCTTCTATGAGATACTCAGGCTATTCTTTTATTTCAGAATTAAACCCAGGTTCCCCTCCCCACATAAGAGATTAGCCCATATTTAGCTCATGCCCATCTTTTACATTCATTGACTCAAATACCAGCAAAAGACAGCTTAAAATAAATGAAAAGTGTTACAGATACACAATCTGTGCACAAGGCAGACACACAAATTATGTAACACTTGCATAGTATATTGCTACGTATAACACAGTAGTTATCGGTATAAATACCCACCGATTTCATTTACATACTGAAACAAAATAGAACAGATTTCCAGTTATTATCCTTCTTTTTTTTCCCCTGCAGACTTTTGAAATATGTATTTGCATGTTCATCCTCTATGCTATGAAAAGCTTAGAATTCATCATTAATGCAAAAACTAAAAAAGGTCCCCTCTACCAAGAGGTCAACACATTCTTCTGTGGTTGTAATAATGCTCTGTACTCTTACATTTGTTATTAATATAGAATAGAATAAGGATAGACAATTTTTAGGCATTATATAGCTTTCTTCCGCAATATTAGCTTTGTGGCTTTGAGAGGCCATTTTCTAAAGATCCTAATAGTCAAATGACATCTTGGGAAATGTTACATTCTCACCACATTTGCATGATAATGAAGATCAAATTTCATATATGCTACCTGAATCATATCTAAGTTTTGTTTTACCAAATGACCAAAGGAATATGTTCCCTAAGCCAGAATATTGCAATACAATGCAAAACAGTATTGGTTCTGTGAAAGACATGAAACTATAATCCAAGTGATAAAAAACCCAGCCTGCACAATTTGTGCTATTGTATTAACATGATCTCAGCTGTGTATCTATGAATACTTATTTCCTTCAAAGAAAATTCTACAGCAACCAAAAAATATCCATAGGACATTTTCTAAAAGTAATGAAGGAACACCTCTGTGATGCTCACTGTTCTGTAGGAGAGGAACTCTTTCTTAACATTTTATTTTTCTCTGACATGCACTACTATCATGCACTTAGTAAAGTTCACATGTCAGCTTATTCACTATGTATGAGCTACTATTTGGGTATAACCGCATTTCATCTCTACCTAGAGGAATGCATGTGTAAAATAATTTTCTAACCACAGAAATAAGTTTGGTAGACAGTAATAACAGGCACCTTGCCTATAATTATACATGTAGACAAATATGTGGCTCTCAGAAATTGCAGTGGTGGATTCCAGAGCTCCTGATTATGGGTTGTTATTACAGCTGACATCAAAAAGCTCCATCCTCTATCAGAGTGAGTCAAGAACCCAGCTGCTAAACCTGGGTTTGGAAAGACAACCCCCAACACACCATGGCAACACCAAGGACATTTTTTATTTGTCTTCTCTGATCAACACCAAGCTGATCAGAGATTGGTCTGCTAAACAATTTACCTGCATGATCCATTTTGGAGTATGCCTCTAGAAAACCAAAATCCAACCACAGTTTTATGATGAAAGTGCCTTTTTAGAGTATTTTTCTAACACTGAAGAAAATGTAGTATGAATCATAGATGTTACAAACTGATAATATTAATCTAAGCAAAGACAGTAGCACACAGAGTCTTAGATTAGTTCTCCAGTTTAACTGTGAATTCTTTGAAGACAGAGTAGTTTTGATTTTTGCTGGAAGCTATAAGCATTATTTTAAAGAAACAAAAACACAGCATGGAATAGTTAGTGTAAATAATAGCCATTTTATTTAATGTAGTTTTTCAATACATTTTGGTCTATGCTGCACTATAACTGCAGAAACACATTCAAATTAAGTAAAAAATAAAACAAAAAACCAAGCAAGCTATCTTGGAACAGAAAAAAAAAGGAAATGTTTATACTCAAAGGAACATCTGAATAAAATTGAGACATCTGCAGTAGAGTTTTCCCTTCTCTCTAGAATGTTTGAGATGAACTCAGTGTAACACTCTCTTCCAAGAAAAGACAGGGTGATCAATGCAGGAGCATATCAGGCTCCCTTGGACAGGCCAATCAATGCAAGAAAGAACCTTGCCCAGGGCCTTATGCAAATAGAAGCACGTCCTGCAACCCAGGGAGGGAACATGCGCAATAGATCAATGGCATCTGAAAAACCTTACAGCTATATCAGCCTCAGACAGTAAATATATAATGATGAATCCCTCACGGTCAGCCTTGAACTCTTTAAACTAGATTATTTTCAACAGCTGGTTTAAGAAAAAAAATTCTGCCAGGGCTGTAGACTGCACTGGTGGCGAAGTGAAATAAGATTATTGAGGGTTAAATTAACAATGCCTCTTTTTTTTTTTTTAAAGATTCAGATAATATAATCCCTGTACTTTAACACCTTGTAAAAGGCTGGCTGTTATGTGCCCAGCAGAGTAGGGACTGAGAGAGGGATGGCTGGGGTTTTTTTGTCGTTATTTTATTTCGAATTTTTTGAAGATGTAATATTCTTGTCAAATGTCTAGAGCTACTCTAGGACACAATATAGAATCCATATACTGACAAGCAAATAAAATGGCTTGGTCTTAATGAAAGTAAAAACCTTATTCCCTTTCTATCCTGATACTGCAGGACACGGAGATTCACTATTACAATTAATTTGCCTTGGAAAATGGAAAAGAAAAGAGTAACTAATGAAACTATTTATTTTTCATGTGTTTATGAGGAAATTTTACTCTTGTGCTTTGACACATTGCATTAAAATCTCAGTTGAGTTCTGCAGCATTAAAAGCACAGCTTTTTTCAATTAATATATGTGCAAAATCTACTTATGTATTTTTATTTCATATCACATTCAATCAAAGCCCTTAAATAGGAGTATTTTAACATTTAAACATTGGTATTCATGCTATTATTAATATTAAAATACTTTACTAATATACTGAAAGAGCTATGTAACACATCTTCACTAGATTAAAGAAAGAAAAGTTCTAGGCTAAAATGCAAATTCCAGCTGCTTCTTGGAGTACCACAGTATACTTGGAATCCTTTTACTCCACCTGGATTTGCAATGCTTAAAATATTATTAACTTGTATTCCTCTGATTGATCCACTAAACTGCATTTTAAAGTCTTACAAAACCTCTACTGTTCCACACAAAAGCCATACATATACTTCTCACCATAATTAACATTTAAATTAACAGTAACACAATACACTTGTGTAGTCTTACCAGCATAACATCATGTCACAGAAATAGGAAAAACAATAAAATAACAGTAAGACAACTTCCTTTTTTAAATGAGGTTTTTTTCCATTAAAATAAAACAAATGCCAGAATATAAAATAGCATATTTCAGAGGAAATGATCTAAATTCAGCAGAAAACTTGTTGTTGCATAATATATGTTATATTTCCACATCTTTAATTGTAAAACAAATATGAAACTTCTGCTGTTCTTCTTTATTAGTGTTCCTATATACATTTGAAAAGAACTGCAAACATTTAGACTGTGATGATGTCATATGTTGTAAAAAAACCCAAACCACAACCAAAGTGCTTAATTGTTTGACTCTCCAGCCAGCAAAATGCATAGCCAGGTGCAATGACCACATCCACATAAAATGGTGTTCTAGAAATTTTATTTTTCTGTCCTGATGCAACACAGCAAAAGGAGGAACCTGCTGGTAAGAACTAGAAACAGGTGGATTAAATAAAATAAAAAGCAAGTGTGGATTCAGACAATTCAATAAGATTAAGAAGGCAACGTCTGAAGATCATCAACCTGGATGGGATGAAAAGCTAGCAAGTTTGTTCAGGAAAAGAGGAGACATGACTTTTTATTGATGCAGCAGGACAGCATGTGTATCAGTATCTCAGGAATTCACTTCAGAGGGCCAAAAAAGAGATGGACTGAAATAGTTTACATCAGAGAAATTGTGATAAGGCAAATGTGCATTTTTGGTACTTAGGATGAGTTAGGACAGAAGATATGTCTCCTGCTACTGTTATGAATTTCCCCAGAGTCTGGAAAAGCTCTAATGAATATGAGATGGCTCAGACAGCAAACACCTCTATGGAACTTGTAACTTCTGGGAAGTTTCTGCAACTAGTGAGGGAGTAACAGCTAGGCCAGAAACTCAGGAAAAACAGTCATCCTGCGTCCTGAAATTAATTGTCAGGATCAACAATGTGCTCTACTCATTTTAAGGAGGTGGTTGCACATAAACGCCCATTCAGCTTTGAGAGACTCAAAGGGCTGACTGAAGTTTATCTGCAAACAGCTGAAAGGATGAATGAGGTGTACTTTGAGTACAGTTCTGTGCTTTTGCTTTTTTTATTCCTTTTAGAGCCAGAATTTGAAATGAAAAATAAACTTACTGATAAGTTTTACTGTCTAGCAAAATTTAAAAAAGTTGAAACCATGCAGAAAAGGATAATAATACAAAGAAATTTATTAAGTACGATGGAATTTCTTGTCAGACATAGGGATAGATGCCAAATATGGTTTTATTCAATATCTTCATTAATGATCTGGAATTAATTAAATTTGCAGGTAATGTTAAAGTGGGAGAAACTACCAAGAGAAGTAAGGCATGAAAGAAATATAAAACAAGCTTCCAAAATTCACAGACCTATAGCACAAAAGGAATAATTATGACAATTCCATTTGTCATCCTGCACAACAAGGCCCATAACACAGCTAGATTTAATTTGGAAGACTGTGAGATAACGTTGTTTGGGGGGGGTTGGGAGGAAATAATCTACTGTTTTCACAGCTACTACATTCAAAAGGGGAAAGGAAAATTGACAGCACTAAAATACTTTGAGGACACATGAACTTTAGCAGGTGCCAAATTCAAAGAAACTTTCGAAAATAAAAATTTCATACCATTTTGTTTATGTTGACTAAAATGCTGCAGAGCAGAACAAAGACACTGAAGTTCCCCTTGGGCAAATTATGTTAACTACACTTAACCAAGTTCAATTCTCAGCATAATACCAAAGAAATACTGACAAATAGAACTGAATTCAGACAGACATACAAAATAAAAAGAAAAAAAATGAATAGAAGACACAGTTATGTAAGTTGAGCAGTAAGAGAATAAGTGCAGGGAAGTACAAGAACAATTGCTAAAGATCAGAAATCTGTTCGCGCAGAAACCTACATGTTAACTGTGTAGTGTATTGATTTTAAAGCAATGAAATTATAAAAATACAAAACCAGTGAAATGATACAACCCTAGAAATGTCTCTGTAAAGCAATGCAGAAAGTGCTGTGCCTTCAACCTCCAAATACCCATAGGATACAAACACACATTTCCAAGTAGCCCTAACTTTTACCCATCTCCAGTTCTTTGTTTATTTTATAATTAACATTCCAACTTTGGTGTCAAGCTAGAAAATTAATATGAATGGTACAATGAGATGAAAAGTAATGATGGGTGGTGAGAGCAATTACTACTTAGTATAACATTCCAGGTCATGAAGCATTGCCCTTCTCCTTTTGGAAAGAAGTGGGGAAGGGACATATATATACCTAGCCTCAGACTATGGATGGAACTGAATGAAGCATGAGATATTATATTAGAAAGTGATCAAGAGGAAGCAAAATGTAATGAGGCTGAGCATGTTATTTAGAGCAAGGTAACAAGGAGGGATGAATATTCAAAGCATGAGGCTCTTCTGGAAATGGCAAATAGGCCTTCTCTGTTGCCATCCTCTCCTCTCATCTAGCAGCAAGGCTAAGAGGGCTGTGGATGAACTGAGCAAGGGAATGCCTAAATGGCATTTCAACTAAACCACCAAAAAATTAAAAAGGACATGAAGTTATGATGCAATGAACTGTATAGTAACCATTCAGTATTCTCTACCTGTTAGAGCTTCCTTCCAGACTGCAAGCTCTTTAGGAAAAGGCACTATTTTGTCATTGCTACTGCAATGCAAATGGATAATAACAATAAATGTTAGCAAGTGAAATAATGATGTCAGTGTACACTTGTCATCTTATTTATTTAGGCCAAGAAAGGTCTAAAATGTTTATCTGCTCTGTGCTAGAATGGGCAATATATGCATAAAAATATATATGTGTGTATACATATACACTTTTTTACGTATCAGAACCGTAGGAGTTAAATGGTGGGGCTAGTTCTGCGCACACTGTGCCTCACCTAAAAATCCACTGCTCTGGCTTGAAGGACACACCCACGTGGGGCGAGTCCTTCCCAAATCTTCGTTCACGAAGCCTGGCCATACATACATACAAGCCAAATGTGATCAAGAAGCTGTTGACAGTACAGCAAGCAGTGACATGTTTCAAGATACTTCAATACGTTTTTCTCAATCCATCATTTAATTTCCTTACTGCTGCAAGCCCTTACCACAGGATCTGCCATATCTGTTGCTTTCTACCTCAAACTCAAACTTGTGCATTTCAAAAAGCACTAGCAAAAATGAGTCCACTGTTTCCAGAAACAAGTAAGGAGAAGGGAAAAATTGTTTGCAAACACTAATGTTTATAGAGATTTGATCTAGTTTTGATTCAAAAGCACCATCTCCAGAAAAATTAATCCAAAATGGGTACATTTGTTGCTGAAAACATGCATTTGCACATGCTGGCTTTTACAGGAACGTGGACTCCTGGGTCACACCAAAGACTGACGCTCTCAGCCAATCATTCACATAGCTGTTGCCATGTTTGGGTCACACTGGGTAGCAGCTTTGCCCCAGTCCTATTCCCAAACAGGACTTCCTAATCCAATGGTGAGAAATCTAATTCCACTCTAAATATATTCATGACCAGTTTTAATCCATTTGTTCCCACGCCAGCATTGTTCTTTGGCTTATTTGGCTCTCCTGCTGTTTATTCTCCTGATGTATTTGCTGAATGCTACCAATCCCTCTAAGCTTTCCTTTACCAGGCTGAACAAGCATGCTTTTAGAACTGTTTCTGAAGCAAATACAGAATAGGTGCTGAACCACCTCTTTCTAGATATACCTAACAAAGTTAATGTAAAAGCATTACCAGATTACACAGCTTTTATTGAGACTGATAAGCCTAAAGGCTGTGTGTACTATCTCTATCACTATATTGATTCCGGTGCTTATGATAGGTAGGACATCTCCATGTGGCATCATGTCTGTGGATTCTTCATTGTTTCTAATAAAATATACTTTCCATTGCTCTGAACATGCCAACACCTCTTCTGCATATCTCTCCCAGACTAAGTTGATGTCTCAAAATATCTCAACTTACCTCAGATTAATTACGCCAGCATGCTGGCCAGCATTAATATTTCCCTTCCTGGGAAATATTCTGTCCCTTCCTGGGACAGAAAAAGTGAACAAATCACAGTATCACATTTGACTCCTGTTGAGTTACATGCTAGTTTTATTATTTACTTAGAGACACTGGTGATGAAGCCACTTGTCCAAGGGATCCTCCATCCCTGCTGTTTCCTGTTAATGAGATCACTCTTCATGCACAAATACAGACAACTAGCCAGTCAATGCTTTAATGTCCTGCAGTTTGTATTATTTCCTTTAATTTCTATCAGTGAAGGAATTCTACTTCGGAATACTAGTGACAACTTCACTGCTTCATGCCAGGAGCCAATTTCACGAGCACATACTTACTTTGTGTTGCCTATGTGAGTAACAGGAATACTAAAAGAAACTTGCATTAAGGCTAGAGACTCTAGTCCTGCCCAGCTCTTTTTATACAACCCACTGCTGGGTCTCCATTAGCTTCTCTTGTCCACCCTCATTCTTATTTGATCTTCTTCAGATGAATGAGCACTCCTCCAGGAAGCACAACAAAGAATGGTGAAAATAAATAACCAAAGGGAATTAAGATTTCATTTTTTACTTTCAACCTTGTTTTTCTGAGTGTGAGCATCTGAGTCAGACCTGACTGAGAGATGCTAATGTACAAGAGATGCAAATGTACAACACAGAAAAAGATTAGACAGGTAGAGTTGGACGAGATGACTTGTCCAAAAGCTGGACATATAAACCAAATCTCCATAAACTGGCAAGAAGCATCCCATACTGCTCTCTTTATTGACATTCAACATTTAAAGACTACCTTTTTTTTTTAATTATGTGTTCACAAAACCTTGGACAATGACATCTTTTGCTTCTCAGCTCTCTACCTCCAACTCTCTTCTGTGCATCCTACAGCCATCACATATTTTGTATTATCTCTACCACACATCAGCAGATGTATTTCAATTTAATACGTCAGCCAGGGGAATTAAGAGTTGCATATCCACAGCACGAAGCCATCAATTCTCAAAGCAAACTACATTTAAAAAATAAGTAGATACATTTATATAAGTATATATAAAAAGCTAAATATAACAAACAATTCAATCTGAGACTTCAGGAAATTATTAATGAAAAACTAATGATAGGTTCACAGTTCAGTCATTAAGGTTCTTAAGTTCCATTTTGTCTGCACCAGAATACTGATGCAGCCTCAGAGATTCATGGGTAGCTCAGTAGGTACCTGTCTATCAGTATTATTATGGCACCTACCAGCTCCAGCCAGGGTCAGGTCCTCACTGTACTTAGCACAATACAGCAAAATGAAGTGGCAGCATATTGCTGAGAGTATCTCAAAATAATGGAACTAAAATTATTTCAAATGGACAAAAATGGCAGATTTTGATGGAATTAGGACTCTACAGTGGATAAAGTAATTTGAACAATGTATTTTAAGGGCTCTCATTTTAACAAAGCTGCCTAAAAACACACACACACACACACACTCACTCACACTCACACTCACTTTTATTTACACATTTGTGCAAATTATCAACATTCAATATCACCATTCAATATTCTAGCTGACAAAGACCATAATGAATAGCTTTTCATCTGCTAAAGACAAGGAACCTACCATCTTTCTTCTAATTATTACAATCTCTTGTGTACTTTGTATTTTTACAGCAGTATGAGTGCTGTAAGCTGAAGATACCACTACTGCTTCTCACAATTTTGTCATGATTCCCCTGTTATTTGGGTTTTTTTCCTTAAAAATATTTAACTAAAATTAAAACAAAAAAGCTACACATCTAGTTATAAAATTCCATGAAACAACTGAAAATGCAAAGCCTAGAGTCTCAAGAATATAGGAAGCAAACACGAAAAATCTTCCACAAAATCACCTTTTTTAAAAAAATCTCATGATACTGAATGCCTAATTGACAATTTTGAAAGCTTAGGTTTAAAAATTCTTCTCATGATTCTGAAATGAGCAGTTGTCATGTGTTTCTTACAATGATGGACAGGGCTAGTTTTACATGTCACCCCACATCCAATGACCACCTTTTCTATTCCTCTGTATGCAGACAGGCTGATGCTATAATCAGGTCTGCAGGGGGTGGCCACAGCACTATGGTAGGCATAGTGGCACAATATATCTTTTCTCCTGTGTGGGTCTTTTATGCAGGCAACGTCAGGGAAAAACATTCTTTTTAAAGCAAAATAATTGTAAATCCACAAAATTTGGCAGAAAAAAATCACAGGAGGCGTTGTACCAGAAACTTCTTATTTTCTATAAACTAAATATAAAATTGACTCTATCAACTTGAAATTCTCACTTCCTGTTAAATTTCATAAAATTATTATAAGCTTGGAGTTGGGAAAGTTTCACAATATACCCTCAACTAAAGCAAACTGGTTCTGAAAATAAATCCATAACTACATTGTGCAAGGGATAACAGACGAAAGAAGATATGGTCATGAATCATGGCTAGAGTTTCAAAATCAGTAATTAGCAAAAAACAATGAGCCAACAATTATTTTTAGTGCTGTGTATTCAAAAGGTAATTTATGTATAGGTATTATTGGATGCACATTTACTTTCAAACCACAATTACACAAAGTTTTAATTACTAAATATTAAGATACATTTTAACATATGGTTTATGATTTAGCACTTGTAATTCAAGCTATCAACCATACAACAACAATACAACTAACTATATTTATTGGTGGAACTTTAATTCCTACACATGTTAATCACTTTTAATTATTCCCCTAGTAATCTATGACACAGCAAGGTACAGAAGAGGAGACTGAGGGGAGACTTCATTGCAGTTACAACTTCCTCATAAGGGGAAGAAGAGAGGTAAGCACTGACCTCTTCTCTGTGGTCACCGTTGGCAGAACCTGAGGGAATGGCCACAAGTTGTGTCAGGAGAGGTTTAGATTGGGTATTAGAAAAAGGTTTGTCCCCCAGAAGGTGGTTGGGCACTGGAACAGACTCCCCAGGGAAGTGGTCACAGCACCAAGCCTGTCTGAGTTCAAGAAGCATTTGGATGATACTCTCAGGCACATGGCATGACTTTTGGGGATGGTCCTGGACAAGGCTAAGGGTTGGAGTTGATGATCCTGGTGGTCCCTTCCAACTCAGCATATTCTGTGAATATTTCTGTGAGAAAATGTGTGTCTCAGTTCCAGTAACTGGGTAACGGTTTTTGTGCATTCAAGCATATTACAGACTCACCCTGTTTTTCTTAACATCTTGCGATCACAGACATGAGAAAATGTAGATCAAAAAGCTGCAAAGACCAATAAAATTTTTAGATGCTGTGGCATGAATTTGAAAACTGCAGCCAAGTTTTACTGGTTTGTTTAATGAAGGACTTCCAAATCATAGCCTGATTGTTATGGTGAGAGGAAATTTACAATGAAGAACAGGTTTGACCACCAAAGTTTTCCAAATAAAAATGGTCCTCCTTTTTTTACCAGTTTCCCATGTGATGGTCCTATTTGGTCTCTTTTCATTTAGAGTGTCCCAATAAAGTGCATGCCCACATTGCAGTCAAGGGACAAGGCAGAGCAGAGCTGCTTTTTCTGTGGTATCTCCTTTAGGAGCTGCCAACAAACGAGCACCTAGATAGATACTGCCCCTGCAAGGCTGAACACTTCTCTGCATTGCTTTCAGAGAGCAGCAGCTCCTCCCCCATGATGGTACAAAGGCCTGTGAACAAGTCTTTGCTTAAAATTAAGTTTCATTGAGTTTCTCTGCTTAATACAAGAACATCTCCTTGCACCCTGATGAAGTGACAAGCTGGGGATGTCTGTAGCTGAGATGACGGCAAAGTCATAGGACAGACATCACAGCACTGAACATGCAAAGTGAATTAAAAATATATTAATTGAAAACACAAATGTTTCTGGACTTTTTTTGCTGGTTGTCTTTTTCCCTGCAGGCCAAATAAAACGCAGAGGGCTCAGGCAGAAACTTTCACTCCAAATTAAAGCCATATGCTTCACACTGATCTCCTGCAAGAGGCATGGATGCAGAAGGAGCAGCTGCACAACAGGTCTCCATAACAACCGTAACCTACAATTTCATGAATCAGTTGACCCAAAATCCTTGCAAAGGAAGTGTAGAAGTCATACTGTTGCTATGTAGTGTAGCTGCTCTATCCACCTCATCATCACCCCCACACAAAGCAAGAAAGAAAGTGATCGAAATTTGTCATAAGACAGTAATTGCCCATCAGCTGCTCCATTTCTTTTTTCGAGTTCCTTGCAATTACTAAGTGCCATATGGATACAAAGTTTAAGAGAAAGGAGATGGTAACAAAATAAAATCTTAAAAAATTAATATTGTGATGAAATAGTTCAGGGTTTATTTCAATGATATCTCCTTCAGCATATGAATTATTTAATTAAACTGCTTTCAGTGGAACTCAGAAATCAAACACTTCTACCAAAACCAGGTGTTAATACCCTTTGATTTTTCAGAAAAACATTGGGCTACATTAAAAATACATTTCAGGTCTAGTTTTGCATGACAGATATGTGATGTGTCAATGGTTATACATTATTATTCCTCTCAGGCATGCATCTCCTGCAGAGACAGCAGACTATTGAAGCTGACCCTTACTGAGACCATCTTGTCTTTCAGACAAAGGTCCTTTTTAACTTTTTACTCACTGGTTGCTTCCCGCGATGGATGAAAACTTTAGCTCAGCTTGTGATAATTTCACAGGCCCTGAGCACCCTGACCCTGGAAGCCCCGAGGTCAGAAGTCGAGTCTTGTTCTGAAACATTGATGTGCTTCATATTAAAGTAGAACAAAAGTGAAGAAATATCCACCAGTGTGACCAGAGAAACAGGGAAAATGGAAACAACACCTTGGACATCTGTTACTCATGCCACCTCAACCCACTGACTGAAACATGATGGAAAAACTCTCCAAGACTCCTTCAAGTCAGCACTCTTTTTAGGAAACACTGAGAAAGGTCTCCAGTTGATTTTTACTCCTGTCCTCTGCTAAGTGTCTGTATCTCTGGGCATCTAGTGACCTGAACAACATGCCTTTACAAAACCTACAGAAATTCTGCCAACACTTCACTTTGGATCCAAAATTACAGGAGAACAACTTGGGCTGAAAATCAGGACAGCTGAAAATATCAACTCAAGAAAGCCACACAGATTTGCTCCATAAGCTTCATTGCATCTGAGGAGCAACAGACACATGCAACACAACTCATTTTTTTCCCCAAGGTGTGCTTATAGGAGGAATTATTCACCTTCAGGGCCTCTTAAAAATTTAGCTTTGAGACTATTTAGTGGCAGATGATCAATTCTGAAATTATCTGTATAGATCAGGAAAATGAACAGTTCTCAAGTCTCAAATCTCTACATGTTATACATGTCTTACAAATACTCTTCCAGAAACACACAGAAAATGAAAATTGCAGTAATTCCTTAAACGAAAAGGGTTGAGAAAAATATTAAGTTCTTGAAATAGTAGAAGTGATCATGCTTTGGATTGCTCTTGCTACTCAGAGCAGCACAAGATTAAAACCAAAACACTCATGCATTTGTCTTATGATCAGGCAAGAACCACTTCAATCAATTTTCATTTAGATTGAACTAATGTGTTGTAGACAAAAAATGGACATATGTTGTAGCAGAGGGGTTTATCATCAAAAGATAGTTGTACCTGCCCAGGAGATGAACTTTAAGATAATTAATTGCACCTTCTCAAGAGATGAACATTACACCTGTTGGTTGAGGTGCTATGCGCTCCACCCCTTCTTTGGGGTATATGAATACATATTCAACTAATTGTAAAAAAAAAAGGAGCAAGAAGACTAAGCTGCAAGAATGAAGATGAGAATGAAGACTGAGCTATGAGAATAATAAAGAGTATGCATATCTCTTCTCCCATGGACTCGTGAGTTTCCACCTCCCTTGCTGCTATGTGTCTGCTGATTCCTGTGTCTATAAAACCAATTGTAATGTTCTGCAATTTACACACAATAAACAGGACCTTCGTTTTTAGTTTTCTTCACTTAAATATATCCTGATTACATCAGCATCTCAAAATTAAGGAAGGAGACTATAGCTACACGGAAAGAATGGTATACAAGTTCAACTGGCAACTTTGTATACCAGCTAGGATCAACAAATCTGCCTTTAGAGAAAAGGGTGAAAGCCTGACAAACTGGATGTTCAGCAGTTCCAGCACCCGATGCAGAGCACCAGATGCAGAGCAGATTTAAACTAAGCAAAGTTTACCCCACCTTACATCACAGAAGGGTTTATACAGAGACTAATAAATGGCAACATATAAGTCTTCCCCTCAATTTCTGCAAACTTCTGTAGAAAAACTGCCAAACTGAGTAAACCCCCAAACTTCCTCTCATGTTCAGTTTCAATCTATATAGAGAAAGTTGCATTTCTTAATGTAACTTTGCTTTAAAACTGTTCTTACATGTCATCAGTCTGTATCTCTGCTCTTCCTGTCCCACAGCAGAAACTGGTAACCTTTTGGTACACTATCTGGACAAGGAGGATCCAATGCATTTTCCCCCAGTCTTTCAGGTTCATGCACACTTGGGGCCTTATTGTCTGTGTCAAAGCCAAAAAACATAAAGTGACCTTCCAGTTACAAAGAAATCCTCACAGACCTGTACATGACCACTGGCTCAGTTGTTCTTACGTGGCTTCTTTCAAGGAGGTGACCACAAAGAATTTAGAAAATCTGTGACAGTCTTCAGAAGAGAAGGCAATGGAGAATTCACACTTACCAGCTCTACAAAGGCAAGTCCACCATAACTGTGAGCAACAAAAAACACGTTCTCTGCAGCTGACTGGGAAATAAAATGGTCCCAAACATAAATTGCATGTTCTTCAGGAGATCCATTATCCTGCAGAAAGAAGTTACATTTGTGACAGTTACCTTTAAAAAATGGTAATTCTGTCTAAAAGCAACGTGTACCTATATGTTAAAATGTTGCATTAAAACAAACCTCAAATGAATATACTCTAGTGTCAAAAAAGAGAACAGATTCTTTTGTCTAAATAAAGAAAATTTAGGATTGCAATTTAAAGGCACTAAAACTGTTGGGGTTTTTGTCTTACTTTAACATATACAACAAAAATAAGGCATCTGCAAAATTTTGTCTAAATACCATGATGACAATTCTGCTAAACAGAGGCATTCAAAGAAATTATGAGCTGCTTTTTGGATTGTCCTTATTTTGACAAGTTTTTGTCAAATGTTTGTTCACTGATGGTTTGTTTAAAGTAGTTATGTCTTAGTCTGATAAACAAATACAGCCAGGTAGCACCAATATAAATACAGAATCATAGAATCATTTAGGTTGGAAAACACCTATAATTTCAGTTTTTACATTTTTTTTCTTATTAGGGGCCACTGGAAATCTGTGAAAGATTAAAATTAGGGTATTTGCAACTACTCTTTTAAATGCTACTTCTTGTGACTGCAAACTATGAGACACAGCACAAATAAAACACCTCTTGTCTTGTTGCAGCCATTATTTTGGAGTCTTTGGTAGTTATGAGATCCCTTTTTCTTATTACTGAACAAGATTTTCTCAAAGTTAGGCAATGTAAAGTATCTGAAGGCACTAGTGATGTACACTGATTTTGCTACACTCTCATCCAAAGTCTGGGTTGTGCACTCCAACCTTAGAGACTCTCAGAAAGCACTGCACTGCTCCACATTTTCCTAATTTCTCAGTTTATCGAGGCTGTAACTGCAAATATGGTCTAGTCTCAGGTAAAAGAGTCTCTCAGGTAAGAGTAAGATAGTCTGCTAGGTCCCCTGCTCCACCAGGATTTCACACACCCAGCTTAACAATGCAGGCTCTTTCCAGACTCTTCAGTGCCAGAATGAGCTGATCAGCCAAGGTCAAGTAATTTCCTAAAATCTGCATCACTTTTCCATTTGCTCTGCTCCACCATCAACTTCATACCCTTAGGTGACTCTGACACAGATCACAAAACCCCCGTTTCTTTGGGGAAAACAAAGCACAAAGACATTGGCAGAAGCTGCTAATTATGCAGTGTGAATTATTGTAATTATTGTAACTTTACCAAGAATGTTGAAGTGATTTAGGTCTCAGTTCCATTCTGCAACTCAGTTTTGAGAATTTAAGCTCTTACAAATGTCTATAATCGGTGGGAAGAGAGACAACTAAATAATGTGGTGGACTTAGGCTTTTACTTCTATTTTCATGCCCTGTTTCCTAAGTAAGAGCGAGATGGCTACTACGAATCTTCCTGGATCCGAACCCAAAGCTTTTAAAACAATTATGTGCTTTTATGCTTTTTGTCTATGGCAGCAGGGATTAAAAGCCAAAAAACCACTGAATTCGCCTTAATCCTGGACATGTTCTGCTCTTGATTGACAATAACAGAACACAGTTTTAACTAATTACATATCATCTATTGTAAACCACCTCAGCATGGGAAAGGGCTTATTTCAAAACAGCTTATTTCTGTTTTGAAATTTGATTGTAGAGATAAGTAAAGCAGGTATAGACTTCTTCCTTTGTGAGGAAAGGGGGAAGTTTTTCCAAAGAAATTTCATGAAGAAAATATGATTGACAGACCAGTTATTAAGATAAAGCTGAAGAACAACTTGAACTGGAGTTTCCTATGGAAAAGTGATATACTCTTATTAAGATACGTATGGAAACCACATATTAAAACACTGGCAGAATTTTAAAATTACTAGTTTATCTGAAAGATTTATTTTAGGTAAATACACTGGAGATACCTTTTAAAAATAATAATGTTACCATTAATACTCTTCATAGCAATTTTTGTATAGGTACCCAACTCTGCTTTAACATTCTGAGAAAAAGAGGAGGTTGCTTATAGTTAATATAGCATTTTCAGGTATTTTGTATTTATTAGTCTAAGTGCTTCTAGTAAAAGCACACAATTTTAGATTCCACAAGACTAAGACATCAGCAAGAAGCTTCTAAACTCAGCACAATGAAGCTTCCACCAATTAAAGCATAAGTAGTAGTCTAGTAAACCAAATTAATAACTGCACAACTTCACAGTCCAGTACAATGACTCAATAAGCTTCTTTAAAAGCAAAAAGAAATTAGTTAGAATGAGTAAGATATAGATTGTAACTACGTTTATTTATTACTAGTGAAAAAATAGCCATAAAATGTCAGGATAAACTGTGTTGCTGTACATACTCTCCTAGACAAGGTAAGAAAAGCACGTAAGTATGAGAAAGGAGTTCAGAGGAGTCCTGTAAGTTTAGAAGAAAAGCTCTCTTTTCAGAGCATCTGATTATTTTCCCCTTGTAACAAGCCTGTATTTTAAACAACTTGGACAGAGAATAACCTGGCACCATGTCTGTGCAAGAAATATCTGGCTGCAGGAGAAAAGCACAGCCAATCTCCTTAGGGTCTGTCAGGATTAACCTCCTCTGCCTGGCCTGGATTAAATTAAGAGGCTGGATGCTGTATTTTCAGTATGAAAGGTGACTGAGGATGCTGTTGCTTTCTGTCATTTCACTGCAGCTAAATTGAATGCACTTACATGGAACATTCTTAAATTATTTGATAGACAGGGGATCTCTTGAGTTAATGCCTTACATAATAATCTATATGGCTATAGAAATGAATGGTGATTAGCCAGAAGTGTTCACACTATGTACCTCAAAAGGCATCAAAGGCTGAATGCATTCTTGTTTGTGACACAAACAAGAGATGAAAAGGTGCTGGAAAAGCTGAACTTAGATTTCCAGCTGCGGAAAGCTAGTCACCTGTAACAGGTAATTCTCTATCTAAATAAGTGGTCTGGTTCCTTGGAGGTGTGGAAGTCATAGCTGTGGGTCTCCATCCCTGTGAAAATCCCTCTCCCTGACCAATATATATAATTAGAGATGAAAGGAAAAAAAAATTAAGAACCATGTTATTTGAAAAGGCCCCCATGCAACATGTAACCAATGCAAAGCAGCCCAAAATAAGGCATTTAATAAGACTGCAGGTAAGGCACCTTCTGACTGGACTCCTGTACGCCAGCTCTGTGGTGCTTGGGTGGTGAATAGAGCAGATGCTCTGGGTAAAGAAGGTGCAACTTCTGTTCCCATCATGCAAAATCTTACCTGCTTCTGTTTTCAGTGGAACACTATCAGAAAGATTCACTCTTTAAATCACCAATTAATGATAAGACATCGATGTCTTTTCGTAATAACTATTGTATTTTATTTCTCTGGGGACACTTCCTTGTTGTGGGGGAGAAGCTTGCGTGCCCTCAGGAGGTTGTGTGCTATGCTGGCAGTGATTTGTGCCTCCAGTAGGGTCTCCCATGCCAGACTGGTCTCAGCTGAAGGGTCAGACAAAGTGTGTCCACAGGCAGGATGGGCTCGTCAACCCCCTGGCAACCATCTTAGAAGAGGGATAACTCTAACTCCAAACCTGGGCAGATGGAGCTCACTCAGCCCTGTAAGGCTGTTCATCTAAGAGAAGGATACTCTAACCAAACCTACATCCTGAGGTATTCACTGTCACCATCCAAGTTCCCTTGGCCATGGCAGATGAACCTTAGGAGTAAAGGGCAGGGACAGTTCTGCACACGCTGTGCCTCACCTAAAAAATCCACTGCCCAGGCTGGAAGGGTTCACCCACATTGCAAAGCCCTGTAGCGACAGGTGAGGGTCGAAAACAGCAGGTGATAGGAAGCGCTGGAAGCCACAGATCCAACCCTGCATGCAGGCGGTTCAGGACATTGGTCACTTGAGACTGATCCTGGAGATGACAGCCTTGTGAGGCAGCATCCTGAACAACCAAGCAGCCTTTTTTAAGGAGAGTACTGCTTGCTCCACATGGAGAGGGACCTAGAAAAGCCTAACCAAAGCTCATGTCCACCCCCGAACCCATTGGCTAACCGCGGTCAACCGGCATCTTCTGATGTGGCCAAAAACAAAGAGACAAAGGCATACACCTGCCTCCAAAGGTGTGTTCAAATGGACACTTGAATGTTGGAACATCAGAACCACACTTGATAGTATGTATAGTGGATGTCCTGAGCATTGTTCTGCTCT
>VWZD01013366.1:22641-35003 GCA_013396695.1 Sakesphorus luctuosus | reverse complement strand
ACTCGATGATCTCGGAGGTCTTTTCCAACCCAATTGATTCTATGATTCTATCTCTATTTGAGATAACACAAGCATCTAAAAGCTTTTGAAAGGTGTATAACTCACGGTGTAAAGAAATAATTATTAGGTCTATATTTTCCAAGCTCAGCAGTGGGACTGCTGTCTCCCTAGCATTCCTATTCATCTATCTACTTAGAGAGGCCTTATTGTTGCCTTTAACATCCCATGCCAACTTCAGTTATGGCTGTGCTTGGGCTTTCCTAACTTCATCTCTAGATGCTCAGATGATGTCTCTGCATTCCTCCCAGGCTGTGTCCATACCCTTTAAATGGCTGTTTCCCCATTCCTGTTCTTTATTTGTCTGTACGGGGACTATCAAGAGCAACACAAATCTGCTTAAACCACAGTCTCTCTGTGACATGAAGACTGACTCAGACACCCACTCCCTGATGTTGTTGTAAATTTTCTTTTATAAGCAATAAATAGATAGCACTTCAAAGGTGTTTACATATTTTTGCAGAATACAGTAACCCTGAAAAATATGTTGTAAGTTGTACATATTAAAAAAAGTTGTTGGTCAGAATTTCCTTATTTTGGATATTTTTTAAAGATACTTAAAGAAACAAAAAATCATTTTAATAGGGTTTTGAGCTTATCTGAGTTTTCACATATGTGAAAGAGTATTGCACAGTTTTGTACAATCAGGACAATATGTGAGCTGTCCTATTCTGCAATTCCTGTTTCTGTCTCAGAAATAACTGATGTTGCTTTCTTGAAGGGAGTTATTATATGCTTCTCTGCATAATTATTTTTTTATGTCTTGATCTTCTTATTTCTCAGTTACAGTTTGCTCATCAGTCACCTGTCAGGTCATGTGTTTTCTCTGACATAACAGATAGCTCACTTGTGTCCAGCCTTCTAATTTTCATACAGTGTTTAACAGCTTTTCTCTTCCATGTCATTGTCAGCAGTGTAGACTGTTTTATTATTTGATATGCTAACCCAAAATATGCAGAAGGTGCTGGAACCATCTTAGGAATTACTTTGAAAAAAAATTAATTGTGGTGCAGAAGTGTATATGGAGTTTATGACAGGAAAATACAGTAACAGAAGGCTCTAACCAGAAGGGGTAAAATGGTAGCCATAAAATGTTCTTTAAATGACAAATTATGCTCTGATGTTTCTTTTGAGCAATTTTTGTAAAAAAGGTAACTCTCAAAGTGCTTGTGCTCAACTTAACAGTCAGCTCTAGGAGCAGATGGTATTTATCTTTAATGTAAAAAATGATGTGCTTGGAGCATAGTCAGTTCAGGGATCTGGTCATAATTACTTAGGCAATTTTTTGTGGAAAAACAGAAGTAGTTCTAGAGCATTTAAAAAGCAAGTTCCACAAAAAAATGAGATGCACTTATGTAACACACAGTTCTTGCCACAGTTCTGGAGAGCCATTTACAGTCAATTGTAAACTCCTTTGCAGGAGTTCCTTTTATGTGCAGTCCTAGTCACAGCACAGAACTGCATGGGGTTTAGATGAGGTCTGATTTACTCATCCTGACAGGCGATCCCCATTTACTCACAAATTTTAGTCAGCCTCTCTACTGACTCTCCCCATGTGCTGCTCTTTTTGGCTCACTTATTAGGAAATATTTCTGGCCTGCAACAAGCATCGTTCTTCTAGACTGACTCTTTACTCAGTGGCCTTTTCAAAGAAAAAAAAAGCTACATTAGGAAGGAAGCTGTAGCAAGCATTATTAGAGATGTGTATTTTGATAGGCTTAGGAGTGGGGATGTTTTCTATCAGTGTGTAAGAGGGTAACTATGACTTTTCTTGTCCTGTAGATGTAAATAAGACCTTAGGTTTAGCTGCTTGCAGGTTCGTATTTCACCACTGAGTGTGCTGGTTTAAAGGTAAACTGACAGGAGAAACAAACCCACTATGAGAGAGATTATAAGTCAGAGTTACAATTTAATAAAAATATTACAATAAATGCAATAGCACAAACAAAAAATGGTTTTAACTCACAAAACCCAGAAGTGTAACCCAGCACCCTGGGGCAGAAACACAATGGGATTTGTTAGCCCCTGTGCTGAGATGCATGTGGTTCCCCTAAGTCCAAAGTAAAGGAGGTGAAAACCCTGTTGGAACAGATGACAGTCGCAATCTGGTCAAGAATGGTGGTCTCCTCCTGCCAAGGTTCTGGTCCTCCTCTGGATCCAATGAGTGGTTCCCCAAGTCCCAAAACCCCTGAGATCATATACCCTCAGATCCAGGTGGGATTGCCCACGACCTCCCTCAGGGCGAGGAATTACACAAGTGATTTATCTCTGTGAGTCATAAGGTATTTTGGAATCATTGATGGCCCATTAGCAGACATGACCCCTCAGGCTGGGTGTGGAGGTGCTAATGACTTCCTGGAAGGGAGTTATCACAGCTCTTATCTCATAGGCTTCTTTCACACCCAGCCTGCAGCCTGAGGGGTCAGTTGTGCCCTGGGCAGCTGCTTCAAATGGTTCATTGTTAACAGTTCTTTGGAAATGGCATAGAGGGTTTAGAATATACAGCTTTGGTCACACCTANTTTTTTTTTTTTGAGATTATGTTGTATTTATCATTTTCTAATTCGGTTTTCAGTAAAGTATCAAATATAAAGGTATGGTGAAATACAATTAAAACTTAACCTTTGTACAACACTGGAATTCCAGTAGAATTCAACCTGCTGCTGCTTGCTCTTTTCTGATGTCTTTCTTGAGAAAAGTTAGTGTCATTTTCCTGAAGGCCGTAGGACTGTGAATATGTATATTTTTGGCTCTGAATGAGAAATGCTGATGTTAAATATTGATTCATGGCAGTCTGGTATCTGAAGGGAAAAGAAAAAAAAAGAATACTCCCAGAATGAAAAAAAAAACAAACCCTTGTTATCATCAATAGTTCAGGCTGCCAATTTCAGGGACTGTCAAGGAAATGTCTTTATAAACAAGGACTTATGTGAACAGCTCTACCTGTTACTAATGAACTATGATGCCACAACATGAAATGTCTTTCTTTAGGTCTGACCAGGAAAAAAACCTATTTATAAGCAATAAGCTGATTATTGATTTTTCTACAAAAATTAGCAAGTGAGCTAATATAGCTGACAGTAAATGGGTAAGTTCAGGCTGTCAAATGTCAGCATGGGTATTTTCAGTAATGGAGTGTGCTGCTGCATGCTTCTTTAGTTGCCCTGTTCCATACAAAACTGCTGTCAAGTTTCACCTGTGGTGGCATCGCCTTCTGCTCTTTCTGGGAAGATGAGAGACAATCCAGCATAACCCTGCTACAGATTTCTAGATCAAAAGGACTGAATGAACTTGCTAAAATCTCAGTTATGAAACTCTGCTTCTTCAGAATAACTGGACAAAAAAATCTTCTGTTCTTTTATAATTTTCATGCAGATCACTTCAGATAGCTCTCTGGGCACTGTTTTAGTTTAGATAATCAATCTCAGAGCTTTCTGAACTTTCCATCTTAACTTTATGATGCACTGAATTTTTGATCTAAACCAAAGACTAGTGTTAAGGTCTGCTTGATTTATTTCTGTACAAACTGTTGAAACACCTTTAGCTTCTGTGTGCATTGAGTCATGACTCTTTTTTGTGTCCTGCTTCTCTGATATCTGTAATACCATATGGTAGGTGTGATTTCAGAGGAAGTATGTGAAAAAAGTCTGCTTTTTCAGTATGTTTATGGCCTGCTAGACTCATTGGCTCTGTGCTGGTGATCTCATTAGCACACTGCATATTTCAAGTCTCAAGAATCCCTACCCAAGGGAAGAAAACATTGTATGTGATGAATTATTATCCCCTAACATCTCTGTGATGGACTATTTTGTTTTTCAGCTTTGGATAAGAGTGTAGAACTAGCTCTAGAAGTGAAACAGCACGTGTTTTGAAGCACCTACAATCCTTTTATATCTCCTTTTTTGTTGTTGTTGTTCTATTTTAATTTCCCAGTGACCTTTATTCTCCAACCCCAACTCATGTTTTCACATGTGCGTAAATGTGGAGGTAAATCTACTGAGTGGCATCTCTTTATGAGATCTTTCTTAATCAACAAAGAAAGGTCGGAACAGAGATTCACATAAGGGAAGCTAATGAGTTTTGTTGCACATTTTTTTGGTCATGAGTCAGAAGCTGTTACTTGAGAGATCAGAATGTCCCAGAGTGGAAAATTCTGACTATTAGCAATTTTTACTGAACTTTTCCAGGTAAGCTTCCATTTTTCTTTCTTAAGCATCTGAAGATTCTTTTAATCAATAAGCACTTAATTTTTCTTTGTAAAGAATGTAATATTCTAAGGGAGAGAGAGATATGATGGGAGCAGCAGAACTCCAGCCTGAGCTCACTTAGTATTAAAATGTATCTTTAGTTAATAGAGGGTGAGGATTTAATACCACCAGCTAATAATTAGAAAAAAATGCACAATCTTATCTTTTAGGAAAGGACAGTTAGGATAGGTGGTGCTGGATGATTTACTTTGGTGTTTTTTGTTTATTTGTTTGGGGTGTATATTTTTTTCTTTGTTTATCTTATTTTATGAAGTGGTATGTATAGCAGGTCGCATTGCCAAACTTGAAAGTCATTCAGGAAAAGTTTGATGATCTGTGAGGATCTACAGAATCTTTTAAAAACACAGTTATGGCTACTGATGGAGAAGCCGATGGTTAAAAAGCAGAGGAATAATAAATGTGCTTTAGGAGGGTAGAAAAAGAATCGTCATTATCATCAGCAATATTCTGAAATGGCCTTAAAATAAGAATTGTAGACGTGAAGACTATGCTTCTCTAAGGACATATGCCATTATATAACCATAGGATTATTTTATACAATGGCTATGATGGGTATACAGGGCTTAGAAACAAGAGGATGCTTCAGTCACCACACCCTATTCCCCCTCATGTCAGCATTAATCCTAGTGAAAATCAGTCCTAACCACATGTGCAGATTTAACAGGAATCTACAAATTACACTGTGACTCCTTCTGTCACCAGCTGGTCTGCAAAGCCAGCCAGCACTTTTCTAAATCACTATTTTCCAAGATGGTCAGGAAAGGGTTAGTTCTTGGAGTAGCTGTTGTTAGAACATTTTTTCTTTGGCAGGGTGCAGGTGGTGAGGAGGATTTTATTTTGTGATCAATTAGTTTGTGTAGAAATAGTAGAAATTCAGAATTATGAAGTAGTTTTCTCTGAATGATTTTAGAGATCTGTGCTCTGCAATCCTTTAGGAACAATTTGTTTAATTGGATTGAAGGCAACACCAAATGTCTGCAACTTCTTTTGTGCATAGTCAAGAGTTATTGTTACTCAATTACATGCTTTTACACTCATATTTTGTTCATTTTTCGTTCATTTTTCTTCTTCTGTCCGCCATGAACTTGCCCTCTCTTATTTCTCTTGGGGTTTTTTCCAAGAGCTTCTGCTAGGAATTGCTTTTGCAGATCCATTTGCTTTTGCAAAATCCATTTTTTTCACAGTGCATTTTCATCAGTTCATTTGTATGGCTTCATGGTAGGTCACCAATTTAACAGTACAAACTAGGCAGACTGTTTACTCAAATTTCAGTCTTAAAACTGAGAAATATTCAGCCATGAATATCGTACTTATTCTGTCTACAGTTTTCGTGAATGTCTTCCACTAAAAGCTCTGATGACAAGGCAAGTAGAAACCTGCTAAGCACTAACTTTCTGTGGCTTGAAGGTTTGAGTCTTGCCTTGGTTCCAACTGTTGGCTGAAGTGTTTCCATTGACGGCTCATCACAATTTTTTTTCTCTTTTAATGAATAATTTTTTCTCATTGCAAACTGCATAAATTTGGACTGGAAATAGGAAGTCTAATACATAAGTTTTCCTTACATATCTATAAAAATCTTGTGTTGTAGTCATGTTTTCTTCTGTTTTTATAAGACCTTGAACAGAAAAAAATCACATTATATGTTTAGGTTTGAAAAAATGTTTTGCTTTCGAGAATTATCCTTTTCATTGATTCTTTGTGATCCAGGTTTTGCATTTATACCGTAGTAAGAGATACTTGAAGTCTTTCACAACATACATGAGTACTCTTTGTTGCTTCATTTTCTTTAACATCTTTTCTCGTGAAGTTGCATATTTTCTAAGCCTTTTGCTGCACCATTCTTCATATAGCAAATGTTATCAGAAATCTAAATAATCTGTGACATTACCAGGGTATTACATAATCCTGTTTAGCCCTGCTCCTTTTAGTTTTTTTTACATGCCTGTCCTCTTCTGCTTCTTGCGTGCATGCATGGGCTATATTCTTAGAGAGAGTTTATATATATCTTCCTTACTCATATGACTTTTGGTAGTTTGCTGGTCTTATGTAAACTTTATATAGTACCAATATCTAGCCATAATAAAAATTAGTGGGAGTAAATACAAAAAATAACTTCAGAAAGAACAGCTTTATCTTCTATTTCTTACAGTGAGTTCTGCTTTTATTCCACTCTACCCATTTAGCAAAGAGAAAATTATTCTCTTATCTCTAACAGAATTGTCTAGGACTTTAATTAAATAAGTGTACATCTTTAAAAGACTCATTTACAGACATTCATAACAATAAGCATACACTACAGGTAATTCTTTGAAAAAAATCAAAGAAGATATCAGTTATATGGATTCTAAAATTTAATTGGAAATTATAAAAACAGAGTGTCAAGAAATAGTGTTTGTATCTCATGAGATCTAGCTAAGATGTTTTGAAGAATATGTGCTATCTCACCATTATGATTTTGGCCAGGATAGAATTAATTTTCTTCCTAGTAGCTGGTTCAGTGATGTAGTTTCAATTTAGTATGATAATAATATTGATAACACACAGATATTCTAGTTGCTGCCAAGAAGTGCTTACCCTGTATCAAGGACTTTTCAGTTTTGCATGCTCTGCCAGTGTGTTGGTGCACAAAAAGCTGAAAGGGAGCATTGCCAGGACAGCAGACCTGAAAAGACCAAAGAAATATTCCGTGCCATAGAACATCATGCCCAACATATAAACTGGGAGTATTGGCTGGGAGCTGCAGATCATAAAAGGTCTATGTCAGGCATTTTCTCATATTCCATGAGAATTGGCTTCAGGTGATATCCTTTCTGAAGCACGCTCACTTTTTCACTTTGCCTCCTGCAGTCTCACTTTAGGGTCCAATACTCTAAAGATCCTCTTTATTTTGGCTGTATGTCTCGCTGGTTGTCCCTGTTTTAATTCTAAGAGTAGATTGAGGTACCATTAAAAGCATCTAAATAATTTGCATGCACTAACAATGTATAACCCATGCAGCCACAGTAGGGAGAACTAATTTAAATCTTGGACAATAGGCTGCTTTCTGATTTTATATAATAAAATGATCCATTGCCTCCTAGTAATTCTTGTATCAAAGGTAGGAGACAAGTTTGCATTTTAGATTATTTTGAAGGGCAGACTTCCATTTTTTTGAAACTCATAAACAAAACTGCAGTTTTGTCTGAATTTTCACAAATGGTGCTACACAATAAGAATTTCTTTCACCTTCTGCTTCTACACTGTATTTCTATGGCAATATTGGTAATTAATTACATACAGTGGGAAAACTGACAGGGAAGGCATTAAGGGGTTTATGCAGTTTCTTTTTAAATTGTACTATTACTGAGCTAGTAACATTGCAATTAAATATAATTTGAAGAGTTCACCACACTGTAAATTTTGACCAAGGCCTTTAGAGACTTCTTTGTGACAAATTGTTCCTTGTTCAATTGATTCTATTTTTAACTAAGCATTCTTGTGTCTGTTCTGTTTTCTTAGTACATGACAAAACAATGTACAGAGTTGTAAAATATAATGAAAGAAGGCAATTTCCTTTTACTTTTTTTAACTTTGACATCTAGTATCTAAGCTTATTAGCAGACCTACCATTCCCATCCCAACCCCTGCATACTGTTTGTGGCTAAATGCCAGGATGAGATGTAGTGCTCTTAGGGAGCTAACAATGCCAGAAATGGCATTTTGACCTTGCTGAAGCAGGAGTCTCAACTAGGGCACCAACTTGTTGAAAGCTAACACATAACTGGAGATCTGTGTGTGGATTTTGCATGGGGTTTTGATAAGCAAAAACACTGCAAAAAAATAACGGCTAAGAGAAAGATTTGTATTCTAATAGCAGCAAGGTATTTATTGGCAACATTGGAGGCAAGCCAGTTCATACTGGGAAAAAACTTGCCTCACTTGTTTCTGTAAAATAAGCCATTTATAGTCTTAAGTTCATAGTTAACACCTTCTAATTTCCATATTAATGACTGGACAAAATCTTGGGCGGAGCTTTCCTTTTGGCTTCGAGTTTGGGTATTGGTCTCTTGACTTCATCCCTCAGGGTTGTCTTGAAGCTTCATCACTATTGGACTTCTGCCTTTAATTTGTTCAGTGACATGACCTGCCAAACTTGTAAAACCTTGGCTCTAATGCTACAAAATCTTGGATCTTCATCACTTCATCCTATTGAAGTGTCTAGCTTACTTTAATTTGTGACTTCTAACCCATGGTACACTAGTTTCTATAAATACTAGACTGTACATACTAGAACAAAGTGACTCAGCACTTCATGCTGTTTGGTGGCCCTGCTGTACAAACAACATTTTGCAAAGCAGTGTGTCATGTCAAAGGGAGGAGGGAGACAGAAATGCAAAGATTTCTAGTCTTAACTGTATTAATAAAAGTTATTAGCTATAAGCGCTTCTAGACAATCAGATCCTTATGTCCCCAACACTGTCTGTCGACTAACGGACAGCCCACAGGTTGGAAGGGTTTCTGACCTCTAATATGAAGCCACACTTAAGCCAGAAAAGACCTTTTCTCACAACCGCTCACACAATAACGTTTATTAATACAAATATGTGACAGTTATTGTGGATTCTGCTTTGCCGGTGATAACGTTCAGCTGCAAAATTGTNTAAAGTAGCAAAGTGTGAAGCAAGTTACTGTAGTTTGTATTAAGGCAGCAAAACACAGTCAGGAAAGAAGATGCTTATAAAGCAAGAATCGAAGTAGTTGTTAGCATAAGATGTAAGATAGAATGTATACAGGAATATGCTTTGTAAGAAAGTAAAGTTAAGAAAGTAAAGTTTAGAAAAATAGAAAGCACATGGTCTTCTCACCCCTACATTGTTCCAGGAGGTAGGAGGCGACAGGACAAGCTGCAGCAGTTACCCTCACAGAGATGTGGCATTTTCCCCTCTCTGCTGGAGTTTAAACTCCACAGTTTTTATACCTTTTTTTTCCTTCATGTGGTTTTGTGACTAATACTCAATCTATTGGGGGGGTGATGGTGATGCAGATGCCTGAGGCGAGGTGGGTCCTTGAGCAGTCATAGAAGATATCGCAAAGGAAGGCCGTGCTATTTCTTAACACTCCATCCTTTGTTAACCTTATCAGTTGGCCTTGCTTTTGTCTTCTGCGGGGAGCACCCCTACAGGGGGCTGAGGCATCTCCCTCAACCCATCAGACCTTATCAGGGGCCATCACCCCACATAGTGTTAGAAATTTCACAAAACTAGGGTTTTTGGTCTCTTATCTTTCAGGTTTTGAGGAGGAAGCAAAGTTAGAGAGGGGATATTTCAAAAATCAGCTTGTTCTTGGGTTCCCTGTGCACTTACAGGAAGCCTGAAGGAGGAAGCATATGTGCGGAGTGGAGCATGCACAAGGCCTTGTACAAGGGGTGTCCGCTGTCCTCGGTGAGCCTGCAGCTCTTGTGCCTGCAGGCAGCTGGTGTGTGATCAACAGAGCAAGTGGTAGCAACCAGATCTCTGTAAGCAAGTCCTTACATGGGAAGCAACTGCTGCAGTAGCTTCTGCTTTCTTCTTCTCTGTTAACAGGGAAAAGGTGGTGTTGCCAGAATATCTCTGCGTGATCATGTTAGAGCTGAATACAGAGGTTCTGCAGAGCAGCTGTATATCAGAGGGGGCAGAGTGGTCCCCTGCTTCCTCTCTGGCAGCTGCATTGAATGTTCTTCCTAAAAATCAGGCCAAGGCTTCTTTTTTAAGATAAGGATTGATTATGTGCAAGACAACGCATACAGCTGTTAACTTTTCCCAGGAGTATTTCTGCCAAGAATCATCAAATTTTCGTATTTTACAAATGCTGGTTTTCTGACAGCCTTAAGCAATGGCTGATATGAAGCCTTTAAGTACAAAAAAACAAAATGCTGGAGAATATTTTACAGACTTTTTCACCATTTACTTAGAGAATTCTGCCTGTGGCTTTTTTTTTTCCACCCGGGATTTTTGAGGTAAACTATAGGTTCCATGTGTCATTTTCTTTCTATTCTTGAGTATTTGATAATGTTTCTCTGTTTCTTTTAAATGTTATGTTGAAAATTGTTTTCTGCATTTCTCCTGTATTCTTTATTCACTTTGAATTCCAGATAAATGTGGCAGCCCTATTATGCATCAGGGCAATGAACCTTTCCATGATATTTTGATGACATGTCAAACCTGTTAGTTTCAGTGTTTGGGGGTCTAATTAGTAGGCCCAACTAACAAATAAACAAAGATGTTGTGGCTTTTACTATTGTGTCGTCTGAGAGAGGACATGAGATGGAAAATTAAGAGTGCAGGGAGTCTGAAAAAATTTTACAATAATGTGAAAAAATAGGAACCATTGTTTGGACAAAACGCACAAAATCAGTGGTGTTCCTCCAATTTAAAATAATCACGTTGAATGCTTGAGTACTTGAAAATGAATCCAGAAAGCTAAAAGGTGTTCCAGAAAAGAAAACAGAAGAAGCTCACAAAGCCAAACCTGGTTTGAGGAAACTCTTTGAGGAAAGAGGAGAGCAGGAAATAGTATTCTAGTTCTTCAGCCGAGTTTGAATTGCTTCTGGTATTTTGAGATCATCGTTACCTAGAATATGCAGGTCATTTTCGTGGTCCAGTTAGAGATCACAGTATCCTAGAACCATAGAATGATTTGGGTAGGAAGGAACCTTAAAGACCATCTAATTCCAACCCACCTTCTGTGAACAGGGGCATCTTCCACTAGATCAGCTTGCTCAGAGCCACTTCCAGCCTTGAACACTTCCAAGGATGGGGCATCCACAGCTTCTCTGGGCAACCTGTTCCTGTGCCTCATCACCCTCACAGTTAAGACCTTCATCCTAATATCTAATCTAAATCTGTCCACTCTAAATTTAAAGACACTGTTCCTTTTCCTATCACTCTGTGTCCTTATAAAAGGTCCTTCTCTAACTGTCTTGCGGAATCCATTTAGATAGTGGAAGATGCTTCTCGATCTCCCCAAAGCCTACTCTTTTCCAGCCTCAACAACCCCAACTCTCTCACCCTATCTTGATAAGAATGGGCTCTCTGACCATCTTTGTTGCTCTTCTGTGAACTTGTTCCAATAGGTTTATATCTTTCTTATGTTTGGGACCCCAGAGCTGGTTCCTGCACTCCAAGTGGAACCTCACCAGAGCAGAGTAGGAGGACGAGAATCACTTCCCTTGACCTTCTGGCCACACTGCTTTTGATGCAGCCCAGGGTGCAGTTGGTTTTCTGGCTTGCCAATGCACGTTGCTGGCTCATATCAGGCTTCTTGTACACCAACACCTCCAATTCTTTCTTCATAGTGCTGCTCTCCATCTATTTCCTACCCAGCCTGTATCTGTGCTCAGGGTGGACAAATATATGGCACGTGCAGACGCCTCTGATTCATGCCTTGCTACAGTTTTCAAGTCTGGGTTTTTCCCCCTTCCCCCACAACCTGCTCAGGTTGACACCTGCTCAGGTGTCTTGGTTTGAGCCAGCAAATTGCTAACTCCCCCAAGTACAGAGAGAAAAGCTTTTTGCCGCCTGCCGAAGGAAAGAAGAAGAAGGAGGGGGAAAAACCCTTCAAACTACGTTTAGGTTAAATTACATGTATTTTTACAGAAGAAGAAAAGAATTAGAGGAAACCACCCACTTACACAAGCTAGAATATAGCAAGACGCAATTCCCCACCCCTCAGCAAACACACAAATTTCACTATTTTGACACCAAATCACTTCAGAAGATTCAGTCCCCAGGGAGACCAACCCAAGCAGAAAGGAGACACCCAGAGCAACACATTTTACTTTCCTGTGATAACTGGTGAACCAGTAGTGGAACTGATCCTCCCCATCTCCCCAGGGACAGCATCATGCGTCCTTTCAAAAAGAAGGCTAAGAAGCGACTGCCCACGCCACTCCTACCCAGGCTTTTTCTCCTTTGGAGAATTATGTCATAATATGGTATAGAATACAATATTATTGGCTAGAAACTGTCAGCTGTTAGCTCAGCCTACCTCAAGTCAGCTGACAGGTCCAGGCCAGCCCCTA
>VWZD01013361.1:27703-39564 GCA_013396695.1 Sakesphorus luctuosus | reverse complement strand
CATGTACAGAATGTATAATGTGACTTTCCTTCCTCAAAGCGTCTGACTACCAAACTGGCAGTGATGCCAAAAATTCAGCCATTGTCAAGTAAGAATCAGGCATTCATATAAAAGAAAAAATATCCACTTTTATAATACTGATAAAAAAGATGAATGGCAACACTGTAATGTGTCATGTTTCATTGCTTAGAAGAAATCTCTAGTTAGAACAAATTAGGGCGTATTTTCATTGACTATCAGACAAGTATTTCATCTTTTCTCCTCTTTGCAATCAAACATCACTTGTTGAGACTCACTGGAAGAAGCAAGTAGCAAAATGGAGGTGTGGGAAGCAATTCAATACTTAAGATTATTATCAAGCTGTGGGCTTTTTTTTTTACATCTCTTGCAGTATTTCACGGTTGAAATGTCATCAAATCTTGCTTTAATACACCTGTGAGTAGTGTTTGTAGGTGTAATTTTGAGGATTGCAGAAAAGCTTAAGAAAAAGAATCAACACTTCCTTTTAGATTTCTTGAGGTATACTGGGTAGTCATAATTCTCTCTTTTTTTTTTTTGACAGAAATATATTCTAATAGATAGGTGCCTGTAACTCAGTTTTGAAAGCCTGTTTCACAGCTCATTGCATTTCATACCAGGAAATGAAACAGGAACTTCCCCGATTAAATAATTTATGCAAATGTCATTACTCAGGATATGCCTGACAAAGTACTGTTTTCAAGAAAGAGCAAGGAGAAGAAACATCTCGCCAATAAGGAGCCTGAGAGCACATAAAGCATCACCAATGTGAAACTGCACCCAGGAAAAAAGTTTGCAAAATAAGAGCTGTTTGCAGCACGTTTAGTTTCCCCCCTGCCACTGCCACAGAGCCAGAGTAGTCAACACTTAGTGCCACAGTGACACCAAATGAAATACACAGACATGCACTGAGAACAAAACCCAAGGTTGCTCAAAAAGTGTTATCCTTATATTGTTCCACGTGAACTCTCAAAAAACAACTAAGAGAACTAATATTTCAATGCTTTGTAGATTCATGGGGTCCTCTGTGGATCTTTGGTAGAAAGTTGCACGCTGCTGGATACCTCTCTTGAATACTGAGAAGACAATCCAGAAGAGAGGCAGTAAATGCAAAGAAATTTTACTGAAAGTACTAGAAAAACCCAATTACATCCAATTTATCAGTTACAGGAAGCTGCTCAATAGAAGCAAATCTACTTGGCTGATTAATGATGGGGTGGACAAGAGGAATGCCAAAAAGGCAAAACAAGAGGCCAAAGGAAGCTGCAACCTTTGCAACTACCTCTTGAAAATGCTGTGATATTTATACACTGCCCTGGACAAAAAGAGAGCACCTAAGGGCATACTCACTTGTATTTCTCCATCTCCCTGTGGATGAATCCAACAATACCCTATGAAATCCCAAGCTACAGTTCCTCTCCTTCCTCCCAGTACATTTCTTCTAAGAAGACACCTTCTATATACACAAGTAAGGCATAAAATCTGGAGAAGGGAGGAATTCCTGAGGGCCTTATGATCCTGGACCACAATAAAATATCAGGAAAAAATTAATCAAACCAACCTTGGTAGCTTCCATGATGATTTTATTGATTTTCTCTTTATCCAAACCTTGCATTCCAGCTTTGTTATCATTAAGACCCACTCTAAGTAGAAATCCATCATTGGAAGAGCTCTTAGCATCTTTTTGCATACTGTCCATCATATTTCTTAGAAACAAGTACCTCTTTTAAGACTTAATACCTGGGAAAAAAAAGAAGAATAATTTGCATCAAATATTTATATTCCAACTGAACAGTAACAAAAAATAACTTTTGGAAGTAGTTTGCTTTATTTATTGAATAAGCATTTTATATTTACTCAGAAAACAACACACTTATCCCAAATACAACGACCTGTATTCCTGAAAAGTGGCCACATGAGACCTGCCACACTCACCACATAAAGCCACTTGTATCTCTGTGAGTGCTGGGAGACAGTGAGCTTTTATTCTTTTACTAACTTACAAACAGTTTTTTAAAAGCTCCCTTATAGGAAACAATTGAGCACCACCAATTTCAAGTAAACACCAGTACCTTACCTTTGCACATGACATTTATGCTTGTCAGATGAAACAATACTGTTTTAAAAACAAAATACTACTCAGTAGATTATTGTAATAAAACAAAACTAACTGAATTATTTTTAAATTGCACAAGACCACTGCTCATTTAGTCCTCATTCCTGCTTGAGATAAGCCATAGAATCTTTCTGAGTAGTTTCTAGCTTAAATTCAACACTTTTGTTTCTGTTAAAGCTCCTCTTTTAGAAAGACTTGGCTTCAATTAAAATTTTGAATAAAACCCTATTGTTCAATTCAGGGTAAAATCCATGCATTCTTTTTTTTTTTTACATTAATGTGTAGAGCCATAGTGTCCAACTGGTGGAACTCAGCAAGCCCTTACTACTCAATTACTTCCATCAGCAATTTCTTACACATGAAAGTACTTCTTATACGTGAACTTCTGACAGCTCCCTTTGTTCTTTATGAAAGTAAATAGTTGAACCCCTCAATGGACTATTTGGTAAATTGTCTAGTTGTTAAATGGATCTCAAAAAAATAAAGAAATCAAATTTCATCTTCAGTAGCACAACTGCAGGTCTTAGTTTTGCTCCATTCAAACAAGCAGCATCAGAGAGCAATTTGTTTGGAAGGGACCTTTAGGAGGTCATTAAGTCCAACCCACTGGAATGAACAGAGACATCTTCAACCAGATCAGGCTGCTCAGAGCCCTGTCCAACCTGACATTGAATGTTTCCAGGCACAGGAATCCACCATGTCCCTGGCCAACCTGTTCCAGTGTTTCACTGCCCTCACAGTAAAATACCCTTTTCTAACATCTACTCTAAACGAATCCTCCTCAGTTTAAAACCACTACCCTTGTCACATCACAACACACACTGTTAAAAACCCCCAAGAGTGATAATGGTATAAATTACTTAACACCTGTTTATTACCAGAAAAGAATACAAAAATAATTTCTTCCTACACCAAGTTGCTGACTCATAATGCACTTCAGTTTTCCTGTCAGGCAGAAAGGACATTGACTCTTCCACTTCCCCTTGGAGCTGCTCCCTGTGACAGGAGCCCTGTCTGTGTGGAGCAGCCATGCCCTTTCAGGCAAATACAGCAGCTCTATCAAACAACCACAAATTACATAAATCCAAGAGTGACTTTTTTCTTTAAGTGGCATTTTTCCATTCCAGGACTTAAGTGGGCCTCATTAGCCACCCAACTTAAGAAGATATTACGCATTTTGTTTAGAAATTAATTTTTCCTACCACAGAACCACATGGGCAATTCTAAAAATTAATAGTGACAGTGTCCATATTTTTCTGAATATCTTCTACCAAAACATACGAGACAACTGAAGTCAAGATATTAAAGAAATCCATATTTACAAAAAAGTTCTCACAAAAATATTCCAATCTTAATCATATTCTATTAATTCAGATTCTTATTTAGGGTGACAATGCAAGATAAAGTACATAATTCTGTGTTTATCCCCAGGGTGTTATATTTCAAAGAAGAGCAGTTGATGTAGAGACTGTAACTCCTCTCTTGACCCTTTAGGAGCACTTGAGCTTCCACAACAGCTTCTGTGATAGGAGAGGCTTCACAGGTCTTACGTGTATCTCTCAAATAACACAATGTTGAATATTTTCCTAAATTTTTCACTTACAGTTAAGCAATTTCTCACAGTGAACATACACATTTACCAGAGCAGGTTTGCTAGACTTCAATCAAAGGAAAACCCACTGCATCCCACACATTCTGAGTTTCATCTCATGTTCATAAGCACGCCAGAATCAATTAGTTCCCAATAATTTCATTGTTACTGGCAATCTCCGGTAAGTAATGGGCACAATTCCCCATAAATACTTTCTTTGTCGTAAATGTGCCTCCACTACTCCCCCTCATCCTTTAATAATCCTTTCCCTTCAAGAAGCTGGAACGAACACACAGGATTGCTTCCATTTCCCACTCCAGTTCTTGCAACATTTTCTACCTCTTCCCTATTCCTTAAAGTGTCCTTCTTCCTAACATAGACAAATCTTTCCCTTTCCTCATTCAGATCACTCTTAAAGGCTCAGTTTTATAGCAGAGGCTTTAAACACCAGTTGATGTCAGTCAAAAGTCTTCTCTTGTAACATTATTATGTATCCAACAATAAAACAATACCATGACATTACCAGTGATGGAAAAAATAATTCCCTTTAAAAAGTCTCACACAATGGTGTCCTCCTGGTGTATTTCATCTTTTCAGCTTATTGTGAGTAACAAAATACATTGCTGGTACAAGGAGAACAAGTGTACAAATATCAAATAGTACTTTAGTTGAAATTAAGAAGAAACATTTCTTTGAGAACATGTCATTAGTTCTCCACCAGTGCTTACAGGTGTACAGAGGGGAAAACGTGAGTAACAACTGATACAATTTCCATCTGCTTAACCTGAACAGAACCTGAATATCACCTTGGTTTCAGATTAACAGGCCTGAAAAAAAATAAACATATTGAAGTGAATCACAATAACCACAATAAAACAACAGATATAGCACTGTCAGATACAACCAGTGGTCATCTGCCATAGACACTATGAAAATGGAAATACTTAAAGGTCATGCAGAAACAGCACAGTTTGAAACTAGGCAAAATTTCAACAAAATATCAGGGTAAACACTCATGAGGACAAGTAGTTACTGTTTTAATTAGTCTAGAGGAAACATTTTGTTTGTGGTGACACAATGTTATAAATTTGTTTTGCTAAAACAACCTGGAAAAAGCGGGTAAAGGTTTAGAGGTTAATGGAACACCAACTCTGCCTCGGCAGGGACGTATTTTTGGCATGGTGTCACTTCAAGAAGTTGTTGCAAACTGAGCTCCTTCCTCTAACAGAAGACACTACATCTCTCCAAGCAGACGTGAAACTAGAGAAGTAGCAGTAGTTGTGTGAAACTAGAGCAGTCTGTGAAGGCAGCCTACAATAAAATACTATCCTATTTATTCCTGTGATTTGGGAATGAGGGGAAGCAGCAGAATCAAATGTAAGTGGACGAGATAACTTTCCAATGACTACAGGAAAGACTTCCAAAGGTGAAGGAAAGACTTTGGCAGTGAGTGCCAGCAGTTAATGTAAAAGAAGAAAAAGAAGGAGGTGGAGAGGAATCACAGAACACCATCACTGAGGAGAAAGCTTTATTAGTAACTTGCAACACTTACAAATGCAAATAGAGCACTAATAAAATCTCAATCAAGCTCTTCTAGAAGCAGGACAGAAACTCAACTGAATTAGTCAGGCAGGGCTATGGTGTATTTGAAAGAGACTGAAACAGCAATAAACTCAGAACAACAACGTAACTTCATGTGCCTCTACCTTTATTCAAATGGAGCATATTTTTGAACAGTTGACTGAACCAGCCTGAAGAAAATGGCTTGTATTGGTAGTTGATGTAAAAATGTAGAGAATGGATAAAGGAGTAACTTAAGGAATCCTGACATTACACAGGCTACTTCAGAAGAAAATCAGTATTAGCCATAATTTCAATGACAAGGTCAAGGTGTGAATAGGAATTCTGTAAAAGTACTGAAAGCACAAAAAGCAATTAACAAAGTTAGGACTTGATCCAGTTTTGCCCACAAAGAATCACTTTTCAGTATTCTGGCTAAAACAAGTGTGAGTGTGTTCAACACACACTTAAACGCTGTGTTCAAACAACAGGTGCCTCTGAAGTTAGTACAGTAACAAAAAAATGTAAGAGAGAAATAAGACAGAAAAAAACTTCCTTTCCATTATTGCACGTCTTTTTCTTATGAAAACTCAAAAAATGACCCATTATCAAAATCTACTAAAGTTTAGAGCCCTCAGTGCCAACAGCAGGGTGGAAATACTTCCTTGAAGCAATTGAGACAATCACATCCATGCATAAGATGTTTGTGAATAATGCGAAATGCCTGGAACACTTCATAAGTGTTCAACAGATATTCAAAAGTCAAATATGAAATATCCAGCTTTGTCCTATCTTCAGTTAAAGGGCAATTTCAGTTACTTCAAAAAATCCATTCTCACAAAACTTTGCTGGGCCACCCCATCACCAAAATAAACACTTGAGCCAACCAAAAACCTCATCAGCCAAGACAAGTAGTATGGACAAAAACAAGCAAGTCATTAATAAGCATTTTTGCAGTCACTTTCTTCTACACTTGAGATGGAATTAAGCTTCATGTTGGAAACATCTTTCTCTACCAAAGCCCACAAACTAATGGGCAGTCACTGTTCTACATCTCAAACAGGACAGACAGTTTGTATTCACCTATTCTCAAAAACTTTTGGTTTATTTAAAGTAAAATATAAAATATGAACCAAAACCAATAGGTAGACAATTATATACTGAATAAAGCACAGGATCAACTCCTTAAAAACAAATAAACCCACTACAGAGTACCAACACAAGTAATAAATAAAACCCATAAAAAATTAATGAACATTGTTCTGACAAGAAATGTGAAAAGCCATTAGCTGTACTGTCAGTGAATGGGGATACTCTGGGGCAGAAATGAAATTCACTTGTACCAAAGACCATCCTTCACAAGTAAACACGAAATAATTTATCTATTTCATTACCTTTTGCCAAGCATTGAACAGTACCTGAAGAATAAAAACTTGAAGAGTGATATTTAGAACAAACAAGCCAAGCAGATGGATTCAAGAGTACCTCTCATTCCCAACCTTTCAAATGTCTCCTTTGCACTGGGAATTACTGCAGCTGGAAACCACCCCAAAACAAAGCCTCTGAATGCTACTGAAACAGTAAGTAATATATATGAGAGACTACATGAGAGCTTCCCATAACACCAGAACTCATCTAAATCAACATTTTCTAATGGACAACATGGGTTTTACTCCAATTGCTAACTTAGATTGAACTGATGTCACATAGCTACACTCCTTAGGCCATTTGCTGCAAAGAAGTGTCTTCATCCAGTCTGTTCATGCAACTCAAATTCATTTAACCTGCTGTGGTAAAAAAATCATGTACTAATAGTGAAGGTCTTTGAACAACAGGTTTCACAAAAATTGCTTTATTTCTTGTATTTCTAAGACAATAATAAACATAAATTCAATAAACTAGGAAAATTCAACCCCACTAGAATATTTTTAACATTTCTGATATTTAAAAGGCAACACTACAAACTCCAGCAGTGCATTTCACTTCATAGTGCTTGATTTAACTATTACAAAGATTTTATCCCAAAACAATAACATTATATTGATAATAGAATATCTTAAGTTGAAAGGAGAAGAGGAGGCTCAGAGGTGACCTCCTCACTGTCTAGAACTACCTGAAGGGAAGTTCTAGCCAGGTGGGGGTTGGTCTCTTCTCCCAGGCACTCAGCAATAGGACAAGGGGGCACGGGCTCAAGCTCTGCCAGGGGAAATTTAAGTTGGAGATCAGAAAAAAATTCTTTCCAGAGAGAGTGCTCAGGCATTGGAATGGGCTGCCCAGAGAGGTGGTGGATTCCCCATCCCTGGAGGTTTTTAAACTGAGATTGGATGTGGCACTGAGTGCCATGATCTGGTAAATGGACTGGAGTTGGACCAAGGGTTGGACTTGATGATCTTGGAGGTGTTTTCCAATCCAGTCGATTCTATGACTCTAAGGTACCCACAAGGATCATTGAAGTTTCAGCTCCTGGACTGGCACAGGACAACCCCAAGAACCACACCATGTGCCTGGGAGAATATGTCTGTATATGGAGTATGCAAACTGCACACTTTGCAAAAAGGAGCACACTTGTCTTTTCTGAGTATTCATTTGGCAAGGAAACATTCTGGCTGGATCAAATTTAGCAGACTTTTTGACTCTCATTTCCTTCTAAAAACATGTTCCTCTGATAATGATTTAAGTATTAGTTGCTCTGAAGTCTCTCCTCAGCAGTGTAAACCACCAACAAAGACACGTGCAAGCATAAACATCAGACTTGTTCTGAACTATTTACACAATTCCTTTAAGCCAAAATGGGGCTGATATTTACTACAGTCCTGGTTTCTGAATAGCCCTGAGAGGACTCTTGTCAGGTTTAATCCTGTAGTGATTTACAAGATAAGGACGGGCACAAGACACTCCACAACAGTGTTGTCAGCATTTAATACACATGGTGTTAACCACCTGGGTTCCACTGCTGCTGTTTCACTGTTCTCTCTCTCTCAATATACTATAAAATCCAGTCCCTTAGAAAACAGAATCTGTCAATAAAGATGTGTTTTTACAAACGTAATCAGCCAGGGCATGTGCTAAGCTCTGGGAGAGAAGTCATGAAAGCGAAAATGGAAGTACTCTCCAAGTGGCAGCTGCCCCAGCATTTTACAAAAACAAAGATCCTGTACAAGCACCAAGAATTAGCCCTGAATAAAACAACGCCTTAGAATTATGTCTTTTCTATACTAACTGATACAGCAAGTTACAGCCAAATCCTTTTAAAATGTAAATAATTCACACTGCAAGTAAACAGATAATAGAGACTGTTACTGACAATGCTCAAAATTAAATGTCAAAATATGTATTTCCTGCCATTCACCAAAACTGTTTGAATAATTCTTTGCTTACGGAAAGAGTAAAACAAGTGGAATACTCAATTTTCTGCAGGAAAGATGCCATGCAATTCTTTCCTAAATTCTACTTTTAGTTTCTCAGTCAAAAACCCCTCATGTCTTTAAAACATCTAAGTTTATTTGAAGGGAAAAGAATGGTGGTATCTTCTGTCTCTTTTCAGTGTTTCACAAGACCTTTTCAACTGAAATATTTATCTCAGCTTCTAAGTTTTCCTAGCACTTCTAGATTACTGAAAACAAAGGTATTAGTAATTTAATCCATAAAGCAAATAATGAAGAAACTGATTACTTAGTAACAACACTCATCAGTAGAAACTGCACCATAAGTGATGCAGTATCTGCAACACAGCTTTTACAGATGTGTTTAGTGCCAACAGACACACATTGTTTATTTTTATTTTACTTAGAAGAAAAACCCTAATACAGTGATTCACAGAATGCACAATGGTTTTATTAAAAACTGTCTGAATCATTGGTATTTTTGAGCCTACAGTATAAGGCAAAATGCTGTGGCATAACAAAGCTCCTTTAAGGATCCTCTTAAGCAAAATAGTCTTAAATTTCAGAACAAGAACAATCATGATCACGAACATACGAGAAAGTGCTCATATAGTAGTGATGACTGTTTAAAAAACTTACAATGAACACCCTAAAACGGAAGGTATGATAGTGGAAAAAACATACACAAAAATGGAGAAGAAAAAAAATAAAGATATTTATAAAGTTACCCACTTTGCAGTGCTTGTTATGAGCGATAACCTCAGAAGTAAAACTCAACCCCCCCATTTTTGCATTATAAGCAATGTATCAGCAATACAGAACAATGTTACCTGTTCTGCTGCTCTAAGTTGATGACTATTTCCACTTAAAAGAGTAATTTGTAAACTTGTAGCCATCTCAAGACCCTGGAAGGGGTACAGACTGCGGATGGGGGGACTTGGAATGGAAGAACACACAGCAATGAAGCCCAAAGAGGAAGTTGAGTGAAAAGGCACAGACGGAGGCAGAGAGGAGTGAATGCATCAGCACATCAGTCTGATCTTCTCCACTTCCCACGCTTTGGATTGCACCCGTGGCTGGTCTTTGAGAAGGCAAACCAGACTCCTTTCTATCCATACTTAACTGGAAGACTGTGCTTCCAGAGCACACCTGCCACATGCCAGTTGTTGATGCGGGTGACCCTGATGGGATCAGACCACTGGAGTGCAAAGAAACACCTCTCAAAGCATTTATAAGAAGAACTTCAAGTCCTCAGCACTTAATCTTTCCTTTACAAATCGACTCCCACTGCACCACACACTAACATTGATACGGCCTGATCCCATCAGGCCACATATTTCAGCACATCATATTTCAAAAAGATGGTTAGAACATTAGAAAAAGGAGTTAATTTACACAAGGTATTCACAATCCAAATACAGCTGTTGGAGGAACATAAGCTGGTGACAAAAAATAAGACATATTAGGAGCATGTAGCTGATGTAAAAAAAAATCTGAGCTATCAGAGACAAGGCATTATATGAAACGTTGAAAATTAAAACCTTTTAGCATCCAGCATTTTTTCGTTTACAGTCTGGTTAAAAAATGCTAGCCAGAAATTAAAAATCAAAACAAATATTCTCATTACAGAGGATGAATATGGTTGTTGAACAATCCAAAAAAATACCTCCCTAAGCATTTTTATTTTTTAACACCTGACAGATATGGCNGGAAAGGCAAGCAGGCAACTTCTGTAAGTCAATGAGTAATCTCAGACCGAAAGCACGACGGGGAATGGCTGTGTACATGTCACTGCCACCGCCAGAAGGATTTGCTCAGACATGTCTCTTCACCTCCTGCTCTGGATCAGGTTGGAGAAAGAAGTTCATTCAGAGTTTAACAGGGAAAACAGGACTGGCTTTACAGGTGATACAAGTTAACTTCAACAATGTATTGCAGAGAAGAACTATAAATTATTCTCATACAAACCAACATTTACAAAACTTATCCACTCTGCTTGCTTGTCAAATACACTACATTGCAACTGACATTAAGAAGAAATGACTCTGCTTAGTTTTTTTCCAAATAGGTGGTTAATCAAAGAGCACAGATTTTCAGCAATGTTCTGTATATTAGAAAATTGTCTAAAGTAGCATCCAGAGTAAATTCCTGTAGAAGTTTGTTCTGTGCATTACAGAAATATTACGATGTCTGTGACTGTCACTTATTTCTAATTGTTTAGGACAATGATGCTGCTTTGTGAATCTCTCTTAGTACTGCATTCATTGTAAATATCCTTATACCTGAGACTTAACTCAGGCACAAAAATTATTTAGATTTTAGCCGCTACATATAGAGAATGTGTATAAGTAGCTCTATGATTTTTTTTTTTAAATTTGAAACCCTCAATGGAAACTTTCAAAAGTATACATCATGATTTGTCGTAAGGAAGTCAGTGAAAAAAGCATTGCTCTTGCGATATAATCAGAAGGGTATTTTCTAAAACCGAAATTGCCTCAACCAACACCTTTTAACACACTTTCTCCCCACCCAAGAAATCCCGAGAAAGGAGATAAGTTAGTACGAACCTTAAGTCCTTCCCAACTCACTGTATCTGCCCGTAAGTCATGAAGTGACAGGTTCAATAGCGGGGTTTTTTTCCCTTTCTGTAAATACTCCTTTGTCCATAAACACGGACGAATGCACGTATCTCAGACCAAGCCTGAAGGAAGAAATCACATTTGCGTTCCCTGAACTGCGAAAGCAGCTCCATGAATGCTGTTAGGACACCCGCAGTACCTCGGCTGCTGCTGCCGAGCGCTGACCCATCACAGTCCGCGCTCTGCCCATCCCGTCCCTCCGGGCATCACCGGGAAGCAGAACCTCACGGATCCCGCCCTCCGCCACGTTTCACCGGGAGCGGGCAGCACTTCCAAGCCCTTCCCGCCGCCTCCACCATCTTTGATTAGGGAAAAGTTTGGCACTCACACCCCCCCACCCCCAGGACTCCCGCCAGCTGGAGGCGAGGACGACGAGGTTACATCTCCTCACCCTAGAAAGCAAGCACAGACAGAGAGACGCTTCGTCTCGCTGAAGATAAAGCAAAAGACATGGCCCCGAGCAGCACGGCCGCCCTCGGGCGCGGAGCTGCCCTCACGGAGGGCGCTGAGGCGAGACCCGCCGGCGGCGTCACAGCCGCAGGAACGACGACACC